>BPLQ01012119.1:0-476418 GCA_021605075.1 Caerostris darwini | reverse complement strand
AGGCCCCAGTATTAAATATAATATATTTATTTTTAAATTTTGTAAATTTTTTTTGCATCTTTTCTATATATTGTAAATTTATGCTTAGGTTCATGAATGTTTACTTTACTATGAATATGAAATTTGTTTTTTAAGTAGAACTGAATTGAGTTCATAACTGAAGAATGAAATTTAAATTTAACAATTTAAATGAATTAACTGAAGAATTAAATTTAACAATTTAAATGAATTGAAGAATTAAATTGAAATGAATTAACTGAAGAATTAAATTTAACAATTTAAATGAATTAACTGAAGAATTAAATTTAACAATTTAAATGAATTAACTGAAGAATTAAATTTAACAATTTAAATGAATTAATTGAAGAATTAAATTTAAATTTAACAATTTAAATGAATTAACTGAATAATTAAATTTAACAATTTAAATGAATTAATTGAAGAATTAAATTTAAATTTAACAATTTAAATGAATTAACTGAAGAATTAAATTTAACAATTTACAATGATTGATTGGATTTAAATAATAAAAACTAGTCAAATTTCTAATCAAATCCGAAGTATGTACAATATAATAAATGCAATCATTAAATATTTTTTATGTCTGTCAGAACATTATAAAACTCATCCAAAAGAAAAGACCCTACTCTTCAAGAATTTTAACTTTTAAGAATTAGAGTTATAACTTTAAACATACTTTTAAGAATTATAATTAGTTAGAATAAATTTAAAGTTGCCATTAAAAATTGATTTAAGAGCATATTTCTACCAAAGTAAGAATATTTTCTATTTACATACATTTCTTATAATAAAACCTATAGAGAGTATCACATTTTTAGAGCGATTTTGAGCCTGTTTAATCACTATTTAAAAGGTAAATACTTATTATGCAAAATTTTGATCTGATGGTTTCTCTTCTTACTTTAGAATCGTAAACGTTCTTCTGGAATCTTAAAACTTCATCTAGAATTTTTAGAATTTGAAATCTTCAACTAGAATCTCCAGAATCTCAATTTTAAATCTTCATCTAGAATTTTTAGAATTTGAAATCTTCAACTAGAATCTCCAGAATCTCAATTTTAAATCTTCATCTAGAATTTTTAGAATTTGAAATCTTCAACTAGAATCTCCAGAATCTCAATTTTAAATCTTCATCTAGAATTTTTTTAGAATTTGAAATCTTCAACTAGAATCTCAGAATCTCAATTTTAAATCTTCATCTAGAATTTTTAGAATTTGAAATCTTCCACTAGAATCTCTAGAATCTCAATTTTAAATCTTCATCTAGAATTTTTAGAATTTGAAATCTTCAACTAGAATCTCCAGAATCTCAATTTGAAATCTTCATCTAGAATTTTTAGAATTTGAAATCTTCAACTAGAATCTTCAGAATCTCAATTTGAAATCTTCATCTAGAATTTTTAGAATTTGAAATCTTCAACTAGAATCTCAGAATCTCAATTTGAAATCTTCATCTAGAATTTTTAGAATTTGAAATCTTCAACTAGAATCTCCAGAATCTCAATTTGAAATCTTCATCTAGAATTTTTAGAATTTGAAATCTTCATCTAGAATTTTTAGAATTTGAAATCTTCAACTAGAATCTCCAGAATCTCAATTTTAAATCTTCATCTAGAATTTTTAGAATTTGAAATCTTCAACTAGAATCTTCAGAATCTCAATTTGAAATCTTCATCTAAAATTTTTAAAATTTGAAATCTTCAACTAGAATCTCCAGAATCTCAATTTTAAATCTTCATCTAGAATTTTTAGAATTTGAAATCTTCAACTAGAATCTCCAGAATCTCAATTTTAAATCTTCATCTAGAATTTTTAGAGTTTGAAATCTTCAACTAGAATCTCCAGAATTTCAATTTGAAATCTTCATCTAGAATTTTTAGAATTTGAAATCTTCAACTAGAATCTCCAGAATCTCAATTTGAAATCTTCATCTAGAATTTTTAGAATTTGAAATCTTCAACTAGAATCTCCAGAATCTCAATTTGAAATCTTCATCTAGAATTTTTAGAATTTGAAATCTTCAACTAGAATCTCCAGAAACTCAATTTTAAATCTTCATCTAGAATTTTTAGAATTTGAAATCTTCAACTAGAATCTTCAGAATCTCAATTTTAAATCTTCATTTTAGAAACAATGCGTTCTTTATTTGGTTATTCATTTGGACTTTTCTTTCCATGTTATTGTTGTGTCTAATCCTCAGTGTGCTGCAGTGCAGGACGGACATTCCCATGAATAATGTACTCATGGATGGAAGGACAACGGCAGCTCCTGTTGTGATGGAGCACCCGTAAATAGAAGTCTGACTTGGCCCCGTGTCGCTGAAGAAGGAGGGCAGTGCCTTCCGAGAGGACTTTTAAGGGGAATTACCCCACACTTGCTTATCGTATGGGAGAAAACCCAGAAAACTTCCACCAGGTAGTCCGACTAACGAGGCAATATGAACATCACAAACGCCATCGAATCTTCTCGAGTTTTTTTTTTTTTTTGAAACAACGTTTCAAGGACGCCAGAGGCAACAAGGCGGTACTTACGTATTAACGGTACCTTGGCGACAGACTTGGCGGTTTTTAAGTGTCGCCAATCTTTATTATTTGGAATAAAAATATTTTGAAAGCGTTTTGATTTTAAATGAAGTGTTTCATATATATTTTATTATTTGGAACAAAAATTTTAAGTGTAGATTGGCGCCAAATCTGTAGCTGCGGTTGGCGCGTGTGCTCTTTATTGGCGCAATGTCGCCAAGGTACCGTTAATACGTAAGTACCAACAAGGCCGCCAGAGGATTGAATCTCCGCTCTCAAGCTCACCAGCGGCGCAAGCTCCTCTTGAGCCACGAGCCGGGCTCTTTCCATGTAAAAGTATTGATTGAAGGTTTTTTAACTTTCTGATTAATAATGTCGCTTATTTTGCACTTAGCAACTTTAACAACATGCGTTTTTATAAAGTTTTTGAATAAGAATGAAAATCATTGGAAAGTATGAAAACATATTTTACAATCCAAAGTATTTTACATGAAACGTTTTGAAAGAATAAGTTTTGACGATCATATTCATAACTGGGCAGCAATGACGAACTCGTGTCTCGTTCGATTACCAAAAGGGAGCACCACGTGGAGGTGAGGCGCCCCCCCCGAAAAATAAGAATCCTTGTGGGATCTGTGGTGTAATAAAAAATAGATTGCAAATGACCCTTCGAAATGACCGTGTAGAAGTTGTGACAAGGTCTGGAGTTCATTATTGCATTCCCCCCTCTCCATGGACCTTCCTCGCTCGGTTTTTACTGCACATTTTAGACTTTTGACTGGACATGATTTTTTACAAGGAGACCTTTGCTGTATCAGAGTAGCCAATAGTCCTGACTGTATTCTTCAGGCACTTTTATGTATTTTACACATTTAACAAGTTGCCCTGCGCTTTCTTTTACGAACTGTTCTCCATAGTACAACTTTTATAACAAGGCTAGATCTATTGAGTTGCCAGAGGGCTCATGGTCGATGTGGCCTCCGCCCTGATGTAGGAAATGGAGGGGAAATGATATTTCTCATTTCAAATAATATGTTGCTACCCAAAACCATTATTCCATAACATTCACATCTTTTATCAATCCTTTATTGAAATCATTCTAAAAAAGTGTTAGTGCTCTCTGCATTTATTTAATTTCGAAATACATTTTCATTATTAATAGACAACAGTTTAACTGTTTTGTCAAGATAACTTCAATTCAACGTATGTTAATACATTGCTAATAAATTTTTTAACTGTAACAGATTAAATATTTACTTACATCTTGATTTGGTGGATTATTCATCACACGGCCGAGACAAAACGGAATGATGAAGACAGTGAAAAACAGAGTGTAGATCATTTTTGGGCCCTGAAATAGAAATAAATGTCACAAATAGTTCACAAATTTTATGGAAAAAAAAAACAACATAATTTCCTTAAATAAGCCCCGAGTTTTTCAGCTGATACCTTTTTTTTCATTAATCAAATAAAATTATTATTTAAGATACATTAGACACTAAAATGAAACTGCTGATAAAGACAGTGAAAAATAGAGCGTAAATCATTTTTAGGCCCTAAAATAGAAATAAATGTTACAAATAGTTCACAAATTTTATATAAAAAAACCCCCAATAATTTCATTAAATACGCCAAGCGTTTTTCAGCTGATATATTTTTCTTAATTAATCAAATAAAACTATTATTTAAAATGCATTAGATACTGAAATGAAACTGCTGATAAAGACAGTGAAAAATAGAGCGTAAATCATTTTTAGGCCCTAAAATAGAAATAAATGTTACAAATAGTTCACAAATTTTATAAAAAAAACATAATTTCATTAAATAAGTGAAGTTATCATTTAAGTTGCATTAATACAGAAAAGCTGATTTGCATTAAAGAATTTTTACAAGTTAAAGAAAAACCACTTTTCGATTTTGCTACATTAATTGTACATATAGTATCATTTGCATGCTGCTCAAAACTACAAAAATTTCCTAGAAATTATTGGCTGAAAAAAAATACTTCTAAGAAAATCTTAAATTAAAATGAATTAGACTAGGACGAGTAATTTATTTTATGTAAAAGTTTTCATGGTTAAATCATAAAATAGTTTAAAAAGAAACTCGTCAATTTACTCAGCTAAAAATATCTTTTCAGTTATACGAAATTATTCTATACAAATATGAAAAATTATTTAAGAAGTTAAATTTATAAAGAAAACTTACTTTAATTATACCTTCTTATACAAAAGTATTCATCTAAATATCGAATAGATGAAATGTTATTTAAATTTTTATGAGTTAAATAACAATTATAATATTTTGACATTCTTCTAAATTACATGTAATTATTAAAAGTAATTTTTAAAAATCGTTTACATCCTCTTACTCATACTTTGCAATAATAATCTTATTTTATTTCGAACTATATACTATTATACTTATAAAGTATTAAGAAACTAGAATGATTCGAAATAATAAAGCAAAATACATCAAATTTAAATGCTATAATTATTTCTGCTACAAGACAAATATTTTGATAAAAACAACTATATTAACTATTATTATAATACTTAAAAACTATTAATTAATTATATTAATTATTAAGTTCACTTTAAACATATCATTTTACATTTTCCTTTTCCTTTTTAAAAATCTACAAAAAGGTTTGTTTAAAGAGAACTCCAATAACAACGTATCTGGGCCAAGTAACTACTATTATACAACTACAAAAATACCACTACTGTAAAGAATTAAGAAACTAGTATGTTTTTGAAATAATAAGGCAGAATACATCGAATTTAAATGCTATAATTATTTCTATTACAAGAAAAATATTTTGATGAGAACAACAATATTAACTATTGCTATAATAATTAAAAATTATATTAATTATTAAGTTCACTTTAAACATATCATTTTACATTTTCATTTTCATTTTCAAAATATACAAAAAGGATTGTTTAAAGAGAGCTCCAATAACAAGGTATATGGGCCAAGTAACTACTATTATACAACTACAAAAATACCACTACTGTAAAGAATTCAGAAACTAGTATGTTTTTGAAATAATATGGCAGAATACATCGAATTTAAATGCTATAATTATTTCTATTACAAGAAAAATATTCTGATGAGAACAACAATATTAACTATTGCTATAATAATTAAAAATTATATTAATTGTTAAGTTCACTTTCAACATTTCATTTTACAACTTACATTTTTGAAATCTACAAAAAGGTTTGTTTAAAGAGTGCTCCAATAACAGAGCATCTGGGCCAAGTAACTACTAACATACAACATTCTCTTTCTATTTAATGGACTACTTAACAGAAGCCTAGACTAAATCTTTTTCCCTTCTGAAACTATTATTCTTCGCATTTATTCCAAAAGAGAGAAAAAGAGTTTTATCCCTGAAAAGGGAGGAGAAAATAAATTAAAAGACAAAAAAATATATATATCTGAGAAAGCATTAACTAGGTGTCGTAATTTACGAGGCAAAAAAACCAGCTGCGTTTGTGATAGAGCCAAAAAAAAAAAAAAAAAAAAAAAAAAAGATCAAATAATAACTAACACAGAGTAAGAAAATTGACACGCGCCTACAAAGTCATTAAACTCTGGCCTGACAGCTGAAAAAATTAAAACACTTTTGTCGCTGAATTTTAAGAAGCGTTTGGTTCTTGGAAATTAAATTATAATATCCCCTTACATCCTGTTTATATTTGAAGGTCATACATATCCATTGTTTTTAAGTGCAATTAAAAATTATGATATGGTTTTATGTGTCATTAGAAAACTGAACAAAATAATAGTTTTTGCTTATAATATTATATAGTTGATGGGAAAATTTAAATATTAAATAGATTTATAAAATATACAAACATTAAATTATAATGCCTCTTAATTAATTAATATTTTAATTAATAAATTTAAATGACTTTTATTCGGTTTGAGTGGCTCAAAGTTTTAAATAAATAAAAAAATTGATTGACAATTTGGATGATTTGAAACTTAAGAAATTGATTTTTCTTAAGTTTCTTAATTCTTAAGTTTCTTTTCTTAATTCTTTTAAAATTGATTTTTCTTTGAGAAAGCACCTCAAAGAAAAATCAATTTTATTTAGAATATTTTATTTGAGAAAGTTTATTTTTATCCGTATAAAACCGTTTTTCAAAAATGTAATTTTCTTTTCTATGTTTAATGAATGCTCTGTTGAAAATCACAAACAGATAATTTAATGATACAAAATAGTTTAGCTTGACAGATTAATTCTTTCTGTTTATTTTAGATTCTAATTTTGAATCTAAAATACACAAATTAGATTAGAATCTAATTTTAGATTCTTATTTTTGATTTAGAATCTAATTTAGATTATAATTTTGAATCTTTGATTTTGTCTACCCCTGTTCCACATTGAACATCATTTCTTGATAAGCGGGGGAAAAAAAAAAAGGAATTTTGCATCGATGAGTGATTCACATTAGCGTGTTGTCCTACCTGCCAGTCTTATTATCGATGTGAGAAATTTATCCTTTCAGGATATTAAAAAATATATATCATAAATTATATTCCAAAAATTAATAAGGGAAATAGTTCATTATCTAAATCTAATACAATGCTTGTGTCATACATATACATTCATTTAGTGTAAAAATTATTGAATAAGAAATTGCTTTTAACCAGTGTCAAGCATTCAAGTCGTTTTAAATTCTTTCATGATTTTTTTTACTGTTGATCCCCCTTTTCCTCTGACAACTAAATGAAATAATGTCCCCTACAGATTTAACAATAAAAAAAATCTTTATTTAATAAACTAAAAGTCACATTATCTCTCATGTTAATTCAAATTTATTTTATGTTATCGTTACATAAATTTCAGGCTATTTTTATTCCAAACGAAATTTTTTAGAACATTAGCATGTATTGAAAAATTAGGCTTAAACAATTTCAATACGTTTTAGAAAAGAAGGATAATTAATGAAAAAATGTTTATTTTTTACCGCTAAAAATACCAAAAATTTAAACACCAAATTCAGCATAATAGAATTCCAGCTTTTTAAAAAAATTTCAACATGCGTAGTTTTAAAAATTCCTCTCATTCTACATAAAATTTTGCATTCTAATTAATATTTTACTTAACGTTCTGCATTCTGCCTAAAATAAATTCTACAAAAACATTTAGTTTTTAAGCGATACTTTGATTTCACAAAAGCCAAAGCAGAAAAGCCTCTTCAGTATGGGAATTCTAATTTGAAACGACTCTATATTTTAAATGCTTTTCGGCTTAAAATGCTGTAATTGCTTATCATCATGTAAAAAATTTCTTACAATTACATTTTCTTTTTTAATGAATGTAAGATCAGTGAGTTATTATTATTCAAAAATAAGTACTGCACTCCTACAATACTATCATCAAATCAATTGCACATCTACAATACTATCATCAAATCAATTGCACGTCTACAATACTATCATCAAATCAACTGCACATTTACAAGACTGTTATCAAATCAAATCAACTGCACATATCATTAAATCAACTGCGCATTTAAAATACTATCATTAAATCAACTGCACATCTACAATACTATCATCAAATCAATTGCACATCAGCAATATTATAATCAAATCAACCTCACATCTGCAATACTATCATCAAATCAACTACACATTTACAATACTATCATCAAATCAACCGCACATCTACAATACTATCATCAAATCAACTACAAATCTACAATTGTGTCCAAAAATAAAAACAAACAAACCATATCTCTGTTACCAAGCAATCAGAGCTTATTTTACTTACGATTTTTATAGCTGGTGAAAATAGCAATTATTAATAACTAATAAATTTTTGATAAGTATGAAAATTTATACTAGTCAAAAATGTTTTAGTGATTTTTAAAATTATTTAGGTAGTTCAATTTTTATTTGTAGGAAATATACCACGCTCTCCTTTACATTTTTTTAGCACCCCACAATTTGAAAACCACTGATGAAGAATATTCATTTTACCTAAATCGAGCAGGAGTTGTGTAACCAGTAACCTACCTAAATCGAGTATGAGTTGTGTGATTACCAGTAATCTACCTAAATCGAGTAGGAGTTGTGTAATTACCAGTAACCTACCTAAATCGAGTATGAGTTGTGTAATTACCAGTAACCTACCTAAATCGAGTAAGAGTTGTGTAATTACCAGTAACCTACCTAAATCGAGCATGAGTTGTGTAATTACCAGTAACCTACCTAAATCGAGTATCAGTTGTGTAATTACCAGTAACTTACCTAAATCGAGTATGAGTTGTGTAATTACCAGTAACCTACCTAAATCGTGTATGAATTGTGTAATTACCAGTAACCTACCTAAATAGAGTTTGTGTTGTGTAATTACCAGTAACTTACCTAAATCGAGTATGAGTAATATTAGAATAGCAAAGGTTCACTGACCTTATATATATTTCCCTTAAAACTGTCACGAACAATGTTTGTTTTGTCTGGAAAAGATTGAACAACTAAGGCATAACAACTGAACTCAGATATAACTTTAGGATGCCAAAGAAGGGCCGCCGTTTATTTAGTCAACATAAGCAATGCTGTTTTTTATGTATTTTCTGAGAAAAACTGCTCTCGTTTGTCACAGCTATTTATTTATATCACACGAAATAGAAAAATAAAATACAATAGATGCCAACCCAAAGGTATATAGATCACTAAGGAATAAAAAAAAATTTATTTTAAAGCAATGTAAGCAGACGCTTAACGTTAAAGAATGAAATTTATCTGTCAGAATTCAGCGCTCGTTCCAAACTGAGCGTTATGTATTGTAGATGATTTCAACATTTTTTTTTTCTTTTGCTTCACAGAAATAACAATAAAATTTCAATATTCGGTTTTTTTTTTTTTTCCATTTTTGAAAACTTATATATCAATATAATATTTTGAAGCAATGAAAATAGACGCATAAGCCAAAGAATGAAATGCAATGCTCGCTCCAGACGGGGCTGAATGTATTATGTATGATTTCAACATTTTCTGGTTTCTTTTGAGATCTATAAATATAATATTTTTTTGCTTAAAAGAAATAATAATAAAATTTCAATATTCGTTTTTTTACACTTCGGAAAACTTAAAGAATTTAAAGAGGAATTTCAATGGATTAGTCATCAACTATGAAGTCCTCTAAAACGAAAATAATTTTATCACGCGAGTACATTTTCGGTGTAACAATTATGTCGTTCTGAGGAAATTATAGCAGAATTGTTTTCTCAAAATTTTTTTTAATGAATCTAGTTCAAAAATGAGTCAGTCACTGAAGCTAAAATAAAAATATACATTTGATTATGACGAAGCAATGGCTTTAAATTTTGAATTCCGATTTCGCAACTTTTTTTTCTCAGTATTTAAAGACAGATTAATCTATCAGGCTACAAGAGGCGATTAGAAAACTTATGCATTTGATTCAATACATAGAATAATTAAATACAATTTTAAATAAATATTCAGAATTTATCTATACTTTTTCTAAACTTGTATATTTGTGTATAATAATAAGCATTAGTATAAAATTCGATTGCTGGTATCGATTTTGGGTTCCAATATAAATAGCGTTAAAATACTGGTATAACTTACAGTTAAACCACAGGCTTCAAGTTCGAATCTTGGTTGTGGCATGCATGATTGTTAGTGGTTCGGAATCCCCTTTAAACTGTAGGTCCCGGTCTAATTAGCCTAAAGTGTTTACAAAATGACCGTAGAGCGACAAACCAAACAAAACCTTACAGTTAAAAATTTAAAGTCGTGCTCTGATATTTTTAAATTATTTATTTACAAAATTAGATAAACACATGGAGAAATTTACAGTGAAATAACAGAGAAAAAAATATTTTCATATTTAACATAAACTTTCATCTATCTATGTATCTATATATTCTGATGGTACGCATACCTTGATATAGTTATTTTCAGGATATAAAAAATAATTCTTTTAGATTTTGATAACTGAGCTGAACTTGTTTCATATCCTATTTTTTAATATTTTGCACTAACTGTTTACCCGACCATATAGAGATAATGATTTCCATTCTATTTTATCAGAAAAGGAATTGAATACGATGTAAAACTGACTTGGCCACTCGCCTCACGTTTCCTTGGGAAGTATTGTTTGGACAATAAAGTAGGATACACTTATAGAATCAACCATAAAAGCAAATGAAACTGTTACGAACAAAACTACAATCTTACTATACTACAGTCTACTCCATACCTCACAGTCTACTCCATACCTCACAGTCTACTCCATACCTCACAGTCTACACCATACTTCACAGTCTACTCCATACCTCACAGTCTACTCCATACTTCACAGTCTACTCCATACATCACAGTCTACTCCATACTTCACAGTCTACTCCATACTTCACAGTCTACTCCATACCTCACAGTCTACTCCATACGTCACTCACCTCACAGCCTACTCCATACCTCACAATCTACTCCATACCTCACAGTCTACTTCATACCTCACTCTCCTCATAATCCACTTCATACCTCACAGTCTTTCAGATATCACCACGGCTCCCACCGTTCAGCATACCTTTCA
Organism: Caerostris darwini; assembly: GCA_021605075.1. Classification (NCBI taxonomy): domain Eukaryota; kingdom Metazoa; phylum Arthropoda; class Arachnida; order Araneae; family Araneidae; genus Caerostris; species Caerostris darwini. Next base: position 465,288 of record BPLQ01012119.1, on the reverse strand, counting down.
GTGTTTTTATTTACTTTTTTCAATAGTCTTGTGGCATCGACAACTGGTCCCTAATTGTACCGAATTTAAATTTAATTTAAATTCTTTTATTTTTTTAATTTTTGTTTTTATTTTGCATTTTACTTTTATTTATTTTTAGTATTTTTAACTTTTTTGAGTACCATCTATTTAATTTTGAAACTTTATCTTTTAATTTTTTATTTACAACAATTAAGCAGCCAATAATAATTGTAATTTTATCTATGAAATAAAATGGGGAGGTTAAGGGGTTATACCCTATTGGTACTCCGTAATCGGTACGCCAGTTGCCAGATCTCACAATCTACTCCGTACCTCTTAGTCTTCTGCATACCTCACATAGCTATAATCCAGCTTTCTAAAAAATATTTACTGAGAAAGGAGAATACTTAGGACTATCTATTTTCGTTGATGATAACCCTCCTACCTCACTGACCTCTCAGTGTTGACCTTTCAAATATTTCCTATTCTCAAATTAGCTGATCGACTGTCCTGGTATTGCTCGGTTATACAAATCAGACATTTTCAATTTTTATTCATGGAATTAAAATATTCATGAATATAGCCATCATCTTAAATTTATAACTCACTTTATTTGGTATTAATTTCTACTTTTAACAGACATTCTGATAAAAAAATTAAAAAGTGAAATATAAATATGCCTATATAATAGAATATTTGGATAAAAAAAAAAAAGAAGAGAGAGAGAGAGAATTTTTAAACGAAACAAAAATTATATTAAAAAAGAAATCCATTCGCTTAAATTTCCAAAACTGACTATTTCAAACAATTAACTTTAATTTAGTTAAGTTTTTTTTTAACAATTAATGAAAATTTAATCTAATTAACTCACTTTAAATTAATGAAAATTTCTAAATCGAGCCATCAAATGTCACGCGCTAACATCACACAAAAACACAAGGCAGAAAATGGTTTTTATTTAATTAAAAAAGAAATAATTAGAATTTAATCGTAATTTTTTAGTTAAACAAAAGGTTAAGGAATTATAACACCAGAGAAAAAAATTATTACTTTAAAGATTATAGTTTTAGAATACTGTACATACAAACACTTAACTGGATGTAAACGAAAAAAAGTTGGGCATACTGTACTTGTTTGTCTTTTTCTCATTCAAAGATTTTCACCAATTGTTACAGAAGAAAAGCATAAGTATTTTCTACAACTTTAAAACTATGGGGCTAAAAATTCTTTGAAATGCAAAGTAAAATCCATTAAAAAAAACCCCACAATTTTATTGTGTCAGTCATTTTGGAAAGATTTATGATTAGTTAAATTTGATTCATTAGAGTAAAATTTTAAAGTTATTTTGTAAATTTCATAACATAGCGTTAAAAGTTAATCTTACGGAATACGACTTCTTCAATATATTTAAATTTAGACATTGAAGTAGTGCTGCCATCTATGGAGCGTACTTTTAAATAGAAAAGAAGTTGATAAATACTTATTATTTAAAATTGGGTGGATATGTATTGTAAAAAGTGGATATGTATTATTTTTAATATCCCGACGTTTTCTTCTCTTATTATGTAAAATAGAAAAGTCATGATATTTATTGCATAAGCTATTCATATTTGATTTATATTTTTCTCCAAATAAAGCTTAACGAGAATAAAGACAATATAAAAAAAATATTTTTCTATTGATATTAACATAAAAGCATAAAAATATTTTTAAACCAAATATTATACATATAGGATAGGATAATTAACAAACCAATTTTATAAAATTTATTCTGTAAAATAAAATAGTTATAATTACAAATTAGAAGAATGAATTTAATTCTAAAAATAGTTTTGTAATTTTATAAATTAATCATTTAATATGTTATGTAGTATACGAAAAATGTATTAATTGGTATTTTATTATTGGCATTTAAATTGTTTTTATTTTTAGCATTTTTTGAAAAATTAAATGCCTTATTGGGAAACAGAATTTAAAATTACATTCTCAACGATTTTTTGTTTGAAGGTTTTTTAATTTTCAAATATTTTAACACTGATTAAAAATGGGTTATTAACTCTAGTATTGTATTTTTATTTTTTAATTTAAAAAAATGATTCAAAGAGAAAAAAAATTCGCTTCAGCAATAAGAATAAAATGTCATATAGAAATAATTACAGAAGTTAGTTTATATTTCCTAGAAATGGGCTATAAGAATTGTGATAAAGGGTTTAAATAAACAATTTCAAGAATAAATATACCAAAATATTTAGAAATAATAAATATTGTTTAATGAAGATTTGTATTGATGATTTATACTGAGATTCAAAACTCGTTTCGTAAAGCAGGTAAAGCAATTCAAAATTATTTAATAATAATAATAAAAAAAAAACTTTAGATGCAAAAGAAAATTAACTATGAAGATTAGAAACTGTTTTATTTCGAATATCACAAAAATGTTGAAAAGAAAGGAGTGTAACTTTTTTTTTTTTATAGAAGAGTTGAGATCTTCGATATTTAACTCTAACTTTATTGGTTTAATTGATTAACTCTAAATTCATAAATTAAAAACAGGTCATTTAACTTATTTAGTGAATTTAATGTTACAAAACAATTTTGTATACAGTACAATGTAATTGATGTGTAAAGAATATGTTTTATCAAGGACATAACATATAAAATATATATCAATTCTTACAAAATGGTGAAAAAGTAAGTGTTTTATTCCTAATAAGCAAAAATGATCTGTTTTTACTTGCATTAGTTCTAAAATAAATTTTTTTTTTGAAGTAACTAATTCTAAATAAAACTAATATATAGTACTTAAACTCGCATAGTAATGTTAGTAAAAAAATCCAGATGTCTACATAGTAATAGTTAAAACATTTCTGCAGTAATCTTGCAGAACTAATAATAACTTAAATAGTTCTTTGAATGACAATAAAAAAATTCTTTGAAAAAATTAACTAAGGTGACAATAATAAAAATCATTTGAAAAAATTAACTAAGGTAATCTTTCCTCCAAAACATGTTACATTTAGATGAATAAAATACTAAATAAATTGTCCTGTTTATTTTTAAAAAAGAAAACTAAACAATCTCATATTTAGAGTAAAATGTGCGACAAATATTTTTCATCTGGAGCTCAGTACAAAAAAAGAATCTGCGATCGAATACGATCACTTAGAAAAATTGGAAAGAAATAGAGAACTTTTCATACAACACATTTTCCTAAATAAAAATTCGTAAAATAAAATAATTTTTTATGCAATCTTTGAAAATATTTTTAGAATACAAATGAAACTTTTTTCAAGAAAATTAAGAGTCTTAATATAGAATAAAAGTCGCAACTGTGAATAATTTATTTTTGACATAGTCTAAAGGGAAAAAAAAATGGAAGAACAAAAGGAAAATGTTCATATATATATCTGTGGAGAAAAATAATCGACAAACAGAGATTATTTGTAAAATTACATTAAAAAAATGCTCGTGAAATTTCGATGCAAAGTAATGTAATCTAATTTAGAATCTCTTAATAAAGAAATTCTATAGCTTCTCTTAATAGAAAACATCTCTGCTTAACTTTTTCGTAAGCTATATAATCATATAAAAAGTATGAATAAAGTATATAATTGAAAAAATATTACTTTAAAAAATAAAATGTTTTTCATCTTGAGTTCGATACGAAAAAGAAATCTGCGATCAAAGAACGTCTTTTTTTAGTAATCTATTTAAAAAGAAAAAATAAATCAAAATGAAATATATTTTCAAAGGAAACATATTCTAGAATTTCGAAGTCATTTAGTCTCTATCCTGCAGTTACTTAATAGAGAGAGTGAGAAATAGTTCTTTTTACTTTTGCCTGCAATATTTCATCATGTTCACAGAAATAAATTGATGTATCACGTTGAAAAAAAGTCATAATGTATTTCAAAAGGATTATTTTGAAATTTTTTTTTTTATCAAGACTCAATACTCTGTGAATGAATAAAACTTTTTCACTAATCCACTTAAGAAGAAAAATAAATTATTCTCTGTTTTGAAAGGAAACATTTTCCAAAATTTCGAAGTCATTTACACTCTATGCTGCAGTAACTTGATAGAGAGAGAGAGAGAGAGAGAGAGTTTTTATTTGTCAGTGAAGTATTTTAAAATCATAATAATAATAATAAAAAGTCATAACATATTTCAAAAGGATTATTTTGAATTATTTTTTTTTTTGACACAATACCGAAACGTACTCTATGATCGAATAAAATTTTGTCATTAATCACCTTAAAAAGAAAAATAAATCAAACGGATTTTGAAAGGAAACATTTTCTAAAATTTCGAAGTCGTTCACACTTTCTGCTGCAATAACTTAATGAAGAGAGAGAGAAAGAGAGAGAGAGAGAGAGAGAAATTGTTCGTTTTTTTCCGTGAAGTATTTTACCTTGTTAACAGAAATAAGTCAATGTACCACGTAAAATAATAATAATAATAAAAAAGTAATAATATATTTAAAAAAAATTATTTTGAATTTTTTTTTATCTTGATTCAATACTGAAAAATATTCAATGATCGAATAAAACTTTTTCGCTAATCAACTTAAGAAGAAAAATAAATCAAAACGGATCACTATTTTGAAAAAAGGGAACATTTTATAAAGTTTTGAGGTCATTCACACTTTATGCTACAGTAATTTAATATATAGAGAGAAATAGCTCGTTTTTTTTCTTTTCCGTGAAGTATTTTATCCTGTGAACAGAAATAAATCGATGTCTCACGCAAAATAATAATAATAATAATAAGTCATAACATATAACAAAAGGATTATTTTGAATTTTTTTTTATCTTGACTCAATACTAAAAATTACTCTATGATCAAATAAAACTTTTTTACTATTCAACTTAAGAAGAAAAATTAATCAATCTCTATTTTGAAGGAATACAATTTCCAAAAATTCGAATCCATTACACTCGATGCAATTATTTAACAGAGAAAAAAAGTTCTTTTTATTTTTTGCATGAAGTATTTTATCACGTAAACAGAAACAAATCGATGTATCAAGCATAAAAAAAATTATAATATATATCAAAAGGATTATTTTGAATTTTTTTTTTTTTATCATGACTCGATACTGAAACGTACTCTATAATCAAATAAATTTTTTTAACTAATCAACTTAAGAAGAAAAATAAATAAATCTCTATTTTGAAAGGAAACATTTTCCAAAATTTCAAAATCATTTACATTCTACTACAGTAACTTAATAGAGAGAGAGAGAAATAGTTCATTTTTAATTTTCAGTGAAGTATTTTATCATGTTAACAGAAATAAATCGATGTATCACATAAAATAACAACAATAATAATAAGTGATAACATATTTCAAAAAGGTTATTTTGAATTTTTTTTTTTATCTCCATTCAATATTGAAACGTACTTTATGAATAAATAAAACTTTTTCACTAATCAACTTAAAAAGAAAATAAATCAAAACGGAATTAATTAATTTGAAAGGAAACATTTTCCAAAATTTCATATCTATTACACTCGATGTAGTTATTTAACAGAGAGAAAAAAAGTTATTTTTCTCTTTTCTGTGAAGTATTTTATCATGTTAACAGAAATACATCGATGTATCACGAAAAATGATAATCATAAAAAAAAAAAAAGTCATAACATATTACAAAAGCATTATTTAGATTTTTTTAAAATCTTAACTCAATACTGAAATGTACTCTATGATCGAATAAAATTTTTTCACTAATTACCTAAGGAAGAAAAATAAATCAAAACGGAAATAAATCTATTTTGAAATGAAGCATTTACTAAAATTTTGAAGTCATTCACACTTTATGCTACAACTTAATAGAGAGAAAGAAATGGTTCGTGTTTTCTTTTCCGTGAAGTATTTTATCACGTAAACAGAAATAAACCGATGTATCACGTAAAATAATAATAATAATAATAAAAGTCATAACATATTTCAAAAGAATTATTTTATCATGACTCAATATTGAAACGTACTCTATGATCGAATAAAACATTTTCACTAATCAACTTCAGAAGAAAAATAAATTAAAACTGAAATCTATTTTGAAAGGAAACATTTTCCAAACTTTCGAATCCATTACACTCGATGCAGTTATTTAACAGAGAAAAAAAAAGTTCTTTTTCTCTTTTCCGTGGAGTATTTTATCACGTAAACAGAAACAAATCAATGTATTACTTAAAATAACAAAAAAAAAAAAAAAGTCATAATATATTTCAAAATATTATTTTGATTTTTTTTTTTTTTTTCATCATGACTCAATACTCGAACGTACTCTATGATTGCATAAAACTTCTTCACTAATCAACTAAGAAGAAAAATAAATCAATCTCTATTTTGAAAGGAACCATTTTCTAAAATTTTGAAGTCATTCACATTATATGCTACTGTATAATAGAGAGAAATGGTTCGTTTTTTCTTTTCCGTGAAGTATTTTATAATGTTAACAGAAATAAATCGATGTATCACGTATAATATTAATAATAATAATAAAAAAAAAAAGCCATAACTTATATCAAAAGGATTATTCTGAATTTTTTTTTATCGTGACTCAATACTAAAAAGTACTCTTATGATCGAATAAAATTCAAATAAATCAAAACGGAACTCTATTTAAAAAGAAAACATTTTCCGAAATTTCAAATCCATTACACCCCATGCAGTTATTTAACAGAGATAAAAAAAAAAGTTCTTTTTTTCTTTTCCACGAAGTATTTTATCACGTAAACAGAAACAAATCGGAGTACTCACTGTTATCTTTTCGGTATCTGCCGGTTTGTTGGCAAACAACAACAGTCGTCTGGAGTGAAGCTGCTCGTGCAAGTCGAAGGGAGAGAGTTGACGAGTCTGGCTGGGGAGCCGGCATTTATAGCTCCCACTATTTATGTTTGTTTACTCTCCTGCCACCACCCCAACCCTCGCTTCGTAACCAAGCTCAAAAACTATTCGCCTAATGGAACTGACCGCCTCGAATGAAGGACCGCCCATTTGCCAGTTGTCATGCGCTAGATGTGTTTACGTCATTTCATCATTCGGCACGTTTTACATTTGACAAGCGAAAAAGGGAGCAGATGCCCCGTTTGATCGTTGAAAATAGTAGTATTCCTCGTTTGCATTTTATTAGGTTATTTAATGTGAGAAGGATTTTGTTTGTTGGTGTGCATTTTATTGGATTATTTAATTATTTAATGCACGAAGTTTTTTGTTTGTTTGTTAGTTTTGTTTTCTAAAATTGATCTCGAATTGACCTAAAGGTCATTGAAATGGGAGAAACAGTATATTTTTACTCAAGGAGTCGATTCGTTTGGTTTGAAATTGGTGACCTTGATATAACCTACTGCCAGTTAAATTTGAAAAAAGTTTCTTGATATTTATCAACAACACTGTTTTGTTAAAATTAGATTGGATTTTTAAACATTATATTTTTACTCAAGGCGTCGATTCGTTTGATTTGAAATTGGTGACCTTGATATAACCTACTGTCAGTTAAATTTGAAAAAAGTTTCTTGATATTTATCGACAACACTGTTTTGTTAAAATTAGATTGGATTTTTAAATTGTCATCATTAAATGCTTTTAAAAAAAAAAAAAAAAAAAAAAAAAAAAAAAAAAAATTTCCCACGAGTAAGTTTGACAGAAAAAAATGTTTTATTTTATTTTATTTATTTTTTTTTCACCGTAATTTAGAATTTAGATATTTATCTAAATTCTAAATTACAAAAAATTCTAAAAATCTAAAAATACAAAATTTTCAAAAATCTGTAAATTTTTGATAACGTTTATATATAAATTTTATTGTTCTTATAATTATTATGATAAATCGGGAATTCTATTTATAATTTATAGCGTTTAAATAGAAAAATCTATTAAATGATAAAGGAAATTGTGTAAATGTTGCCACGAATTTATTATTTCGGATCAAGAAATATTATACCTACTTTTGCAGAGGTAATCTTCATTTTTACCCGCTTATAAATCATTTCTACTGTAATTGAATTTTTAAATTACTCTTTGCTGGTTTTTTTTTTTTTTTTAAGAATGATTAAATTTAAAATTTTTGTTCGTTTATTTTTCTTTTATTTTTCCTCTCGTTTTTTATAACGATTGATTGATAATTATGATTGTAAGAAAAAATATTTTATTCTAAATGATACAAAATAAAAATGGTTAATATAGTATGGTTATTAAATATTTGATTTTTTGTTTTAATCAAACTTGTAATGTACAGCTAAAATTTATATTGTATAATTTGTAAAATATATATATAAAAAAAAAAAAATAAAAAAAAAAAAAAAATAAATACTTTGTCCAGTTTTCTTTCCAGTTTTGAAGAGAGAAGTTAAATATACTAAATTTATGAGAGTCAAATAAATTCAATTATAAGCTATGATTTTTTACCATAGAAATAAAACTTAATTTTAAATTTGATAAAATTTTAACTTAACAAATAAAATAATTCTGTTGAGTAAAAAAAAAAAGATTTTTTAAGTAAAAATTAAAATTTTGATGAAAACATCAGATTTTTAAGAAATTCAAGATTTATTTTTGAGGAAAATTATATTGGGTAAACAGAATACTTAGCTAAGCAGTAAAGTTTTCAATTTTAACACTTCAGGAATATCATGCATATTTACTCAGGGCGATATATATATATATATATTTATAAAATTGTTTTTTTATAAAATATTTTTTATAAGAAAAAAAAAATGAAATTTATGAAATAGTTTTCTTTTGTGTGGTTCTGAGTAATGCAGGGAATAAACTTTTATTTAGAAACTAAAATGTTCCGATATTTTCTTAAAATAAAACGAACATAAGTTAATTATTTTTATTTTTCTGTAGTTGAGAGTAATATCCATTTTTCCAAAGGAAATGAAATGACAAAAAATATTATACATTTGATTTGAATATGAATTTGAAATCATGATAATCATGAAATAAAATGTTACTGCAATTAAATGTATTATTTTTATAGACAAAAACTATATTTTATTTAGAGTAAAACAACATGATTTATTTTCTGAGGAATTAAAAATAGCAAAAAAAATATAACTTTTATTGCTATATAAGCAATAAAAGTTAAACAAGACAGTAAAAAACAAGACTGTAATTTTTACTTATGAATATATCATAAGTAAAAATTATTGTCTTGTTTTTTTTTTCTTCTACAAAATATTTTTTGGGTGAAATATATATATTTTTTCAAGTTCTTATTTTAGAAGATAGTAAATCATAAACGTCAAATAATCAGACAGAAAGCTATCATAATTATGGATAGGGAGACAATAATATCATATTCCTAAATTTTTTACAGAAGTTTAAATTTGTTTAATAATAATAATTATAATAATAAAAATAATAATAAAATTGAAGTGCTCAAAAAGCATTGTATTCAACAAAATGCAACGTAAATATCTAAATTAAATCATAATTTTGATGAAGTGTTGTTTCTTAATTTCTTTTATCTTGAAATGATGAAACTTTGTGTTCTCTTAATTATCTTATATTAAATCAAAGGCAAATAAATAAATACACAAATAAATTTCAGATGAATTAATTAATTACTTTTTATTCTTTAAATTCTACTTTCTATTAGAATTATTTTCCTCCGAAATTATAAAATAGATTTTTCCTTGCTAAAAAAATATTTATTATTAAACCAGCAAATATCATCTTCAACATATATAACAGTCTAATTAGCCTAAAGTGTGTACAAAATGACATTAGAGCCACAAACCAAACCAAATCTATCAACACGTATCATTTTTATTATTAGGCAACCTTATGCTTCAAAGATTATATTAAATAATACGTGTTATGCAAATAAATATGTCTGAAATATAAGAAATCTTTTCAGTTTATTTTAATATCTACACAATGCACTTAATATTAGTAATTTCTTCTCCTTTAACAGTACTTTTATCTTACATATGGGCGGCCTGATAGACAATTGACCACCACTCTAGCTTTTGGTGCTTTGGGTTCGAATCTTGGCGGTGGTATGGATATTCGTTAGTAGTAGTTCGGAATCCAAGTTAAATTGTATATCCCTGTCTAATTAGCCCAAAGTGTCCAAAAAAATTACCGTTAGACAAAGCAAATCAAATCTTACATATGGAAATATGAAATAATTCTAAACATTCTAAATAAAATTCTAAGTATAAGTATAATTCTAAAAAATTTCCAACCATCTTTGGAAATTGAATTTAAAATGTATATATTGAGTATATAATAGAATTTTATGTATTCAATTATATATTTGTATAATTGAATTTAAATTGTATATTTTATATGTATTAAAACAATTTTTCAAAAATATCTATAGACATAAAATTACTTTGTATAGACTGTCCGTCTACATTTATACTTTTGTAGATAAAAAGTGACAGATACTCGGAAGTTTTTTACAGTAAGAATATTTCAGAAACTTTTTGGGACAACATTAATTTTTTTTTATCCACATTAATGTCGTAAATGGAGTTAAAAGTTGGTTTCCAGACTCGAAATTGACCTACAAATCGCAGTTAAAAAATAAATAACAATTTCTGCCTAATATCATGGTACGAAATGTTCATGGGAGGTAACAAATGGATTGAGGTACTTCAAAACGAACTTTGAGAATTAAAGTAGACCATAAACGTTACTGGTGGGCAAATAATAATATCATTACTCTGTGGAAAAGTTTCTTAAAAGTTGGCACAGTGTTTTATTGCAAAACAGAATTTCCGACATTTTCTTTGATGATAAGGGTGAAAAGCTAGAAAAAGAGAATGACTTAACATTTGAATATGACAGCAATAATCAAAATTTTATAAGATTTAATTTTTCAGACATTAATTAATTAATGAATTAAAGCCTTAAAATTATAGATGGTTTTCAGTATTCATTCATTGGACACAATATAGTTAAAAAATCTAACTACAAGAATATTATTCAAATTTGAGGGAACATCTAAAAAGTACATTTCTTCTTCATTGGCACAACAGTTCCATGGTGGTGGGCCAAGGCCGTTTGCCTACAGGCAGATTTCGAGACAGGAGATGTTTTCTTTTCACGTTGTAGAGTTGCCAGCCCTATGCCCAACGCTCTACAGTTATATTAGACTGGGACCTACGGTTTAAATGGATTCCGAACCACTACAAACATGCATGGCACCGCCGGGACTCGAACCTCGGAACCTGTGGCACCGAGAACCAGAGCGCTAGTCCTAAAAAGTACATAAAACATGCTAATTTTCCAAATTCTAATTCTAATAATTTTCTAATATTTCCGACGGAAAAAAAGAACATATTTTGTTCCCTGAAATCAAATTCGCGAAATTAAACTTTTTGCAAACATTTCTAACAGTTTTTGTTTCTTAATTTCTCCTTATTTGATTTAGTAAATTCAATTCAAAAAATTCAGAAGGTATTTCTTAGAAGCAGGGAAACATGATTAAAGCCGTTTTCACCAACCTTGAGAAAATAAACATTGCTTGAAAATAAAGAATATTTTTGAACAAATTAAATAAAAGCATTTCTTAGATACAGCCGAATATTTTTAGGGGATTCCTATTTAATCAAATTCAGGGCATACCTAATGATAATATTATGAATAATATATTGTAGAAAAACCTTAAAACTGGTAGTGAATCGGATGAGAAAAGTGACCCTCACCACAAATTTCTTTCGAGAAGATCTTGAACTTAAAAATATCTTGGAAAAATTCTTTTCACTCAAAAACATAATAAGACCTTGAATTCCTAAAATCGAAATCGACATTAAACAAGATGTTAAATTCCTGTGAGGGACATTAAACGATGCAATAAATGTTTGGAAGTGACATTAAACGAGACATTAAATTTTTGGAAGTGATATTAAACGAGATATTAAACACTGAAGAGGCATTATATTCTTCATCCTGAACAAATTTAATTCATGTCTTGAAATTAACAATAAGTTGAGAAATCCTTTCAGTTAAAAACATAATGAGACCTTAAATTTCTGAAATCGAAATCGACATTAAACGAGACATTAAATTCCTGCGACAGACATTAAACGAGACATATTCATATATATTCTTCATCGAGAAAATCTTAAACGAGACAAAACTTCATCTTAACTAGAAGAAACGAGACAAACTTCATCTTAAACGAGACATATATATTCTTCATCCTGGACAAATTTGATTCGAGGTCTTGAACTTAACAACAAGTTGGGAAATTCTTTTCAATCAAAAACATAATGAGACCTTAAATTCCTGAAATCTGTATTAAATTCCTGTAAGTGACATTAAATGAGACATTAATAATTGAAGAATTAAATTCTTCATCCTGAAAACGACAATGTAGAGGAAGAAAAATCTGTCCTTTCACAACAAATATAATTCGTGAAGGTCTTGAACTTAACAATTAGTTGGAAAATCCTTTTCTGTCAACAACGTAAATCCTTTACAGGTTTATAAGTGAGATGAACAATGTATGTTAACAGTGATAACAATTTAAAATTTTGTAAACTTCACATCATAAAGTATAATAAAGGGTAATATGGCTAAAAGAGGACATGGAGGTAAATCTTCAGACCACATAAACTTCAGAGGGTGCACTCCCCACAAATGCTACTCCTGGGGTGTACTTTGGAAATTGGGGTGGCACAATGTAGCAGACCTCCTGTGGTGTTCCCTCCGTAACTTTGAATCAGCTATGTATCTATTTACCGTTCCATTGGTGAACGACCAGATCAAAGTACCCCACTAACAACAACATATTGCTTAAGGGGAGAAAAACCGCAGTGAACGAAGGTTCAGTTAATCCTGCTTATGAAGAAACATTGCTTTTGTTATTAAATTCTGACGTAGTGACTATATATTCAAATAATGAAGAGATTTCACAACAGTTTATATGTGTCAACAAATACGTAACTCTTCGAAATAATAATAATTTTAGTAATAATTTCTTAATAATAATTGATTATATCTTTCATTAATAATAATTTCTTAATGATAATTGATTATCTCTTTTTTAAAAATAATTGTTTGAGAGGAAAAAAACCGCGATGAATAAAGTTTCAATTAATCCTGCTTATGAAGAAGCACTGCCTTCGATATTCAATTCTGACGTAGTGCCTATAAAATCGAGTGATGAAGTGATTTCACAACAGTTTATATATGCTAGTAAATATGTAATTTTTCAAAATAATCATAACTTTAGAATATCTTTGAATGAATCCTTAATTTTTCCAACGTTGGTTAATCGCTTTCATATAATATTTCAAATAAAAAAGTACGGGGCGTGATGGCCTAGCGACTAAAGCTCTGGCTCTCGGTGCCACAGGTTTTGGGTTCGCGCTCCGGAGGCATCATGGGTGTCTTTAGTGGTTAGGAATCCACCTTAAGTCATATCTCTATCCCTGTCTAATATGACTGTTGGGTGTAGGGCTGACAACCCTACACCGTAAAAAGTCACTGGACAAAGTCGGACTTTTCCCTATTGGTACTCCATCACAACAGAAACAGCCCCCACCCTTTTCTTCCTTCCATGACACCACACGGGTTCTTGGACATGGTCTAGATCAGGGGTGGCCAACCCAAATGATCTTGCGGGCCATTTTGGGAATGCATCATAACTCCGCGGGCCTCATATAAAATTATATATCCCCATATTAGGTTTAGACCTACTATAGATTTGTTTTCGTGTGAAAAAGTGAAACATAATGAGCTATTATTATTGTGTTTATTTTTTTTACTAGTGCGATATTTGTTTCTTCACTCACATGAGTTCGCAGAATATAATTTAATTATTTTGCTAGCTCATAATTGTAAACTCATAAATAAACCAGGCAGTATCTGTCATATATTGGCAAGAATATTATTTTAAAATCAAAGTTAATTTTTTCTCATAATTTCGGCAGTTAATTTTTGAATATATGGATGCACACATAATGTATTTTTTTAATACATTGATTTTCACTACTTTGGCCATTATGAAATAAATATATTTTATAAAAGTGTGATAAATCTCTAGGGGCCGGAAAAATATTCAAAGCGGGCCCCTGGTCTATATGTTGCTGTCTGCCAAGTGGAATAAGAAACAACAAATTAAAACATATTTTTTTGTGGAACTTTAATAAGAGATTTGACTTAGCATATTATTCTAACTGTTATCATTTTTTGATATTAACTGGTGCGACATATCATGATACAAATAGAACTTCTTTCAATCCTTCATGATACAATAGAACGATCTTTCTTTATTTTAATGGATTTTCTGTAACATATTTTTATTTTTATTTCCTTATTTATCATCGTCTATTTCTCCTCTTTTAGCCTTAATTTAATTTCCATTCCAGGAAAAATTCATTTTAGTCACTAAACGTAGGAAAAGGTATTTTTGTGGTTTCAATTTACTACGCATTTCGCATTACAAAACATTTCTAGTGAAATGTTGCGCAACTATACATATCATAAATTTGGTATTCGCGAATATTATTCCCGTTTTCTAAGAAACATTTGTATAGCAATTTATTTTTTAATGGTCATCAACAGCTTTAACCCATCATAGTTCAATGAACTATAGCATTTTTTTTCCACATGATATGATAACTGCTTACATCAGAACAGACTCGAGCTTCCGGGGATGTTACTTCGAGTAATTGATCAGGATAATTTTTTTTCATATACTAGTATTTTTACTTTTATTTACAGTAAGTAAACAGCTGTTTAAATAAACAGTTTTTCTTTTTTCAGATCACCTTGAAAAAATACTGTCCCGACTGTCATTTTTTCCCCTAACTTATTGGAACACAATTTGAGATAATTCTTCACGATCACCCTTCAGTCTATTTTTTTTTTTTTTTTTTTTTTTTTATCTACTCTTAGTTGCGAGAAACTCGATTTGATCAATCTCCAGATGATGGTGGGAGTTGTACCTCCTCCTCATCTCCCCGTGGGCTGTCGGTGAAAATCGTGACCCACTGATGTCCACTAATAATAATAATAAATGTTATAGAGATCAGAATTCTAGTAATAATTTTAATCTCCCCCCCCCTGAGTTTTAACAAGTTCATTTTTTTTATTGAATCACTGTTTGTCTTTTTTTTTTACTTGTGAGTAGTTACTTACAGTAAAAGTAGTTCACTTGTAAATAGTTACTTTCAGTAAAATGGGACATGTCTTTGAATTCGAAGGTTTGAGAAAACACTTAAAAGAATAAATTTGCCCTCTAGAAATTAATTTGTTTTATTTTAAAAGTATACTAGAGTAGAGTAGAGTAGAGTGTACTCTTAAAAATAGTCAATATATTTATGGTGTCTTAAAACTCTTGCCAAGACTTTGTCATCTTGTAAGATTAGTGCATTAAATGTTCTAATTTGCAATAAATGTTAAGTGGATTAATTAAAATTTTTGAGATTTAAGAATTGGGAAGGGAAAAACAAGACCCACTGATGTCCAGTAATAATAATAATAAATATTAGAGAGATCAGAATTCTAGTAATAATTTTAAAAACTGTTTTTTCCCTCTGAGGTTTAAATATCTTGTTTTTTTTTGTTTTTTTTTACTTGTGAGTAGTTACTTACAATAAAAGTAGCTCACTTGCAAGTAGTTACTTTCAGTAAAATGTGACATGTCTTTTAAATTTGAAGGTTTGAGAAAACACTTAAAAGAATAAATTAGACCACTGGGATATTGATTTGTCTTTTGATTGTTTTTTTTTAAGAGTATATACTCTTAAAATTATTCAAAATTTTATGGTGTCGTAAACCTGGTGTAAAGACTATTCTCTTGTAAGATTAATGTGCTAAATGTTAAATGGCAAAATTTTTAAAATTTAAATATTGGGAAATGAGAAACAAGACCCACTGATGTCCAATAATAATAATAATAATAATAATAATAAAAAATACAAGAGAGATCAGAATTCTAGTAATAATTTTAAAAACTGTTTTTTCCCTCTGAGGTTTAACAATCTCAATTTTTTGATTGAATCCCTGTTTACTTTTATTTTTTTTTTTTGTGAGTAGTTACTTACAATAAAAGTAGCTCACTTGCAAGTAGTTACTTTCAGTAAAATGTGACATGTCTTTTAAATTTGAAGGTTTGAGAAAACACTTAAAAGAATAAATTAGACCACTGGGATATTGATTTGTCTTTTGATTGTTTTTTTTAAGAGTATATACTCTTAAAATTATTCAAAATTTTATGGTGTCGTAAACCTGGTGTAAAGACTATTCTCTTGTAAGATTAATGTGCTAAATGTTAAATGGCAAAATTTTTAAAATTTAAATATTGGGAAATGAGAAACAAGACCCACTGATGTCCAATAATAATAATAATAATAATAATAAAAAATACAAGAGAGATCAGAATTCTAGTAATAATTTTAAAAACTGTTTTTTCCCTCTGAGGTTTAACAATCTCAATTTTTGATTGAATCCCTGTTTACTTTATTTTTTTTTACTTGTGAGTAGTTACTTACAATAAAAGTAGCTCACTTGCAAGTAGTTACTTTCAGTAAAATGTGACATGTCTTTTAAATTTGAAGGTTTGAGAAGACACTTAAAAGAATAAATTAGACCACTGGGATATTGATTTGTCTTTTGATTGTTTTTTTTAAGAGTATATACTCTTAAAATTATTCAAAATTTTATGGTGTCGTAAACCTGGTGTAAAGACTATTCTCTTGTAAGATTAATGTGCTAAATGTTAAATGGCAAAATTTTTAAAATTTAAATATTGGGAAATGAGAAACAAGACCCACTGATGTCCAATAATAATAATAATAATAATAATAAAAAAATACAAGAGAGATCAGAATTCTAGTAATAATTTTAAAAACTGTTTTTTTCCCTCTGAGGTTTAACAATCTCAATTTTTGATTGAATCCCTGTTTACTTTATTTTTTTTTTTTTTACTTGTGAGTAGTTACTTACAATAAAAGTAGCTCACTTGCAAGTAGTTACTTTCAGTAAAATGTGACATGTCTTTTAAATTTGAAGGTTTGAGAAAACACTTAAAAGAATAAATTAGACCACTGGGATATTGATTTGTCTTTTGATTGTTTTTTTTTAAGAGTATATACTCTTAAAATTATTCAAAATTTATGGTGTCGTAAACCTGGTGTAAAGACTATTCTCTTGTAAGATTAATGTGCTAAATGTTAAATGGCAAAATTTTTAAAATTTAAATATTGGGAAATGAGAAACAAGACCCACTGATGTCCAATAATAATAATAATAATAATAATAAAAAAAATACAAGAGAGATCAGAATTCTAGTAATAATTTTAAAAACTGTTTTTCCCTCTGAGGTTTAACAATCTCAATTTTAGATTGTGAATCACTGTGTGGCTTCTTCTTCTTCTTTTTTTTTTTTTTTTGACTTTAAGTAGTTACTTACAGTAAAATGTCTTTTAAATTCGAAGGTTTGAGAAAACACTTAAAAATATAAATTCGCCCACTAGGATATTGATTTGTATATACTCTTAAAATTAGTCAAAATTTTATGATGTCGTAAACCTCTTGTAAAGACTTAGAAGATTAATGTATTAAATGTTCTAAACTGTAATAAATGTTAAGTGGCAAAAGTTTTGAGGCTTAAAAATTAGCTAATTACATGCCTCATAAAAGTGTTTACTTGAGTATTGTGTGGAATTACTATTTAAGTATATTTTTTAAATGTTTTTAAAGTGTACTTATAGGGATAATATGTATTACTAACTAACAATTACGTGAATATGATTACCAATTACATGGGATAAAATATGGTAGCTAAAAGTTAAAAAAAAAAATAAATAAAAACATAAAATTTTTCTTGTTGTTATTATTTCTTATCTCACTTGGCCGACAGCAACATCTAGACAATGTCCATGAAATCTTGGTCATGATAAAGGATAAAAAATGCAGCTTCTTTTGTATGGGGAAAAAGACCAGAAAAACACCCACCGAGCAACTGGTCTATCAACGGGAGGCGCTTTTGCATTCATTGTCACAATCGCCATCATTTCTGAAAGCAACAGATGATAACGACTGTGACTGCAACAAATGCTGCCAAGCGGATTGAAACCTGAATTCACCTGCACGCTAGTTACCTTCGTTACCATGGGGTTACAAGTCGAGCTATTATTTTATATAAAAATATACTTTGAGTATTTAAAAAATTGCTTTATTAAAATATTAAAATTTTTTTTTGTGAAATATCTGTGGGCCTCGTGTTCCACTAACATATGCCACGAACAATACGCCAAAGGTTGACTTATCTCTATTTGCTTTTCGTATGGGGTAAAACCAAGGGGTACCCACCAAGTAATCTGTGGGCCCACCTGTAATCCACCAAGTAATCTGCAACCCACCAAGTAATATCTGTGGGCCTCGTGTTCCACTAACATATGCCACGAACAGTACGCCAAAGGTTGACTTATCTGCATTTGCTTTTTGTATGGGGTAAAAGGCCGGAAAACACCCACGAAGGAGCTGGACTATCGATGAGAGGCGCTTTTATATTCATTGTCACAATGGTCATCATTTCTGAAAGCAACAGATGATAACATCTGTGACTGCAACAGATGCTGCCAAGCGGATTGAAACCTGAACTCACCTGCAAGCTAGTTCCTATCGTTATCACTGGGTCACAAGTCGTTCTATTTTCTTTTATATAAAAATATAGTTTGATTATTTAAAAATAAGATATTTTAAATACTCGAGGAGGAATGTAGGATATTTTAGGATATTTTAAAATAAATTACATAAAATCAATTACCTTCATTTTAAAAAGATGTGGTTAATTATTTGTATTCAAAACTGCTCTCCGCTCGTTGTTTAATGGTAATACCATCAGTTATAGTGGAAAAGAGTGTACGTTCCAATCCGACGATCTGCATTGTAGGCAAGCGAGCACCAGATGGTAGCTGGCGGGTTCGAGCCCTCCATGTCCATAAGTGAATTCAGTGTTCAATCTTATGACCAGTTTCACACTTAGGCCCAATTGTTTTTTGACAAATATTTAGTATTTCAATGAACCAGTGTTTTTCTTATTACTATTAATTTTATTATAACACTTGAATATGTTGATTGAGTTGCCTTTTTTCCTGGCTTCGTTTTATTAAATATCTATCGAAATATATCGAAGTTGATATAAACGATATAATCGATGAGCTGGCGAATGAGCAAAGAAGATTCAGCTTTAATTTATAATATGTATATGTATATATTTTTAGAATTAGGTTATTATTTTTTGTGCAATAGTTAGTTTTAATATTCTCTTTTTTTATCTATTTAAACCAAATGAGTACAATGAGGAAATTATTAATAAAATAATTAATATATGGAATTTCGACTTCAGATAACTTTTCTATTACTTATACTTTAGTATGACGTTGAGTAATAAAAATTGGGCGCGGTCAGTACTTGGGTGGGTGACCACCTGGGAACACTGCGTGCCGTTGGCAAATTTGGGACCTGAATGGCCGAGTGTCTAGCGCTCTGGCTCTCGGTGCCACAGGTTTCGGGTTCGAATCCCGGCGGTGCCATGGATGTTTGTAGTGGTTCGGAATCCACTTTAAGCCGTAGGTCCCGGTCTTCTATGACTGTAAGAGCGTCACGGAGCAAAAGTCAGGCTTCTACCTACGGGTGCTCCATCACAAAAGAAGCTGCTTCCTTCCCCTTCAATCATGAGTCCATATGGGCTCGTGGGCTTGGCCAGCCAAGTGGGATAAGAAACAACAACAAACATGACGTTGAGTAAACTGTTACGCTTTATTTTGTTGATCTCCCGTAAAAAGAATTCTAGGTACGCACTTGGTTGTAATTAATGCTTTCATAAACGAGGAGAATTGGTGGTTCGAAATTAAACCCTCCTCCTCGTTATCACTAACTTACATGCAACTAATTATCGTCGTTTTAAAAACACGTGATTAACTAATTACATGAAAAATATCAATTGTTCCTCCACTCATTGCTTAATAGTAATGCCAGCAGCTAGAGTGCAAGAGAATACATGTTGGAATCCGCTGGCTGCCTGCTTAATGCTTTCATAAACGAGGAGATTTGGAATGTCAGAGTATGTAAGCGTCATACTTCAATAGTCACTCTGATTTAAGTTTTGCAAGTTTTTTAATATACGGTGTAATTATGCTTGACTGCCCTGTGGACAGTTTGTAGCATACATTAGTGGAACTTTAGGCCACTGATGTAAAAAATTATAATAAAGAAATATATTGCAAGCATAATTATTGGTAAAAGTTTTTCTTCTAATGCAGATGGCAAACACGTAGACACTTGGTCGTGGATGCCTTAAGACAAGCTGTGCACAAACGTTACTCACTTTGCATTACCCAGGGGGCTCGTGTAACTTGAAGATAAGCCACGGACGCGGAGTAACAAAGCCCCCGCAACGCTCTACGATCATATTCGACCGGGACCTACGGTTTAAAGTGGATTCCGAACCACTACAACATCCATGGTACCGCCGGGACTCGAACCCGAAACCTGTGGTATCGAGCGCCAGCTACTCGGCCATTCAGGCCCTTATTGGTAAAAGTAACAATGACGAAATATTGAAAAATAACAACGGAAAAGACTTTATATAATCCATAAAGAAATTCTTTCCCCGAGTCAGACTCGGGATAAGTAAAAGTATAATTACATTCTCGAACTCAGCTCGGTAAAAATATAGAAAGGGTTAATTGATGTTAATTTAAAATTAATTATTCTGATATTTGTAAAATTAATTAGTTAACTATAGTAATGATGACCTTAATATATTCCAGATAATATTAAATAATTAAATCTGTAAAAGATTCATCTAAATAAGATTCTGCTGTCAAATAAATCATGTAGTAGAAAATATATAACTTGAATATGAAGTAAGAAACGGTTCCATTCTTTTAAGAACCTGGATTAAAAATATTAACGTAAATTTTAAAAATAAATGTTAAATATGTCTCACATAAATTGAAGTATTTACACTCATGTCCATAAATTAAGGATAATTCAGAATCACACAGAAATTTAACTCTAAAATAAAAATTTCACCTGTAGAATTATCACACACATCTTGAAGAAGAATATGCAAATTACAGGAAACCACCAGATGGCGCGGATAGTACGTCACAATGACGAGAGTGTAAGAGAGGGGTATATAAGGAATGGTGGCAAAGAAGTAAAATTGTTCACAAGCGCTTTAAAAGCCTTTCAGTGCAATAACCGCATAGTTATGGCACAAAGGAAGCATTTGGATGATTTTTTACGTGGTAGAATTATCGGACGACTGGAATGTGCACGTACCCAGCTGGAAGTATCCGAGAAACTTGGAATCGCCCAGAGTGTCATCTCCAGGCTTTGGCAACGATTCCAAGATGATGGTAATGTGAGTAGATGTTACAGCACAGGTCGCCCCCGAGTTACAACGCCAAATGAGGACCGGTATTTAGCAGTTTCTGCCAAAAGAAACAGACGGAGCACAGCATCGACAGCACCTCTTTAACTTTTGTTTAATAAATAGACTTTACAAATAAGTCAAATTTGTTTTGCTTTTGTCTCTTTCTTTGCCTGAACTTCATTATCCTTAATTTATGGACATGAGTGTATTATAAACTTTGAAAAGTCAAAGACCAGCTAAAGAGCCAATCAGGATTTTCTCTAACATTAATAACTGCTGTATTAAATTCGAAATGCTTTAATGATTTATGAATGATTATTTATTATTTATGGATTGGTAACCAATACTTTTCGGGAGTAACTGCATCATATTTGTGTCTTAAATGGAAGAAACCCCAAAATATCCCCACAGGCGATCGGAAAGGACACCCTGAAAAAGTAGCATCCCAGTTTAGTTGTTTTTCTATGTAGAGACTGCAATGAGACTCACTTAGAATCAAACTCTGATCTTGTTTTTTTTTTTTTTTTTTAAATATTGAACAAGTTAAATAATTAAAATCTTTGTAATAAGATATATCATAGAAAAAAATAGTAAAGGTAGGTTCTGTAAATAAAATGAAAACATTTCTTTTGGAAAATTTGTAATTAAAAATAAATAAATAAGTGAATAAATAAATAAAACCTCAATGTTGTTTTAAGGAAAGTGACTTCTGATGGTTGACGTGTCAAGCAAAATGCAGTTTATAACTGACTTTTTATTCTCTCTGTAAACTGAGTTCAATTCTTAAAATGAATTTAAATTTCGTAAAGGTAACATATTTTCCTTCAATAAATGGTACTTCCAATTGACAACATATATGTGTTAAAATTATTTTAAATGTACTGTCAATGTAAATTCGTAAAGGTAACATATTTTCCTTCAATAAATGGTACTTCCAATTGACAACATATATGTGTTAAAATTATTTTAAATGTACTGTCAATGTAAATTCGTAAAGGTAACATATTTTCCTTCAATAAATGGTACTTCCAATTGCCAACATACATGTGTTAAATTTATTTTAAATGTACTGTCAATGTAAATTCGTAAAGGTAACATATTTTCCTTCAATAAATGGTACTTCCAATTGCCAACATATATGTGTTAAAATTATTTTAAATGTACTGTCAATGTAAATTCGTAAAGGTAACATATTTTCCTTCAATAAATGGTTCTTCCAATTGCCAACATATAGATGTTAAAATTATTTTAAATGTGCTATCATTGTAATAGCTTTTATATAATTTTTTTAAATAAGTACCTTTTGACTTTTGACATCTTGATGTTGATATATGTAACTGAATGCTGTAGTAGGCGAAATATTAATTCTAAGTGAGAAATTGCCGAATAAAACGACGGAAAGGAAAATGAATTTTAAAGATAGAGATCACGTAAAAAATTATTTCTATGTATATTTTATAAATTTTAAAATTTGAAGTTATAAGTTCTTTGCTTTTTGTAGCATACGATAAACATCCTTATAAGAGAAACTTACAGCTAAAATTAAAATAAATTATCGATTGAGAAACTTTTCATTTTTTCACTGTTATTTTATCATTCTAAGAAATTTGTACTGTCAATGAAATTGTAACCATAAAAATGAATTTTTATGTCATTGTTTATATTCTTCAGGGATCCTGACATCGCAGAGTGACTGTGCTGCTAGCGCTGTGGCGCTCGGTGCCACATGTTTCGGGTTCGAGTCTCGGCAGAGCCATGGATGTTTATTGTGGTTCGGAATCCAGTTTAAATTGAAGGTCCCGGTCTACTATGGCTGTAGAGCTTTGGGTGGAAGGCGGACAACCCTACATCAGACTACTACTACTACCCCCCTAAAGACAAACATATTCTGTCTCGAAATCTGGTAGAAGGCCTTGGCCCACCATGGGGCTGTTGCACCATTGATGATGATGTTTGTATTCGACTGCTTTTAATTGCTTTATTCAATTCTGCTACTATATGTGTTTTAATCTCCTTATATCGTAAGTGATTATTTCTATACCGTTCCCAACAAAGTATCTGTTGTTGTTGTTGTTTCTTATCCCACTTGGCTGGCCAAGCCCACGAGCTCATACGTACTCATGATTGAAGAGGAAGGAAGCAGCTTCTGTTGTGATGAAGCACCCGTAGGTAGAAGTCTGACTTTTGGCTCCGTGACGCTCTTACAGTCATAGGAGACCGGGACCTACAGCTTAAAGTGGATTCCGAACCACTACAAACATCCGAACCACTACAAACATACAAACATCCGAACATCCACTCGAACCCGAAACCTGTGGCACCGAGCGCCAGAACGCTAGACACTCGGCCATTCAGGTCCCAAATTTGTGAATGCCAACGGCACGCGGTGTTCCCAGTTGGTCACCCACCCAAGTACTGACCGCGCCCAATGATGCTTAACTTCGGTGATCTAACGAGAACCGGTATATTCAGCATGGTATGGCCGTTGGCACTCACAAAGTATCTGAAACTATTATACGTCCCACTATGGGACAAAGTATGCAAATTTATACACTGAAGTGACAAAAGTCATGGGATCGCAATATGCAAATTTTCAGATGGCAGTAGCATCGCGTAGAACAGGTATAAATGCGCAGTGCTTTCGTAGAGCTTTCATTTCTGTTCAAGTTGTTCATGTGAAGAGGTTTTGACGTGATGATGACCGCACGAAGGGAATTAACAGACTTTGAACGCGGAATGTTAGTTGGAGCTGGACGCATGGGTCATGCCATTTCGGAAATCGTTAGGGAATTCAACATTCCCAGATCCACTGTGTCAAGTGTGTGCCGAGAGTATGAAATTTCAGGCATAACATCCCACCATGAACAGCGCAGTGGTCGACCGCCTGCACTTAACGACCGAGACCGGCGACGTCTGCAAAGAGTCGTAAATTCTAACAGACAAGCAACACTGCGTCAAATAACAGCAGAAATCAATGTGGGACGTACAAGGGACTTGTCTGTTAGAACTGTGCGGAGAAATTTGGCTTTCTTGGGCTATTCCAGCAGAAGACCGACTCGAGTGCCTTTACTGACAGAACGACATCGCTTGCAGCGACTCTCGTGGGCACGTGAGCATATCGGTTGGTCCCTAGATGAATGGAAAACCGTGGCCTGGTCCGATGAGTCACGATTTCAGTTGGTAAGAGCTGATGGTAGGGTTCGAGTGTGGCGCAGACCCCACGAAGCCATGGTCCGAAACTGTCAGCAAGGCACTG
Organism: Caerostris darwini; assembly: GCA_021605075.1. NCBI lineage: Eukaryota > Metazoa > Arthropoda > Arachnida > Araneae > Araneidae > Caerostris > Caerostris darwini. Next base: position 440,667 of record BPLQ01012119.1, on the reverse strand, counting down.
TTCAAGCTGGTGGTGGCTCCGTAATGGTGTGGGCTGTTTTTTCACGGCATGGACTTGGTCCTCTGGTGCGACTGGACCGAACATTGACTGGAAATGCTTATGTTCAGCTACTTGGAGATCACTTGCAGACATTCATGGACTTCATGTACCCAAACAACGATGGGATTTTTATGGATGACAATGCGCCATGTCAGTTCGATTGGTTTGAAAAACATTCTGGACAATTCCAACGAATGATCTGGCCACCCAGATCGCCCGATATGAATCCCATCGAGCATTTATGGGACATCATCGAGAGGTCTGTTCGTGCCCAAAATCCTGCACCATCAACGCTTTCACAATTATGGACGTCTATCGAGACAGCATGGCTCAATATTCCTGCAGAAGACTTCCAACGACTTGTTGAGTCCGTGCCACGTCGAGTTGCTGCACTTCGTCGGGCGAAAGGAAGGGCCGACACGATATTAAGAGGTATCCCATGACTTTTGTCACTTCAGTGTATCATGCAACATATAAGGTTACAGTTACTGTGCTGGTTCTAGTACAAAAAATTATCTGTTGACTAAAATGACAATATATATACACATTAGAAGTATTGTCTTCAGTGATGTACCAGCTCCACGGTGGGCCAAAGTCGTCTGCTCACTAGCAAATTCCGAAACATGAGATATTTTTTTTTTCCGGAGTAGGGTTGTCAGCCCTACGGCCAACGCTCAACAGTCATATCAAATCGGCGTCACTAAAAAGGCTATATATATACACACGTAGAAGAAGTATTGTCTTCAGTGATGTAACAGCCCCATAGTGGGCTAAAGCAGTCTGCTTTCTGGCAGATTCCGAAACATGATATGTTTCATTTTTATGGGGTAAGGTTGTCAGCCCAACGCCCAACACTCTACAGTCATATTAGATCAGGGTCACTAAAATGACAATGTATATACACACTTCTTGTTCTTCAATGGTGTAACAGTTTCATGGTGGGAAAAGGGCGTCTGCCTACTGGCAGATTTCGAAACATGAGAAGTTTTCTTTTTACGGGGTAGGTTTTTCAGCCTTAAACCCAACGGTCTACAGTCATATTAGACAGGGATCTACGGTTTAAAGGAGAATCGAATCTGAACACTACAAACATCCATGGCACCGTCGGGACACGAAACCTGTGGCACCGAGTGACAGCCAGAGCTCTAGTCCCTCGGCCACCTTTTATATATATATATATATATATACGAGTTTTAAATTAGGTGTCTCTGAAAGAATCAAGCAGTTTTTATAGGACCTGAGGATTGGAAAGAAATCATATATCATCAATATTTATTTTATAATGGCGTATTGAAATATGTAGTGTTTTTCTGTCATAAACTAAACTAAACAACAGATAATATATACAGGATTTAGCTAGGATATCTCGATAGGTTTTGAAATACAATTTAATTTCCTTCCAAACCATAATTTTTTTTTCATAAAATTTTCATACTTCTAAGAGTAGATCTTTTGTATTTTTTGTTTATATGATTAATTTTTCTATTATTAAAAACGCAAAAAAATGCATAAAATACTTATTTTAATCTGCGAAAATAATTTTTATATTCTCCCCAAAATAACACGCTTTTTAAGAGGCTTTCTGTTTAGCTAAACCAGCTGGTGGGTGGAACTACCTCAAAGGAAGACGTTAAGATTCATTGCTTCTTTTTGATTAACTAAGGTTTTTTTTTTTATAACACGCTAAGTCTTTATAGCGTGGGTGTGTTTGATCTTTTCTGATCCCTTAAGAATAACACAAATTCCACTTTTTCTAAAGGAAAATCCCTAGAAAGACAACTTCTCATCTCAAATAATAACACTGATACACAAAATGGTAATTTAGGAATAAAATTTCTAACCTGATAACAGTTTTTAGGAGCCAGATGGGGCCGATGGATTTTCTCGGCATTAGTAAATTCAAAAGAAAAGAATTAATAAAGATTTATACTTTATAGCAGTTGACTTAAATTAAATATAATTAATTCAGATTTGCATATGAGCAAGCAGATCGATTATAATAAAGAATTAGAAAATCACTCAATTCTGACCATTTTCATTGATCAAGTGATTCTTTATAGGTTTTATTTTGACAGTAAGAAAAAATGACCTTTGCCCTTTGCTTTACTACTTAGCCCATAAAATAAGACCAATTATTTTTTTTTCAAAATTCTTTATTTATTCTTCCAAATTTATTTCATCACCTTCAAAGTAATCCTCTCCGGACACAATGAACTTAGACCAATTTTTTTTCCAATCCTCAATGCTAAAAATGCTAAAAAGTTATCGGTAGGGATGGCCTTCAAAGCTCGCGGTGATTCACATTGAATCTCTTCAATCGACTCAAAACGATGTCCCCGGAGTGGTCTTTTGAGTTTAGGGAATAGCCAGAAGTTGCACGGTGTGAATACGGTGGTATTGGAACTATATGGGTTTCATTTTTGGCGAAAAAGTCACGAAGAATCAATGCAGTGGGAACTGATGCATTCAGTGTTTTCGGTACTAATCGAGATTTGACTCTTTTCAGGCCCAAAATGTAATTGACCAATCCTTTTGAAATTCCAACATCATCAGCAAGGTCTCTAATTGTAAATCGATGGTTTGCAAGCACCGAATCTTTAATTTTTTTGGACGTGAGCTTCGTCGAATGAGGTTGATGGTCGACCAGAGGGCTCTTCGTCTTCAACGCGTTATCTGCCTTCTTTGAACTGTTTATACCACTTCTAAACATTTCTTTCCGATATAGGAATGCTCACCGAATGCCTTCTGCAACATTCTATACGTTTCCACAAATAAAATTTAATGCAATTTCTTTGCTCAATTAATTCTGACATTTCAAAAATCGCCGGAATCAGTTTTAGCGTCTCACAAAACCAAGCGTAACTCAAACACTAATGAATATTTTGACATCAAAATTTCACACAGATGTCAAGGACAGTACCAGCAACCTAAAAAAGAAAAAAAAATTAAAATTCCCCAAGCCCCGGGAATTTTAAATTGAAAATGGTTCTTACTTTTTGGACACAGTAGCAATCCCATTTTTTCAATAAATATAGCTTTGATTTGAAAGTATTCAGCAAGTATGGACCAGTTCCTTTTAAGGAATTCTATAGAAAGACAACTTCTCTCAGATTCATTTTAATAACAGTAATATTCTGTTATTAAAATGTACAAATTATTAATACGTTTTATGGGCCAGGTGTTGTGGAAGAGATTACCTTGGCATTAGTAAACTGGAAAAAAATATGAATTTTGAAATGTTTAGACCTTTCAAAAGTTGACTTCCATCTCATACATTTATTCCAGATTTATTTATAAGCAAACAGATCGATTTGAATAAGGAAGTAGCAAATCATTCAATTCCGGCACGTAGCACGTTTTAGTTGCCCAAAAGATTCTCTACAGCAGTGATTCATAGACTTGTGAAGACTGAGCCACTGTACCATGTGCAACTATATGTATATATATGTATATATACGTATATATATAATAATTAACATAAAATAATGAAAAAAGCAATAGAGTATTTGATGTGTGCTATTACACAAATTTAATAAGTGTTTTTGCAATTTGATTTGATTTTTAAAATAACTAATAATAACTAATAATTATTTAAATTAATTTTGAAATAACTAATAATTTATATTAATTTTAAAATAACTAATAATTTAAATTAATTTTGAAATAACTAATAATTTACATTAATTTTGAAATAACTAATAATTTACACTATTTTGAAATAACTAATAATTTGAATTAATTTTGAAATAGCTAAAAATTTAAATTAATTTTGAAATAACTGATAATTTAAATTGATTTTAAAATAGCTTATTTAATAATAATAATTTATATTCATGTCTAAAGATGTTTCAGGTATGCTTGCGTATTTCAATGTATTAGTTAGGACAACCACCTCTACTTTGTCGAACTCAATTTTAAAATGGAACAGGTGCAGTAAATGGCAGTAAATATAATATATATGTGCAATAAATGGCAATAAATATAATATATATGTGCAATAAATGGTAAATAATAAATGCAGAACGTGACAATAAATATTGCAGAGAGGACAAGATTACATGTGAAGATATACTGTATCGAATCTAGTAAGCTATTGACAAAGGGGCATATCTTCTAACCTGCAACAGAATAGAAAACATTGCATAAAATTTTCTCCTAATATCTAAATGTTATTTGTTTCTTAAAAACTAAAATTAGATTTATTGTTCAAAAATCTCTAAAGCTTGTTAAGCTAAAACTAGATCATGTTACCCTATTTTAATCTTTCATCAAAATCTGAAAGCCTTTAAACAAAATTACCGATTATAGTTTTATTCAATGGACATATGTGAAGCAGTCCTCAAGAAAAAAACCGGCTGGTGCATAGCCCGCGGGCCATGGTCTGTGCATTCCTGCCTTACAGATTTTCATTGGGACAATTAGGGAAATTGATTTCTCACTTTGATTTTAGGAGTATTAGCCATATAATTTTTTCTCTTTGTGTCCCAGGGACAATGTGCGTGCAGGAGGGCTGAGGTTCGAATCTGCTGGTGGCATTGCTGTAGTCACTGCTTTCAGAAACGAGAGGACTCAATAGTGGTTGTGACCTTCTCGCTTTGATAGTCAGACTGCCTGGTGTCAGATGTTCTCCCGTACGATACATAACTTCGGGGTAGTTACCCCTAAAAGTCCTCCAGGATGGCACTGCCTTTCCCCATCATTCGTCGGTTTGCTGTTCGTAATTCACACGAGGTCCATTGATGTTTAACACTTATCTCTTACTTGTATGGGGGTGCTTGGTTTTGTTGCTCCGGCCATTTTATGGAAACTTTGGGCTAATTAGACCAGGATCTACAATTTAAAGGGGATTCCGAAGCACTAACAAACATCCATGCCACAGCCAGGATACGAGCCTGAAGCCTGTATTACCAAAGGCCAAAGCGCTAGTCACTCGACCATCAGGCCCCATGTTATCCACCCTAGAATGGCAAATATGCATCATAAATCCACAGCATCATCCATTTTAAGCTGTCTTTGTTAAATATCGGCAGGCCTCGTGTTCCAATTATGTATACCACCGACGGGAATCACAGGAATCATGATCACGACACCACCCTTATATATACCACCGATGACATTGCCTTCCGAGAGAACTTTTCGCGGTAACTTCCTCTCATTTGCGTGTTGTATGGGAGAGAATCTGAAAAGCTCCCACCAGACAGTCAGCTTGACTATCGAAGAGAGACGGTTTACGCATGTTGTCACAATCACTGTCGAGGTTTCTCGTTTTTGAAAGCAGTGATTGCAAAGAACACCTTGAGGGGATTCGAACCGTAGTCCCCCTGCTCATTAGCTGCTCACGTTACCATTGGGCCACGAGTTGGGCATCCACAGATATTGGAATTATCAACACGGCTTCACTTGCCATTTTTCAAAAGAACTCGCAGTTTATTTTATTAGTGATGTTTACACATTCAATTGCTAAAAATTAATTTTTAATTTTAAAAATATATTTTTTCCTTTTAATAACAATTTCCTACTCACAGAATCAATGGTTTTCACCAGCCAGCCACCAGCTAGTCAGCTTGACTATCGAAGAGAGACGGTTTAGCTGCTCACCATTGCATGTTGTCACAATCACTTCAATTTCTAAAAATTAGTCCTTGAATAACAAGGTTTCTCGTTTTTGAAAACAGTGATTGCAAAGAACACCGGGTGGGGATTCGAACCATAGTCCCCCTGATCATTAGCTGCGCACGTTACCATTGGGCCACGAGTCGGGCGTCCACAGATATTGGAGTTATCAACACGGCTTCACTTGCCATTTTTGAAAAGAATTCGCAGTTTATTTTATTAGTGATGTTTACACATTCAATTGCTAAAAATTAATTTTTAATTTTAAAAATATATTTTTTCCTTTTAATAACAATTTCCTACTCACAGAATCAATGGTTTTCCTTTATCCATATCCAAAATCACTTTTTCTCCTCCCTTTATCAATCAAAGAAAGCTCTATTTCGAAAGATCAATATTTCTGTTATTTCGGGATGCATTATCTTTTATACATTGACAAAAATTTTCTGCTGACTCAAGATTTTTTTTTTCTGGATTGAGTGATCTTGATTTCTTCATCATATTCCCTTCTCAGTTGATTAACTTTTTTTTTTAGTTCAGTGCTATAAAAATCCTTTTACTTTTTTTTGTTTTGAATTGAAATGGAGTGTTTCTGTTTAAAACATTGAGATGATCCGATTTAATTCTAAGATTGATAAATGATTCTAAGCATTTGATATTTAATAATTTATTTGAAATTTATTTCTTAACTTTTAATTACAGAGTAAGTCAATTTGCATATGAATGAGTAAATTTATTCTTAATGGTGTAATGAAATTTTATGTTGTGAATAAAATAAGGTATATATAACAAACTTATATATTCGATTTTTTTCTCACAATTTAGAAATTTAATTTTACTTTTTCTGTTTTTAGTTGTATTTTAAGAACTTCTGTTCTGAACATTAAGATGGTCAAAATGATTTAATTCTAAGATTAATAAATGATTCTAGGTGTTTTATATTTAGTAATTTAAAAAAAAAAATTATCTCTTAACTTTTAATTGCAGAATAATTCCGTTCGAATACGAATCAATAAATATATTCTTATAGGCATATTAATATATTTTTAATGGTGTAATAAATATTTATGTTGTCACTAAAATTAAGATAATTAATGATAATTAAATTTTTAATGGTATAATGAATGTTTATGTTGTAACTGAAATAAGGTATACATAACAGACTTATATAGATTCAATTTTGAGGAATACAATTTTTCTGTTTTTTAGTTGAATTGTAAGTACTTCTGTTTAGAGCATTGAGATGGTCAATCTGATTTAGTTTTAAGATTGATAAATGATTTTAGGTTTTTGATATTTAATAACATTTTTGAAATTTATTTCTTAACTATTAATTACAGAATAACTAAATTTGAATGCAAATGAGTAAATATATTCTTAGTGGTATATTAACATATTTTTAATGGTGTAATAAATATTTATGTTGTCACTAAAATTAAGATAATTAATGATAATTAAATTTTTAATGGTATAATGAATGTTTATGTTGTAACTGAAATAAGGTATACATAACAGACTTATATAGATTCAATTTTGAGGAATACAATTTTTCTGTTTTTTAGTTGAATTGTACGTACTTCTGTTTAGAGCATCGAGATGGTCAATCTGATTTAGTTTTAAGATTGATAAATGATTTTAGGTTTTTGATATTTAATAACATTTTTGAAATTTATTTCTTAACTATTAATTACAGAATAACTAAATTTGAATGCAAATGAGTAAATATATTCTTAGTGGTATATTAATATATTTTTAATGGTGTAATAAATATTTATGTTGTCACTAAAATTAAGATAATTAATGATAATTAAATTTTTAATGGTATAATGAATGTTTATGTTGTAACTGAAATTAGGTATACGTAACAGACTTATATAGATTCAATTTTGAGGAATACAATTTTTCTGTTTTTTTAGTTGAATTGTAAGTACTTCTGTTTAGAGCATTGAGATGGTCAATCGGATTTAATTTTAAGACTGATAAATGACTCTAGGTATCTGATATTTAATAGCCTTTTTTAAATTTATTTCTTAACTATTAATTACAGAATAACTAAATTTGAATACAAATGAGTAAATATATTCTTAATGGCATATTAATATATTTTCAATGTAATAAATGTTATGTTGTAACTAACATAAGGAACGCTTTTTTTTTTATCTTAACAGCAATCTTGCCACATGTCCTTCCTAAAAATTTAGAAGTTAGTTTTAGTTAGTTAGTTTTCTTTGAAGAACCAATTTTAGATAAGTTGATATTCAGACTTTTCTCATATTAGAGATATACTCTTTCATATCAGTTTCTAAGTTTATTTTTGGAACTATATCTCTCGATCTCAAAGTCTTTCCTTTAAAACAGATTCTTTGTGTAGTTTTCTTTCCTCATCGCTCTTTGGCTTCTCTGACACACTATCCAAATGTCCACGTGTTTGGATAATGTCAAAGAAGCCGATTTACATAGCCAATTTCCACGTGTTTTCAATATTATTCTCAAGGTTCCTTTTTAGATTTCGCTGACGCTATTTTTTATTGAAAAATAGAATTACAAAGAATTAGAATGAATGAATTAACTTATCCTGTTATGATGATATTTGATTATATTTATTAATTTGAACCCCAATATTAAATATGATTGCATCGAACAGAAATTTTGATAATTTTGTGACTTGTATTCAATGTTATAACAGATTCTTTGTGTAGTTTTCTTTCCTCATCGCTCTTTGGCTTCTCTGACACACTATCCAAATTCCCACGTGTTTGGATAATGTCAAAGAAGCCGATTTACATAGCCAATTTCCACGTGTTTTCAATATTATTCTCAAGGTTCCTTTTTAGATTTCGCTGACGCTATTTTTTATTGAAAAATAGAATTACAAAGAATTAGAATGAATGAAAGAATGAATGAATTAACTTATCCTGTTATGATGATATTTGATTATATTTATTAATTTGAACCCCAATATTAAATATGATTGCATCGAACAGAAATTTTGATAATTTTGAGACTTGTATTCAATGTTATAACAGATTCTTTGTGTAGTTTTCTTTCCTCATCGCTCTTTGGCTTCTCTGACACACTATCCAAATGTCCACGTGTTTGGATAATGTCAAAGAAGCCGATTTACATAGCCAATTTCCACGTGTTTTCAATATTATTCTCAAGGTTCCTTTTTAGATTTCGCTGACGCTATTTTTTATTGAAAAATAGAATTACAAAGAATTAGAATGAATGAAAGAATGAATGAATTAACTTATCCTGTTATGATGATATTTGATTATATTTATTAATTTGAGCCACAATATTAAATATGATTGCATCGAACAGAAATTTTGATAATTTTGTGACTTGTATTCAATGTTATAACAGATTCTTTGTGTAGTTTTCTTTCCTCATCGCTCTTTGGCTTCTCTGACACACTATCCAAATTCCCACGTGTTTGGATAATGTCAAAGAAGCCGATTTACATAGCCAATTTCCACGTGTTTTCAATATTATTCTCAAGGTTCCTTTTTAGATTTCGCTGACGCTATTTTTTATTGAAAAATAGAATTACAAAGAATTAGAATGAATGAAAGAATGAATGAATTAACTTATCCTGTTATGATGATATTTGATTATATTTATTAATTTGAACCCCAATATTAAATATGATTGCATCGAACAGAAATTTTGATAATTTTGAGACTTGTATTCAATGTTATAACAGATTCTTTGTGTAGTTTTCTTTCCTCATCGCTCTTTGGCTTCTCTGACACACTATCCAAATTTCCACGTGTTTGGATAATGTCAAAGAAGCCGATTTACATAGCCAATTTCCACGTGTTTTCAATATTATTCTCAAGGTTCCTTTTTAGATTTCGCTGACGCTATTTTTTATTGAAAAATAGAATTACAAAGAATTAGAATGAATGAAAGAATGAATGAATTAACTTATCCTGTTATGATGATATTTGGTTATATTTATTAATTTGAGCCCCAATATTAAATATGATTGCATCGAACAGAAATTTTGATAATTTTGAGACTTGTATTCAACGTTATAACAGATTCTTTGTGTAGTTTTTTTTTCCTCATCGCTCTTTGACTTCTCTAACACACTATCCGAATTTCCACGTGTTTGGATAATGTCAAAGAAGCCAATTTACATAGCCAATTTCCCCGTGTTTCAAAAATTATTCTCAAGGTTCCTTTTTAAATTTCTTTTACTCTGTTTTTTATTTTAAAAATAGAATTGCAAAGTATCAACAAATGAGCTAGTTATTTAATTAATTCGAGTTAATTAATTAACTTATCCTGTTTTGATGATAATTATAGCTTATTAATTTATACCACAATATTAAATATAATTACATCGAACAGAAATTATCATAAATTTGAAATCTGAAGTCTTAAATAATTATAAATTACTGGCTGTCATAGATTATATAAAGTTTTAAATAAAGTTTATTGCTTTTTTTTTAACAAAGTTATGTTTTAATAACTTTTCTAATTGTTTGATAGTTAATTTTACATTAATTAATATCAGTTATAAAAGTATAATTTCATTTAAATTCCAGTTCTTTTGCAGTCATGCTGTTATTATAAAATAAAAATAGATTTTGTTGATTGGAAGTCATAAGTATATCTTTAAACAACTTTTGCTCATTTTTAGGATACATTTACATAGCCTTAACATTTTAGTATATAACTGTAAATAGCATTTCGATTATTATGCAAATATTTACTTGGAAGATTATATTCGGGTTAATTTACTGTTACTTTTTTTGATATGAAAATCAATTACAACATTGATCAACAGATATTTAGAACGGAAACTAGTTTTGCAATTAATGAATAAAATAGAAGGAAAATGTATACGTCTCTAGACGGAAATGTATACGTCTTTATTGTATATGATAACAATAGAGACTTATTACTTATGTCATCCAAGGTTATTACTCCAAAATATTTTATGGGGCATACACACATGAAATGGATAGAAAACATCTTAATTTTTTATATTTATTTTTTGTTTATTATAAAGATGTTTGAATTATTATTAATTTAAAGATGTTTTGTTTATTTAATAAGATGTTTGAAATTACGACATTTAAAAATTCACAAACTAGCAAGAGGAAAATAATGTCCAGAAATTAAACTGACTAGAGAAATTTCAGGTCTTTTGCAATCCTGCAGTTGCTGTAAAATAAAAATAGATATTGTTGATTCGAAATCCTAAGTATATCTTTAAACCACTTTTACTCATTTCTAGGATACTTTTACATAACTTTAATATTTTTGTATATAACTGGAAATAGCAATTTGCTTATACACTGAAGTGACAAAAGTCATGGGATACCTCTTAATATCGTGTCGGCTCTCCTTTCACCCGGCGAAGTGCAGCAACTCGACGTGGCATGGACTCAACAAGTCGTTGGAAGTCTTCTGCAGGAATATTGAGCCATGCTGTCTCGATAGACGTCCATAATTGTGAAAGCGTTGATGGTGCAGGATTTTGGGCACGAACAGACCTCTCGATCATGTCCCATAAATGCTCGATGGGATTCATGTCGGGCGATCTAGGTGGCCAGATCATTCGTTGGAATTGTCCAGAATGTTCTTCAAACCAATCGCGAACAGTTGTGGCCCGGTGACATGGCGCATTGTCATCCATAAAAATCCCATCGTTGTTTGGGTATGTACCTGTTCTACGCGATGCTACTACCATCTGAAAATTTGCATATTGCTATCCCATGACTTTTGTCACTTCAGTGTAATGTAAAGATTTACTTGAAAAATGATATTCGAATTAATTTACTGTTACGCATTTTTATCTAAAAATCAATTACAGCATTGATCAACAGTTATTTAGAATAGAAACTAGTTTCTCAATTAAAGAATAAAATAGAAGGAAAATGTATACGTCTTTATAGTATATGATAACAATAGAGACGTTTTACTTATGTCATACAAGGTTAATATTCCAAAATATTATAAGGGGTATGCACACATACAATGGATAGAAAATATCTTAATTTTTTAAATATATTTTTTTGTTTATTATGAGCCGTTTAATACGACGTTTGAAATTAAAACATTTAAAAATTTGCAAATTTAGCAAGGAAAAATGTAGCATCCAGAAATTAAACTGACTAGAGAAATTTCAGGTCTTTTGCAATCCTGCTGTTGCTATAAAATAAAAATAGATGTTGTTGATTCGAAATCCTAAGTATATCTTTAAACCACTTTTACTCATTTCTAGGATACTTTTACATAACTTTAATATTTTTGTATATAACTGGAAATAGCAATTTGCTTATAATGTAAAGATTTACTTGAAAAATGATATTCGAATTAATTTACTGTTACGCATTTTTATCTAAAAATCAATTACAGCATTGATCAACAGTTATTTAGAATAGAAACTAGTTTCTCAATTAAAGAATAAAATAGAAGGAAAATGTATACGTCTTTATAGTATATGATAACAATAGAGGCGTTTTACTTATGTCATACAAGGTTAATATTCCAAAATATTATAAGGGGTATGCACACATACAATGGATAGAAAATATCTTAATTTTTTAAATATATTTTTTTGTTTATTATGAGCCGTTTAATACGACGTTTGAAATTAAAACATTTAAAAATTTGCAAATTTAGCAAGGAAAAATGTAGCATCCAGAAATTAAGCTGTCTAGAGAAATTTCGGGTCTTCTACAATTATGCTGTTACTATAAAGTAAAAATAGATATTGGTGATTCTAAATCATAAGTGTATCTTTAAACCACTTTTACTCATTTCTAGGATACATAGCGTTAATATTTTAGTATATAACTGAAAATAGCAATTCTTTTATTATGTAAATATTTACTTGAAAGATCACATTCAAGTTAATTTACTGTTACTCATTTTTATCTGAAAATCAATTGCAACATTGATCAACAGTTATTTAGAATGAAAACTAGTTTATAATTAATGAATAAAACATAAGGGAAATGTATACGCCTATATTGTATGTGATAATAATAGACATATTACTTCTGTTATCGATGCATATTTTATTGCATCAAAATATTATATGGGGCATTTATTAATTTTATTATTATAATTGGAGCCTTAATTTTTTATATTTAGCTTTTGTTTATTATGAGCAGTTTAATATGCCGTTTGAAAATACAACATTTAAGAATTCGCAAATTTAGTAAGGGAAAATATAATATCTAGAAATTAAGCTGACTACAGAAATTTCACGTCTTTCGCGTTTTACAAACCACTTATTTGCACAAAGTTTATAATAATCCCCTTGACTCAGCGATAATTAACTAAACTTATCACGTAAGCTTAATTGCGAGAAACCTTAAATGTATTGCCCTCATTTTCGTTTGAAGTAAACTATTCGGGAAACAACGAACAATTTATAAAATCAAATCATTGCTTCAAGTAGTTTAAAGTTATTGAGAATTTTAGATTTTTAATTCAGAATTCGTGTTAACAATTTCAGCTCATAATATTCTTAGTCAAAATATAGTTTATTTTATATAAGTTTTATATTTAAACAATTAATAAATTGATATTAACTATTTTTACCTAATAGCAAAAATCTTAAGTAATTGTAATCTTAAGTTTGCAATGGTTAATAACAGATCAAATGATTGATGCAAGAAACGATGTCTGCATTGATTAGGTTTTCAAGTTTCCTAAGCTATTAATAACATATGTCATTACACTGAAGTGACAAAAGTCATGGGATAGCAATATGCAAATTTTCAGATGGCAGTAGCATCGCGTAGAACAGGTATAAATGCGCAGTGCTTTCGCAGAGCTTTCATTTCTGTTCAAGTTATTCATGTGAAGAGGTTTTGACGTGATGATGACCGCACGACGGGAATTAACAGACTTTGAACGCGGAATGTTAGTTGGAGCTAGACGCATGGGTCATGCAATTTCGGAAATCGTTAGGGAATTCAACATTCCCAGATCCACTGTGTCAAGAGTGTGCCGAGAGTATGAAATTTCAGGCATAACATCCCACCATGGACAGCGCAGTGGTCGACCGCCTGCACTTAACGACCGAGACCGTCGACGTCTGCAAAAAGTCGTAAATTCTAACAGACAAGCAACACTGCGTCAAATAACCGCAGAAATCAATGTGGGACGTACAAGGGACTTGTCTGTTAGAACTGTGCGGAGAAATTTGGCTTTCTTGGGCTATTCCAGCAGAAGACCGACTCGAGTGCCTTTACTGACAGAACGACATCGCTTGCAGCGACTCTCGTGGGCACGTGAGCATATCGGTTGGTCCCTAGATGAATGGAAAACCGGGGCCTGGTCCGATGAGTCACGATTTCAGTTGGCAAGAGCTGATGGTAGGGTTCGAGTGTGGCTCAGACCCCACGAAGCCATGGACCCAAACTGTCAGCAAGGCACTGTTCAAGCTGGTGGTAGCTCCGTAATGGTGTGGGCTGTTTTTTCATGGCATGAACTTGGTCCTCTGGTGCGACTGGACCGAACATTGACTGGAAATGCTTATGTTCAGCTACTTGGAGATCACTCGCAGCCATTCATGGACTTCATGTACCCAAACAACGATGGGATTTTTATGGATGACAATGCGCCATGTCACCGGGCCACAACTGTTCGCGATTGGTTTGAAGAACATTCTGGACAATTCCAACGAATGATCTGGCCACCTAGATTGCCCAACATGAATCCCATCGAGCATTTATGGGACATCATCGAGAGGTCTGTTCGTGCCCAAAATCCTGCACCATCAACGCTTTCACAATTATGGACGTCTATCGAGACAGCATGGCTCAATATTCCTGCAGAAGACTTCCAACGACTTGTTGAGTCCATGCCACGTCGAGTTGCTGCACTTCGCCGGGTGAAAGGAGGGCCGACACGATATTAAGAGGTATCCCATGACTTTTGTCACTTCAGTGTATATCTTATTTTGGTAAAAACAATTATCTTGATTTTCAACAGCATGAAATTTCATTTAAGGGGAAAGTAGTTGTAATTTTGGTATTAATATCATGTAGGAGACTCATCTTCATACATTTAATAAGCCCTGTTTATGACAGAACTTGATCTGTTTGCAGGGTGCAGTTTTTCTATATGTATATTATTATCAATTTTCTGGTCTTTTCTTATTTTTTTCTTCTTTTCATTCTTTTTTTTGTTTTTTCCAATAAATATAATATAATATTTAGAGATATGATTTATTTATTAGATGTTTTTTCTTAAAAAAAAGTTTTCCTAAAAGTGTGTTTGTAGATTCTATTTTGAAAAGTCTATTACTTTATACAAGCAAATTTGTATAATATTTATTACATAATGAATAAAACTCTATAATATATTACAATCTTCTTCTTGCTATACTACACAGAGCTGCGATTTTCTACGCGTGGATCGTCTTCATTATCTGGTCTTTTATCATTTTTCTCCTTTCGTTATTTTGTTGTTATTTCTAATAAATATAATACAATATTCAGAAATATAATTTATTTATTAAATAAATTGCTTTTTCTTAAAAAGTTTTCATAAAACTGGGTTTGTAGAGTACTATTATGAAGAATCCAGTACTTTTTAGAAACAAATTTGTAAAATATTTAATATATACAGAATAAAATTTAATATAGTATGTTACAATATTTTTACTGATTATTGCTGTGCTCCATGGATCTCCATTTTTCTACACGTGGATTATGTCAATTTTCTAGTATAATATTCAGAAGTATAAATTTATATATTTAATAAATTGCTTTCTCTTAAAAGGTTTTCAAAAAATTGGTTTGTAGAGTACTATTATAAAAAATCCTGTAATTTTTGCAAATTTGTATAACATTCATTACATACTAAATTAACCTCTATATAGCAAATTGCAATCTTTCTACTGACTATAGAACTCTCATCATCTTGCGTCATCTTTCACTTTCCTTCTTAAAGTATTTTAATTCCCTACAGTGTTTAAGAAAACAATAAGAAGTGAGAATTTTCTAAAGAGAGCTGACGATGAATAAATTATTTAATGGTTGTATTTAGAAGTCCTACATTCTCTTCAGCTAATTAACTTAAAGACACCTCAGCTAAAAGTAAGATCTCCTAGATCTAAGTATCTCCTAGATTTTATGTATGGATTACATAAAATCTAGGAGATATCAAAACTGGAGATTTTTAATGAGTCCTATTTCCCCGACTGAGGTATGATGTTTTTTCTACCTGGAATAATATATAGAGAGGGTATTTCGTCAAGGTCGGTCAGTTTTTCAGTTGTCAGCCTTTTCTTTTAGAAAAATTTCTCTTAAATTCTCTTAGCAACTGCAAATTAGATATTCTTTACCTCCCTGAATGATTCAGCAATAGGTGAAAATAATTAATTAAATAGAAAAAATGAATTGTTTCCTTACATTTTAGAGCATTTGTTATACTATTCCATGTGTGTGTATCTTTTACAGTCATTAAATTTTTTCACCGATAATGATCGCTTTTTATTGAAACTCACGCAGTGAGAAATAAAACATTTTTTAATGTCTGGAATGTTTTGATGAACAGCAAAGTAAACAATAGTTCAGATTTTTTCCAAATTTATATAATTCGGGATAGATCGAGTAAAAAAATTTAGTTCGTGTGAAGAATTAAAATAGGTTGGCTCAATCTCAATTCAATGGCGAATGTTAGTGTTATTAGTATCATTGTGGTACTAATTCAGTGTCAACTACTAGTGGTACTGATTCAGTGGAGAATATTAGTGGTTTTAATTCAGTGGCGAATGTTAATGGTTTTAATTCAGTGGCGAATGTTAATGGTTTTAATTCAGTGGCGAATACTAGTGGTTGTAATTCAGTGGCGAATACTAGTGGTTCTAATTCAGTGGCGAATACCAGTGGTACTATTTCAGTGATGAATATTAGTGGTTGTAATTCAGTGGCGAATACCAGTGATACTGATTCAGTGGCGAATACTAGTGGTACTGATTCAGTGGCGAATACTAGTAGTATTGATTCAGTGATGAATACTAGTGGTACTAATTCAGGGGCGAATACTAGTGGTACTAATATCATGTTAGGGGCCATATATCAGTTATAAAAATAGGTATAATTTTAAATATAATATAATAATATAAAATAACTATAATAAAATATATAATATTGTAAATAACTTAACTATATAAAAAGTACGTAATAATATATATCTAAGGGTCTACATGTGTGGAAAGAATTAAACAAATGTTTTAGTTGCATGGTATTTAAGAACATAAACAGATGTTAGAAGAAGGTTTAGTGCATTTGTAGTACATTATGTATTAATGATTTGATTCCAGAATGAAGTAATTTCTATATATTTGTTGATAAATGAGAAATTCAATTTTAAAAATAATTGTTTATTTGAAGAAGAATTTTATTCCGTATAATGTTTCAACTTTTCGTAATGTTCACAATATCCTATTCATATGAACTGGAACATGATTTAAAAGACATCATATTCACTAGTACATTTAATTAATTAAAAATAGCTGGAAATTTATTTTCTACGTTTTACATTAAATTTTAAGTTAAAATACGTTGGTTCAGTTTCAATTCGATGGAGAATGCTATTGTTATTAGTAGAATTGTGGTACTAATTCAGTGGCGAATACTAGTGATACTAATATCTTATTAGGGGCTATATCAGTGAGGAAAATAGGTATAATTTATTATAAAATGTAAAGTAACTTAATTATTTATATAAAAAGTATATAATGATATATATCTAAAGCTCTACATACGTGGAAAGAATTAGACAAATGTTTTAATTTTAAGATCTTGTAACACAACGTATAATGTTTCAACTTTCATTTAATTTCATAACTTTCGTAATATTCATAATATCCTATTCAAATCAGCTGGAATATAATTTATGCTCACCATATATTTAATTAATTAAAAATAACTGAAAATTTAATTTCAGCGAACTACATTAAACTTTACTTATTAAGTCTCATTAAAAATACATTTGAAAACATTCAAATGAAATGTTTAAAATTCTCTAAACATAAAAATTTTTTTTTCTGTCCATACATTATTTTATTTAATAACTTTTCAAACAAATTTATTTATTTAGAAAATATAATTTCAGCAAAACACCTTAAAAAAAGTATCTAGAAATAATATTTTTCATAGACCCTTATTATAAATCTTTAAGCTAAGAAACAGAAATAGAAAACTGCCTCAGCGTGTATCGATCGATAAACGTCTGAAACCTATATGCGGGAAACACGATTTTGTATGCGGGAATATTGTACATTCATTCATTATAGTTTTACATATGTCAAAACTTACTTTTTTCAGTGAACATAAAGGATAAAAGCAGCACCTTATTTCTAATTTTGTAATTGAAGCATATCATATTAAAGTTTCTGATAAAAATATACTTGTGAAATAATGAAAAAATATTTGAAAGAGAAAACAATTTTTCGTTTAGCCAATCTTTAATTTTCGTTTTGATTTTAGAACTTAAAAAAAAATATTTAAAATGGTAATTAGCAAATTTTTCTGGTTAATAATTCAAAAAAAAATTATAATATAATAATATAATTAAAATATTTCTTTTAAACTAATGAAAAAATATTTGTAAAAAAAAACAATTTTTCTTTTAGACAATTTTTAATTTTCTTTTTCTCTTTAGAAGCTAAAAAAAAAAAAAAAAAAAAAAAAAAGATTTAAAATGCTAATTAGTAAATGTTTTTTATTAATAATGCATAAAAAAATTTATAATTTACAGAAAAAAATAATCTATTCATTTTATTACGTTACTTGTTGTTAATTGTATTAAACATCAGGCCAAATATTAATAACTGATGATACTTAAAATCTTTATTTTTATCTTTTAAAAAATTAAGTTTTTAAGAAAACAATTCATTAAATTATTTTACTTATAACTATAGAAATTAATTAAGTTTATTTTTTATAGCATTTTCATATTAGTGCTTTTATATCTGAGATCATATTTATTTTTCCTCATATATATATTATTGGATTCAAAGAGGCTATTTTTTAAAAGTTTGATGTGTTTTTTGTTGATCATTAAAATATTTAAGCAAAATTTTACTTCTGAGACGAGTTTATTTTAGAATGTTTCCTTTTTGACAATATCTTAAAAAGATAGAAGGAGGAACTTTAAGAAATTTGTTGAGTGAATAAAAAACAGAACAAAACAAATAGGATAAATTTAATAAACTAATAATTATTGATCAACTAATAATTTTTAATCTTAGAGCCAATGTATACAGATTTATCTCTGCATGTATGAATATAAATTTTATATATATATATATATATATATATACATTTCATAAATTTTTTTGCATTATTAATTAGAAATTTTTGCTAATTAATAGATCAAACAATTTGCAAAAGCTAATAGTAACAGAAGAATGAAGCTAAAAATATATTAATAGATTAAAATATCATAATTAATTAATATTTTTTAGCTACATTCTTCACTTATTAATAGCCTTTACAAATTGTTTGAACTACTAATTTGCAAAGGTTTCTGATTAATAATGCAAAAAAATTTATAATTGACAGAAACCTTAGAGTAAAATACCTGACGGATTTTATTGAAATGAAAGCTTTATTCTTCAACGATACGAAAAAATGTAAAAGATATTTATATTTTCAAATGACAAAGGAAAACCTAAAAGGACATGAAATAAGAATAATACCTAAAATAAAGGAATTACTTTTCTCAAAATCGTGTATCTAACAAAAAAATTAATTTATGACATATAAAAGAATTCTTTCTTTCAATTTTCGATCGTTTTACCTTCTTTGACTGATTGGAAACGCTTACTCGTTTCAATTTTTAGGGTTTCTTAAATGAACTTCATTTCCTGATGTTGGGAAAAAAACAATGACTTTCATGGCTTCTCTCTGAAAACTTTCCTCGCGTAAACAATCTATTTTAAACACAATAACAAAGACTAATTGACAAAATATTTTTGTTTAAAGCTTTATTTTAGAAATAATTTTCTCAGGATAACATCTAAGAATCATTATTGATTTATAATCTATCCTCGTGAAACTTTCAACCTCACACTTCTCAGTGAAAGTTGAATTGTTACTCTTTTAATCAAATTCGAACTATTGTATTACTTCGATAAAATTTCGCTAACTGGCCACGGACTTTATGATGCAATAATATTAATCAACACAGAAAGCTATTCATTTAAACCACCACAGAAGTACAACTACAGCATTTTATTTTACCATAAAATTTGTCTTCATTGGCACAACAGCCCCATGGTAGGTTAACGCCGCCTGCCTACTGGCAGATTTCGAGACAAGAGACGTTTTCTTTTTACGGGTTTGTTTTGTTTGTGCAGATTTTCTATAAGAGATGTTTTCTTTTGGTATCCAAAGAAGTATTGCTGAACCATATTACATTTTTTTATTTTTGTTTTTAGTGTTGCATGCTAAATTTTTTAAAATTGAAATATACAATATTTGTTTTGGAACAAAACAAAATTTTTTACGTAAAAACATAGCAGAAGTTAAGGCAGGATATGCGTGTGGTCTTGATTCAGTGCCGTTTCAGGGTAGAACTGAATTATTTCTTTAAATAATATAAGAGACGTTTAGCTGTTATATTTATTAAAATTTGCTAAGACAGCAAATTTTAATAAATATAGCAGCTAAAACTGCAGCACATAACACACAAAACAAAATTATATAACAGGTATTTACAAAATCATCTTAAAAGCCAGTTCGTTTAAGAGCCTTTATACACTCTATACTTCCTGGAACTCTTCACTCGACTCCCGCACTCCTTTTCTCTTTTTTCCTCTCCCATTATCGATTCCAAAGTCTAACGGGCGGGAAAAAAAGTGCAAAGTCCGAAGTCTAAAGTAAGAGTCACCCGTCCTTGAAAGGAAGATCTATTAACCTTGAACTCTTCCCCGTTGGTTATTTTTTGTTTTGAGAAGACATGGTGGATCTTTACTAACATATCATAGCCATCTAAAAATATTTAATAGATTAAAAAAATCAGCAAGAACTTTGTTTCTTCTTCCTTTCGCTAATTTTATATGAAATACCTAAACATGGTGATTTAGCAAAGATTGAACTGTATTTTCTTTTTATTTCTATCAGTATGTGGAATATTTATAAATTGTCAATGGAATTTTTCTTAGATAGAAATAAATGAGCATTTCAGTGTTCAAATTGCTGTCATCAATTCAAATGTGAGTTTGCTGTATTTGATTTTCAAATCAATTAAGCCCCTTGAAATTAATTAAAATCCATTGGCGTGGAACTTAATGGGCAAATATATAAAAAATATATGAATGACTTGACCAGTTAATGTGTTTTAATTTTGTACAGACTTTGTAGGTAACATTGAAATAAAAGAAATAAGGATTATTAATAAGGATATTTATATGATATTTATTAATAAAGACACACATTTATCTGAAAAAAGTATCATCCTTCATTTTATCATCTTTCAAGGAGAGATTACGAACTGTTGTCATCTTGGCTGAACTGTTTGATTGAATTTATACCACTGGTAAGTCATAACTAGAATGTTAACTAGTCAAAGAAATAGCTCCCACCTTTCAGTAATTTTCGTAAAAATCGAGTTTGAAAAATTTTAAAGCTTTTATACTGTTAAAGTGTTGCACTGAGCAGCATTGCAGTGAACTTTTGGGGCAATGGTCAAAGATGCTAGCTGAGCATGTGGGCTCACCCCTTCGTGGAATTTTCTTTCTTTCTTTTTTTATTCCTTTTAATTTTTTACGTACACTCATCGTAAATAATGCATCAAAATTAGATAAATGAATAAGTATTTTCTACTAGAAATTTACTTTTACATATTACTTCTTATTCCATTTTTATATTTTTCTTATTTTATATTATGAAAAGCTTCTTTAAACATCATTTTTTTTTATTACTGCCTAATTCTGTTTTTTTCACATGCAAGTATTTCTGGAGAAATATTCGTGAATCAAAACATTTAATTCCATTCTACCTAAATCAATAAATAAATATTTAGAACACGGATTGCTATCCAAATAAATCTAATTCTGTATAATTCTGTCTCATTCAATACTGAATGTCCTATCTGAACAGAAAATTCAATAAGAATTCTCTATGAAATAATGCAACATTGACCAACAAAAGTTGAAACAAAGTAAACAAAAAAATGCGCTAAGAACATTAAAACGCCAAATGAGAAAGCTGTTTAGCATAATCTTTAAATAAATATAATGTACAATTTTATCAAATGTGAACAAAGTCCATTTCTCTGTCCATATATAAAATTCTCTTTAGACAAAAACCAGACATTCAGGAAACATTCTAGATGCCAGGAAGCATATTCTTTTGTTTTTACTATGAATATCATCCCAGCAGTACTTTTTCTGTTTATAATATATCATAATTATATAATTAACTACGACCTCTTATTCTAATATTGGTCATAAATTCAATTGCCGATATAATGAATATAAAGTATGATTTCTTTTCTATAATCTTATAAAAATTTGTTTAACCTATGTTTCGTATTCATTTGCTGCATCGGACACACAATATTCTAAAAGATGCATTCTCAAAAATCTACATTTGTCGACAGTAAAAAAGCAATATTTTAAAATAAATTACGTCTTTTCACTCATTTTAAAACTTAAATGGTGTCTTTCGGAATATCTGCAAAATACTACCAAGGTTTATGATTATTGATGGTTGCTTATATCACTTGTAATTCATATATTTTATTTGCAATATTTTTATTTATAACATATATAATATTTGCAAAAAATGTACCCAAACTTCAATATATCTTCTTCTTCAATGGCGTAACAGTCCGTGGTGGGCCAAGACCGCCTGCCTATTGGTAGAATTAGAGACAAGAGATGTTTTCTTTTTATGGGATAGGGTTGTTAGCCCAATGCCCAACAGTCCTATTAGGCCAGGACCTATGGTTTAAAGTAAATTCTCAACCACTACCATTCCGAGCACCAGGCCCTCAATATACATTTAATCCAAAATTTGACTGATGAATTTAAACTGATACTACACAATTATTTATAAGTGCACATATAATTTTGTTGCTTAAATAAGTAAATAACTATGAATATAACAAAGATATTGATTTTAAGTTAAAATTGTGAATAGAATTTAAGTTTTGTTCAAAATAAATATAATTTTTATTGTCAAGGATGTCTGAGTGCCCTCATATCTAATTATATGTTGAAAAGACAATTTTTTAATGTGTAGAACTCCAAAACAAAATGTATTCATTTTAAGCGTATTACATTATTTAGTGTGAAAACTTTTAATAATAAAACCCCTTTATCAATGTTTTAACATGGGAATACCAGTTTGTACATTTGGGTATCATTTATTCGTCAAAAGACTAGTTGAGAAAGAAAATTGTTCATTAAATTTGGAGAAACTGATTGGGTGGCAACAAATCAATAAAACTTGTACAAAGAAAAGGACTGGCAATTAATTTTAAAGTAGTTTATATTTCCATTGTTATTAATTTGATGAAGCCTTTTAAAAGTTTGCTTTTCCAGTAAGATTCTTTTCGCTTTCGCTAAACACGCAGGTCTTCCTTTTCAAGACATAATTACCTTTGTATTTCACAACTTTTCAGCGCAAAATAGTTTCGCAAGCGGTTTACGTCTTTATTTTTGATATAAGCGTATAAAATCGATTAAGCTGATAATTGTCTTGAACACAAGCCTTTCAACTTCAACTCCTGCAGTTATTTCACCTTTTCTTTGTTCAAGAAATGTTCTTCACTAAACAAATAAAAGAAAAGAAGCAGAGCAAATCAAAAGAGTACTAAGATTCAGATGACTATTTTTAACCCGCGAAATATCTATTGTGGAATTCTTTTGAATTTTCAGAAGCGTAAGGTTTCAATATAAAAAGTGAAAAAAAAAAAATGTACACAAACGGAATGTGCTTTATTCTCCTTTTATACTGATATATTTAATTATAGAAGCAATTCAGGCAACTTTTATTTTTTAATCTTAAAATAATTAGGAAGGGACCATTAGAATGAATTGAAATTTATCTAGAGGATCTGTGACGAGCAAGCAATAATTAGAATTGTGTTAACAACGATAAAGTTAAATTATTAAGGGACTTATTAAAGGGCATGAAGCTAACGTCACGTTAAATAAATATCATTTAATAAACATTGAAATTTAAAGTAACTAGTACATTCCATGACAGAAATTAAACTATGACTTTCTATTAATCAAAATGACAGTTTATGCTACAGAAAGTAAAACGAGTTTATATTTTAGTTATAGAAACAATTAAGGCAACTTTTATTTTTTAATCTCAAAACAATTAGGAAAGGACTATTAGAATGGATTGAAACTTATCTAGAGGATCTGTGGCGAGCAAGCAATAATTAGAATTGTGTTAACAATGATAAAGATAAATTATTAGAGGGCATGAAGTTAACGTCATGTTAAACAAATATCATTTAATAAACATTGAAATTTAAAGTAACTAGTACATTCCATGACAGAAATTAAACTATGACTTTCTATTAATCAAAATGACAGTTTATGTTACAGAAAATAAAACGAGTTTATATTTTAGTTATAGAAACAATTAAGACAACTTTTATTTTTTTAATCTCAAAACAATTAGGAAGGGACTATTAGAATGAATTGAAATTTATCTAGAGGATCTGTGGCCAGCAAGCAATAATTAGAATTGTGTTTTTCGCTTGCTAATCTAAGAAAAGTTCATTCTACTTTTTAAGTTGAAGGTTAAACAGTATATTGGAAATTTAAATACAATGACCCCACGTAAATAAACACAGCGTAGTTAAATTAATTTCGCAGTCTTCCCTACTTATTAGTGAAGTCTTAGAGCAGATAAATTTCCTGTTGGTGACAAATTTAGGTTTCTGTTGTAACGAATGGATTCCCCCTGTTTTGAACAATTTCCGCCAGCTTCCCAACTTTCCCCTCTTGTTGTGATCTCGCCATGTCCGAAAGGTCGCCACTCTGACTACAATACTAAAGCCGCCAACAAAACGAATCTATGTGCTGAAAATAAGGGAATTATATGATTTTGTTTATGATCGAAATGAATAGTTGGGATTGAGATGTGAAAAGTGGTTAGCAAAAAAAAAATTCGATGTACTGAAAATTAGGAAATTATTGGATTTTGCATATTGTCTAAGTTAATAATGTGTGGTGTAAAAAGAGGTAAAATATAGGGTAAAAAGTGGTCAACAAAAAGATTCTATGTACTAAAATTAGGGAATTATAGGATTTTGCATATTGTCTAAATGAATAATGTGTGGTATAGAAAGTGGTCTGCAAAAAGATTTTTAAACTGAACCTTTAGGAATTATAGGATTTTGCAAAATATCTAAATGAATAATATGTGGTGCAAAAAGTGGTTCAGAAAAAAGATTCGATGTACTGAAAATTAGGGAATTATAGCATTTTGAATGTTGCCTAAATTAATTATGAGTGATGTAAAAAGAGGTAAAATATGGTGTTAAAAGTGTTCAGCAAAACGGTTCTATGAACT
The DNA here is from genome assembly GCA_021605075.1 of Caerostris darwini. NCBI lineage: Eukaryota > Metazoa > Arthropoda > Arachnida > Araneae > Araneidae > Caerostris > Caerostris darwini. The sequence continues at coordinate 415,483 of BPLQ01012119.1, read as the reverse complement.
GAAAATTAAGCAATTATAGGATTTTCATAATATCTAAATGAATAATGTGTGGTGCAAAAAAGGGGTTAAATAGGGTGTAAAAAGTGACCAACAAAAAGATTCTATATACTGAAAATTAGGGAATTATAGAATTTTGCATATTATCTAAATGAATAATGTGTGGCGTAAAAAGTGGTAAATTTCTCCTCATTGCAAATAAATGCAAAGAAATGATAATTCTAGAATCTTGAACTTTTCTGTTATAAATGCTACTCGTGTGACTTTTAATTTGAGGTATGTCTTTTTATGTTCTACACTTTTATTTTCGCTAAATTTATTTTCACATCGGAATATTGAAAGCGACTTCAAACAGACTACAAAATATAAGAAATAGCAAATAGACTCCAAAAATATGAGAATATTGAAACTTATTCTGAATATTTGTTAAATAATTAAGATAAGCAATAGAAAATGAAGTGGAGAATAACCTTTAGATATTAGCTTTAGAATTAGGTGTATTGGTGTATAAAATATAATTTTCATTTTGTCATTGCATTGTATTAAATTTATTCTATTGTTCATCTTTTTTAATAATTTTTTTCACTTTTTGCTGTTAAAAATTGTCATGCTATTAAATTAAAAGTTCAACAATTTAAACTTTTTAAAACGTTATTTAGATCTTTAACCTCCAATTTGTTTCTCTTACTCTTTTATTTATTTTCTATCTCATTTTATTTATTGTAAATGATATTTAAATCACTAATTCAACAGGAAGGGTTGATTAATAACAATAATAATAATATTTGCTAATAAATAAAATTAACTTAATATTATAATATTTTGATTTTAATAATTAAACAAATTTCAAGGACAATTTATGTTATAATAATATCAATAAATTTTTCTTTAATTACTTTTCCTTAATATATACTTACGGTATATATCTTTCATAATTTATTATAAATTGTCCGAAATTTAAAAAAAAATTTATTTTTACATGAATATCTCTTGAAATTAGCGGGATTAAAGTCTTAAAGTCATAAAATTAAGTGCTCTTCGTTCATTAATTTCCACTTTTTATTTTGCGTAAAGTTTTTAGTTTGTGATATAATATCTATTTTTAATTTATTAAAGATGACATTATATGGCTTAAGTGGTTTATACTTATTTTATAACATATAAATAAAAACTTATATTTAATTTTGCAAGTAAAGAAAAGTAGATTTTTATTTTTACTCCATGAATCTTAACAATCCTTGACACAAAATTTTTTGAATGGACATTTTTTTTAGAAATTAGAAACTAAAAAGTAATACGTAAGAAAATAAAGCATTTTTTATATTTTTCTATGAGTATTTTGTGAACTGAAACAAACTGTTTTGATACATTTTCAATCAAACTCGTGGTATGAAATATTTCTAGAATGGAAGTGTTTTCTAAAAGTTATAAACCTAAAAGACAATATAAGAAATAAAGCATTCATTATATTCTTCAATGAACATTTTATGAAGTTAAACACATTGTTCTGAAGCATTTCAATCAAAAATTTAAAATTGAAGATTTTTCTAGAAATTATAAATCGAATAGTAATATATAAGAAAATAAAGCATTTTTTTCATATTTTTCTACGAATATTATATGAAGTGAAACGCACTGTTTTGACGCATTCTCAATCAAAAATACAGAATGAAAGTTATAACTAGAATTATAAACCAAAAAAGTAATATGTAAGAAAATAAAAAACTTTTCTTATTTTTCTATGAGAATTTTGTTGAAATGAAATACGCTGTTCTTACACATTCTCATTCAAAAATGATTTTGTAATAATTCGCATACAAATATTATTAACTTGAATTTCAAAGAAACTTTTTCTGCTCTACCACTACTGACATAATTAGTTTAATAAAAACTTCGCCAACAATTTAATTTAGCTACCTGCAAAAACACATTTAGTGTTTAGAATACTTTTAAAGCCCTATCCCTTGTTTACTTCGCCATGCCATTTCCGAGGCACTGCGCCACAAGATATCTTCTTCCAAAAGTGCTCAAGTCTGCTTTATGAGGTGCGAAATAAATTTGCCTTTTTCTTTTGAGAAATTCTTCAGTTTCGAAGCTCAAATTACTGATAATTATAGCCATGATACTACCCACGATATACTGGATGAAAGGATGACCTACTTTAGAACCTTTTATGATTTCCCAGAAAATCGTAAATCTTAAAAGGTACTCTTAAAGCATTGTCACCATGCTCAATTATTCCTTTGAAGCTAGAAAACTAAGTTTTGATATTCTCTGCTGCCATTTGCAGCTTTTGGGGATTTTGTGACATTAGAAGCTAATATTAAACTTGGAAATCATTTAAAGGGAATGTGATTTAGAGGGTTATTTCGTTAAATAGGTTAATTAAGAAACGTATTTCAAGGGAAATACATACTTTCTGAAACGACATTTCAAAATCGATTTTAGGCTACAATTTGAAGTATCAACTGGAATTAATCATAGGGTTAGTTATTGCTTCATATTGTAATTCATTAATAAAATTTCTGTAAAAATCGATTTTAGATAAAATAAACGATTAGAGTTTATAAAAATTGTATAAATAAATCTGGATAACTTAATGAGTTATTCCTATTTTTTTAATATTTTGAAAAACAAAGAAGCTGAACTACCAAATAATTATGATAAATATGGCGTTTTAGTTTTATTTCACATACAAAATTAACAAGTGTAAAAAATTTTTACATGAACATTTAAAACTTAGATTAGAAAAAAAAAAGAATAGATTTTAAATAAAAAAAATATAGTTAAAAAAATTTTAGATGATCGATTTTAGATTAAAAAAATCTACGATTAGAGCTTATAAAAATCGTAGAAATAAATTTGAATAACTTAATGAGTTATTCCCATTTTTTAATATTTTGAAAAAGGAAAAAAGCTGAACTAACAAATAATTTTAGTAAATATGGCGATTCGAAAATATGGCGTTTTAGTTTTATTTCACAAACAAAATAATAAACGTAAAAAAATTTTAATTATGTGATCATTTAAATTTTTTTTTACAAAATAGTTTTCAGTAGGTAACGTGGGACCATCGCATAGATAAAAATAGATTTTAAATACAAAATTTTAGATGATCGATTTTAGATTAAAAAAACTTATGATTAGAGCTTATAAAAACCGTAGAAATAAATCTGAATAACTTAATGAGTTATTCCTATTTTTTAATATTTTGAAAAACAAAATAACTGAACTAACAAATAATTATAGTAAATATGGCATTTTAGTTTTATTTCATGAACAAATTAATAAGTGTAAAAAAATTTTAATTATATGATCATTTAAAACTTTTTTTTGCTGAACAGTTTTCAATAGCTAACGTGGGGATCATCGTATGAATAAAAATGGATTTTAAATAAAAAATTTTAGATAATTGATTTTAGATAAAAAAAATCTACGATTAGAGCTTATAAAAATTGTAGAAATAAATCTGAATAACTTAAAGAGTTATTCTTATTTTTTTTTAATATTTTGAAAAACAAAATAACTGAACCATCAAATAATTATAGTAAATATGGCATTTTGAAAATAAAATTTTTTTCTCTAAGTTTTAGTTTTATTTCACAAACAAATTAACAAGTGCAAAATTTTTTTCATTATATGATCATTTAAAACTTTTTACAGAACAATTTTCAGTAGCTAAAGTGGGGTTAATGATGGGGTGGGTTTATGTTAATTTAGAAGTTTGTATTATTTCAGCTTTATTTTTTTCTTTTGCATGTAGGAATATTATTAATATGTAATATTTTTACCAAATTTATTTTATTTTCAGTTTACGGGAATCGTATATTTGAATGCACAGTAACCTATATATATATATGTCTAAGTTAATAATTAAAAAAATCTCAAATCAAAAATCTGCTCAATAATTAAAAAAAAAATTAAAGTTTATGGAGATACAACATTGTTCATGGTGAACACGTTATCATGGGAAATACCTTAAAATGTACAATTTTGCTATTTTTTTTTTATTATTATTTTCTTTTTGACTTTTTTCTATCGTTAAATTATGTGTATATATATGTGTGTAACATTTAAAATTTTTTAATTGTGCTAAAATTTTACGTGTGGCCCAAAGTATTTTTTCCCCTTCAAATATGGCTCTAAGGGGGAAAAAAAGGTAGAGCATTTCTGTTTTATACTCAAAATGTATTAAACACGATATATAGCCTTTCATAGTGTCATACAAACTTATATAACGCTAATCGAAACAATGTTATCGATATATATTCGTGGAATATATTTAATTATGTTTACATTAAATGAATTTATATAACGACTCCATAAAAAATATAGGCGAGGATTCAACACATTTCAAATATACATTGAAATAAATGTTAAAAAGATATAAAATGCCATACTTGCCTACATAAATGCCATAAGATGCAATGAGTATGCATTTATCTTTTTAACATTTATTTCAACGTATATTTGAAATGTCTTGAATCTTCATCTATATTTTTTACAGAGTCATTATAAAAATATATTTAACGTACCGTCGAATATATATCGATAACATTGTTTCAATTAGCGTTATATATGTTTGTATGACACTACTCAAAGCTAGATCCTATATTTTGTTATTTGCAGTTGAAATAGCACATCGAAATTCTATAAAAATGAAGGAATTCATATTTTAAATTAAAACTCAAATATATTTTATCAAAACATATTTTTAAATGTTACAGAAAGATATTATGTTAAAAATAAATAATATTAATATTGTTTCCAGCAAAAACTTTTTTTGGGGGGAGGATGGGACAAATTTATAGGGTGAGTTGCGATCATGGTTTGAAAATAAATACATTTATTCAATAAGCAAACTGGGAAGATAGCAATATAAATACTGGGTTCATCGACCTGACAGTCCACCCCGTTTCTATGTTTTGGGGAGTATACTGCACCTAGCACAAGAACCCATCCATAAGAATTTAGAAGCAGGCGCCGTTCTTATCATGGCCTTCGCTCAGACCCCTCATAATCCTTACTTGAAATGCTGGGCGGCCAGATCCATTATCAACAGAAAACCCTTAATCTTCTACTGTCTCTTTAATTCCCTTGCTGAAAAAAGTCACCCCTACAACTTCGACTCCGGTTTTTTTATCTCCTCTTAAAAGCCTGCGTGACTTGATGATTATCAGAAAATAAACTGAACCTTACTCACTTACTTGATAGAATATCCATCAACAGACCCAAGAAGTGATACCAGGTTCACACAATCTAAAATCGTTAAAATTTCTTTCTTCAGTCTTTTGCAAAGAATGGAAAATGAGGTTAGTGTACTTAAGGAATGGCACTTTTTTAATCGGATTTAGAAGGATTTTTCACTTTCGTACTTATCATACGCTTACAAAACTGAAAGGGTGTTATCGAAGTTGTGTTTGTATTTGTATTTCGTATACTATGAAGCTAGTTTTAGTTAAAATATGTTTATATAATGACTTTAAAAAAAAATATATATATAAATATCGATATATATATATAAATATAAATATATAAAAATATAGATATACAATATTAATATTTAATATTCAAGAAATTTCAAATATACATTGAAATGAATTTTAAAAAGATACAAAATCCCATACTCACCTGGAAAGATTTTTCACTTTCTATATTTCTTTTTCCATTTCTCCCGATTTTTCACTGTAAGATATACAATATTAATATTTATTATTCAAGAAATTTCAAATATATATTGAAATGAATTTTAAAGATACAAAATGACATTCTTACCTGGAAAGATTTTTCATTTTCGTACTTTATCATACGCTTACAAAACTGTAAGAGTGTTATCGAAGTTGCGTATGTATTTGTATTTCGCATACTATGATGCTAGTTATATATATATATATATATATATATATAGAATAAAAAATAAATACATAAAAATATAGATATACATTATTAATATTTAATATTCAAGAAATTTCAAATATAAATTAAAATGAATGTTAAAAAGATATAAAATGCCATACACATATCCTGATCCTATATTTTGTTATTTGCAGTTGAAATGGCATATCGAAATTTAATAAAAATGATGGAATTCTTATTTTAAATTGAAACTAAAATATATGTTATTAAAGCATATCTTCAGATTTCTGTTACAGTGATATTTACAGTTACACTTCTGTTACAGTGATAATTACGGTTGATAGTTACAGTTAGATTTCTGTTACGGTGATGGTTACGACTGATAGTTACAGTTAGATTTCTGTTAAAGTGGAAATTATGTTAAATAATTTTCCTTATCTTACAAAGCCGTATGTCCTACGTATCAGACATAGAGAAGCAAAATCATAGTTGATTTTCTAATTAATGTAACATTTATGCAATGAAAAATAAAATGTGTTGTTTTTCGTAATTTTCATACATATCTCTTAATTTTCCCATTTTTTTAAAAATGGTTTAGAAAAAAAAGGGGCGGGGGGCGGGGAGGCGGAAACATTATTTAAATTTATGTGAACACTTATATAATTCTTTTTCTACTTTCAAGTCCATCGTAATTTCTTGAATGAAAGGGAATTTCTTTAATTTGTTTTATAAGCAAAGTTTTGTTAACGTTATTATTATAGTTACTAACTATAAAAGAAGGTAAAGAAGGTAAAAGTCATCTCAATCTTCTTAAAAAGAGAGTACAGAGAATTAAAACATTATTTAAATTTATATAATTCTTCTTCTACTTTCAACTTCATTGTAATTTCTTAAATGAAAGGAAATTCTTTTAATTTGTTTTATAAGAGACGTTTTATTGATGCTATTATTATACTTATTAACTACAAAAGCGGAGGGATAAAAGTGATCTCAGTCTGCTTAAAAAGAGAGTAAAGAGAATTAAATGGAACACTCTGTTAAAAACCATATCATAAATCTAAATCATTTTACAAAAACCATTTACAACGACATTAAAAAAACACTGAAAAAATGTTTTAGAAAAAAAAAATGATTAAAATTAAAATTAAAAAAATGTTTAAATGTTCTAAAAAATGGAGACATTTTGAAATAGTTTATTGGTATATATATTTTGGTGAAATATCAGTATTATAATATACGGTTTTAAGAATAATAATGCATGTTAATAATTATGAAATAAATGAAAAGCAGAAGATGCAATCTATAGAGCTCAAATAAAAAAGAGCTTTCTCAAATACAAAAGAGCTTTCTCAAATAAAAAGGAAAATGTTATTTTTTAAAAATTTGTCTCTTACTTTTTTAAATCCATTAATGTCAAGAAAGTCTAAAATTTTTTGTTAACAAAACATCATCTTCACATTTGCATACACAGAAATTTCCAAAATATGGGATTTCCTTTTATAAAAGAAAAATCATAGGTTATTTAAATTTTAGTGTTAATATATGTGTAAGCATATTATTACAGTTGGAGCTGAAAATATTGCCTTGGATAGGATATTATATTTATATCAAGATAAGCAACCATAATAGAGATTTATTTTAGAGATTTATTATTACATAGATCTATACCATATTAGAGATTTATTATTATAGAGATCTATATCATATTAGAGATTTATTATTATAGTGATCTGTACCGTATTAGAGATTTATTGCTACATATTTGCAACTGATCAATTAAATAGAGTATAAAAGTTTGAGTCAAGTAAATTAAATTTCTTTCTATAACATGACGTTGCGATTCGATTAAGATATCGTGATAATTTGTACCACAATATATATCAATCGATATATGATAATGATAAAATTACTATATCAAAAAAACTTTTTGATAGTATTTATCGCAGAATTCTAAGGGTCGAAATAATTTCAGATTACGAAGGTTTTGAAAAAAAAAAAAAAAAAAAAAAACACCCACGATCAAATATAAAAAAAATCCTAATGAAAAAAATTTTGGAATCAAGTCAAGATTTGGAAAGTCCAGGAAGTTTTTTCAGATATTTATGTTTACAATTTTTTTTGAGGTGGTATCTTAAGATACTTTCTCTGTCAATGATATCATTACTTTAGGGATTCCTAGAGTAGGCAAGTTCTCATCTGTCATCATGCTAACAGCAGGTTGATATTAAACCGATATTTGAAAGTAGCTATTACCTCAGACGTAGTGTTTCTGTCATCAAATTTGCAGGGAGATTCCAGTATCTCTTAAAGTGTCCAGAAATATTAAACTCTGTTCGTGAACTTCGAACAATGTTTCCTTTTATTGTCTAATCTGTATATCTGACAAGGTTTTTCTAAATTAATTGATTTCACAGGTTGCAACCTCTGGAGAGTATTTCAAACACGAGTCTCTTAATATCATAGATCTTCCTTAAAGATAGACTACAAAAATGTGAAGTTAAATTTTGCACATTGTCTCTTTATTTGAATCTTATTTATGGCAAAAAATGAAACTTGTTTAATTTTTGAAACAATATTTGCTTTAAAAAAATCTAAATCTCTAAATTATTTAATTTCACAAGTGATACTTTTATTCTTTTATTACATTTATATTCTTTTATTTTACTATCAACAATAAAATAATAGAAGCTACGAAGAATCAGTAATTATCTTTATCAGTAAGAATCTTATTTATGGTAAAAAATGAAGCTTGGTTAATTTTTGAAAAAGGTTTTTGCTTCTTTATATCATCTGATGTAGTATTGATATGTTTGATATAAATGGCATCTCAATTACATTGAATTATTCATAAAGCACCAAAATTATAAATTAAGTATTCGAACTTTAATTTTTAGTACTGCATTGGTCTTGTCCTAAATCTAAATACATTTCTTATTAAAACTAAATTGCTGAATACTTTAAAAAAAGAAATAAAGGAAATTTTTTTTAGGTTTTAAATTTAAATTATTTCAGGTATTTGGTACATCGAAACTGTACGGATTCATGACCAATTTTTAGGTACTCGAATGTTGATGAAAAGTTGCTACAAAAATAGTTGACCAATTTCATAGTTTGACCAATGGAACAGAAATAAATCAGTAGAAATTATAACATAAAGAAAGAATGTATAGATCGCTGCTCTCTGATTTATTGATTACCGTATGAAGAGTTAAAGTTAAAAATAACTCAAGGCTATTTTTAACTTTGACAAGCCACACGATAGGTAATGTTTTAAAATTCCTCATCCACATAGTAGTTTTTGTTTATATTTGTTTCAACAAAACATTTTTATGATTTAAAAAAATAAAAATGTTGCTAGATTTATGTAGCAACTTTTCATCTGCATTCGAGTACTCGAAAATTTGTCATGAACCAGTATAGTTTCGATATGCCAAAATGATGAAAAACCAGAGAAATAAATATAATTTATGCAATTTATTTAACTTCGATTGTTGTGCGTTTATATATTTTTGCTAGATAAATAATTAAAATTCTCAATATTATTTCTATCAACTTAATCTGTGAAAAGAACGTTTACACTTGTGGAATAGAAGTGCTTAACCAATTAAACGCCAGAATCACTTCTTTGCTTAACTGCTACCAAAATTGAACCAAATAGGGAAACAATTGTTAAATAAATGCAGTTTATTCTAAACAGCTAAATTTATTTGTTTTAATATTATTTATTTTTAATTTATTTGTTTAAATATCATTTATTTTTAATTTATTTGTTTTATTATTATTTATTTTTAATTTATTTGTTTTAATATTATTTATTTTTAATTTATTTGTTTTTAATATTTAACAATGAGCTTCTATTGCACGCTTATTTTAGTTATGTTTAATAGTCGACTTTTTGCAATCCTTTTATAATAAACAATGACGAATTTATGTGACCCTTAGTCTAACCAAGTCCTTGTATTTCCAATGTAAAACAACTATATCCGATTTTAATTTATCGAATGATTTTCACATAATTTTTCTGTTCAAAATTAATGTAATTAATGAGTGTGCTAAATTAGAAATTTAAATTTTAGAATAAGTTACAGATTTTACTTCAGATTTAAGTAAGAGTTTCTCTTGTTACAATTAAATCATATCCAAATGCAAGAAGTAATGTTGAATTGCATACAGCCTTCATTTTTAAAAGTAAAACCGAATAATTGGTTAGTTAATTCAACTATTAAATATAATGCAAATATTTTAAGATTTTTTTTGAATAATTCTGGTTGAATTTAAAAAATAAACTAGCTGTGGAAAGTAAAAAATTTATTTGTAATTAAGTCAAGATTTTCAGCTGATTCCGAAAATAAAGTACATATATTTAAACTTGCTTTTTGAAAGTAGATTTTTTATTAATAAAAATGGTATATTGAATTATTTATTTCTCAGATTAGAATTTAAAAAATGTCTATGTTTGGATTATTTTTCAAATTTTCAACAAAAAATTTTACATAACCATAAGAGTTATACAAATGAAATGGTGATTTTGATGTGGAAACATACACGTACTTTATTGGACAACTGATACTATAGCATACGAGATATATAGTTATGAGGCTTCAAGATCGTTATTCGACAATTAACTTCAATTTCCAGGTAATTGTTTCTAACGCAGAATATCTTTTTCTATAAGCAAAGAAGGAAGTAGGCTATTGATGGAATCATTATACATGTTTTTCTATACGAAAAGAAGGAAGTAGCCTATTGATGGAATCATTATACATGTTTTTCTATACGAAAAGAGGGAAGTAGGCAATTGATGGAATCACTATACTACATCAATGTTTTCCTATACGCAAAGGAGGAAGTAGGCTATTGATGGAATGGCTATACATGTTTTTCTATACGAAAAGAAGGACGTAGGCTATTGATGGAACTACTAACACCACGTAAATGTTTTTCTATACACGTGGAATTAGGCTATTGATGAAATCACTATAAAACATCAAACCCCTTGATCGAAGTGAAATTCTTACCATTCTTGGTTAAAGATAACCAAGAAAGGTAAAAATTCAACCAAGGACTCCATGATGGTTATCATACTTTTTATCTGTTAAAGATATGATAACCATCATGGAGTCCTTAGCTGAAAGGCGAAAGTTCCAACATATCCTAGCGAAATGGCGCAGAGTCCCTGTTTATTTGACAGTGTGTTATCATGTAGCAAAGAGTATTTATTGACAGTGTGCCCATCGTGCCTGTTTTTGATTTCCTTTCGGAAATTCAGAAAGGTAGCACAATAATCTAGAGCTTTAATCATAGCCATGAAAAAAATCTTTACTTGCGACAGCTTCTCCAATGGCAAAGATTTATTAAGACATAGAAGAATGTTTAAAATATCCTTGCCAGCTGAGGTAGTTCACTGAATCTTCTTTAGTTAGTGTCGACGAATGTTTCTATCGGAAACAATGGTTTCCGATAGAAACATAGAGACATGAAGTTACTGAAAATGAGATAGAGACATGAGAGAGTTACTGAAACATGATAGAGACATGAAGTTACTGAAAATGAGATAGAGACATGAGAGAGTTACTGAAACATGATAGAGACATGAAGTTACTGAAAATGAGATAGAGACATGAGAGAGTTACTGAAACATGATAGAGACATGAAGCTACTGAAAATGAGATAAAGACATGAGAGAGTTACTGAAACATGATAGAGACATGAAGTTACTGAAAATGAGTTAGAGGCATGAGAGAGTTACTGAAACATGATAGAGACATGAAGTTACTGAAAATGAGATAGAGACATGAGAGAGTTACTGAAACATGATAGAGACATGAAGTTACTGAAAATGTCATATGTTAGATATAACTATTATAATAAATTTACCATATTGCGTGAGGGATAATGTTTTAATTATCATGTTAATCCCTGTATGCAACTATTTTATATGCTTCTTAAAAACAATAATCATATCTGTAAAAGTAATAGATATATTTCGTCATCAATGTGCTTAATGTGCTTTAGACCAATAATAATCCAATAATAAATTATTATTTTATTTTTTCTACAATTTCACATTTTGATGATTACAGCAATCTTGATCTTCAATCCTTTTACCTTAAGAATAAGAATTATTTGCTATTTTTTAAAACTTTCTTAAAGTAAAGTTTTAAGAAATTTTATACATCTGGCACTACTATTTACTCGAATTTTTCATTTTATTCTATATTGTTTTATTTAAAAAAAAAAACACATATAGTCTTGTTTTGTATTTACAGCACGTCCTCTTAAAGGAATAAAATAAAACTTTCACTATTCCATTACGCTTTAGAGAAACTTATCTGGTAAAACCAACATGTTCAATACAAATCCTGCAGAAAAATAACCTTACTATAGTACTTAAAAATTTTCAACAATAATTCCTAACAAAATAAGTTGTTTGCTTTTAAACATGCTTTATTCGAAATATTTAATATATATATTTTTACAGGAGTTACAAAAATTTAAAATGTACTTATTACTTCCCTTGCTTTTAGTCTAATATTTCCTACACCACAGAAAATTACAATGCATTGAAAAAGATATTTCGAATTAAATCAGATTAAACGAGATATTTAAATGAAAAATAATCTAAAAAATATTTTAAATTTAGACTTTACAAAATTCTTAGTGTTGTCAGACTCACTGCCCTCCTACACCTTGTAGCGTGTAGGAGGGCCAGGTCCACATCCACTATCGGCGTCCATTGTAAACAATGATTTTAGCAACTAAGTAGCTTTTAGTGATTGTAACAACACGTATAAGTTTCTCACATCGACACTTAGACTTCGTAACGGGCATTTTCTGGGTTTTCTCCCATACGACATGCTGATGCGTGGCCAGTTAATCCTAAAAGTTTTTCCGGAAGGCAATACTCTCCCTACATTAGCTTCCTGGGGGCTGCTATGTTTTTAGTTTAATATTTCCTACACCTCAGAAAATTACAACACATTGAAAAAGATATTTTGAATTAAATCGGATTAAACGAGATATTTAAATGAAAAATAATCTAAAAAATATTTTAAATTTAGACTTTACAAAATTCTTAGTGTTGTCAGACTCACTGCCCTCCTACACCTTGTAGCGTGTAGGAGGGCCAGGTCCACATCCACTAGCGGCGTCCATTGTAAGCAATGATTTTAGCAACTAAGTAGCTTTTAGTGATTGTAAAAACATGTATAAGTTTCTCAGATCGACACTTAGACTTCGTAACGGGCATTTTCTGGGTTTTCTCCCATACGACATGCTGATGCGTGGCCAGTTAATCCTAAAAGTTTTTCCGGAAGGCAATACTCTCCCTACATTAGCTTCCTGGGGGCAACTATGTTTTTAGTTTAATATTTCCTACACCTCAGAAAATTACAACACATTGAAAAAGATATTTTGAATTAAACCAGATTAAACGAGATATTTAAATGAAAAATAATCTAAAAAATATTTTAAATTTAGACCTTTAGACCTTTACAAAATTATTAGTGTGTGGCAGACTCACGGCCTCCTATACATGCAGCTAATATGTAGGAGGGTCAGGTTCACATTCACTAGGGGCGTCCATTGTAATCAATACCTTCAGAAACTATGGGACTTACAGTGATTGCAACAACATGAATAAGTTTATCGTATCGACACTTAAACTGTTGATGGGTTATTTTCAAGGTTTTCTTCCATACGACACGCAGATGCGTCTCCGGTATATAGGAGAAAAAAGGATTGGAAAAGCAGGAAAAAGGATTGAAGATCAAGATCGCTGTAATCCTCAAAATGTGAAATTTTAAGGAAAAAAAATTTAACCCTAAAAGTTTTTCCGGAAGGTAATACTCTCCTTACATCAGTCTTCTATGTGCTGCTATGCTTTTAGTCTAATATTTGTAACACCTTAGAAAATTACAATACATTGAAAAAAATATTTCGAATTTAATCTGACTAAATGAAATAGTTGAATGAAAAATAATCTAAAAAATATTTTCATTTTAAACATTTACAAAATTCTTAGTGTGTGTCAGACTCACGGCCTAGTAATAACACGCGTAGGAGGGACAGGTGGCTACCATGGTAGCACAAGTGGCTACCATTGTAATCAATGATTTTAGAAATTATGGGATTTACAGTTGTTGTATCTAGTCCTCAGTGTCCTGTAGTGTTGGACAAACATCCGATGATTATCTATTTCAGGGATGGCCAACCCAAATGATCTTGAGGGCCACTTTGGAAATACATCATTACTCCTCGGGCCGCATATAAAATTATATATCCCTATATTAGATTTAGACTCACTATAGACATTTTTGGAGTGAAAAATTGAAACATAATGACTTATTATTATTGTGTTTACTATTATTCTTACATGTAAACATAGATAATATAATAATAATGATACTAAACGCACATTGTAAAGAAATATATAACACTAAAAATGAAATATAAAAAAAATGTATAAATATAAATGAAATTAAAAAAATGTAGTCATTAAAAAATATTTATTTTACAAGTGCAATATTTGTTTTTTCGCAAGAATATTATTTTAAAATCAAAGTTAATTTTTTCTCATAATTGCGACAGTTAATTTCTGATTTCTTTCGACAGTTAATATATGGATGCGCAAATAATATATTTTTTTAGTACATTGGTTTTCAATTCTTAAGCCATTATAAAATAAATATATTTTGTAAAAGTGTAATAAATCTCACGAGCCGGAAAAATGTACCAGGGGACCCTCTGGTTGGCCACCACTGATCTACCTATTCATGGATGGAGGGAAAGGAACAGCTTCTGTTGTGATGAAGGATTCGCAGATAGAAGTTTGACTTAGCTTCGTGTCGCTGAAGAAGGAAGGCAGTGCTTTCCGGAAGGATGTTTAGGGAGAACTACCATGCATTTGCGTATCGTATGAGAGAAAAACCCCAAACTCCTACCAAGTACTCCAACTAACGAAACAAGATGTTAAACATCACAAAAGACATCGAGTCTCCTCGCGTTTTGAAACAGCGTCTACAACAAGGTCGCCAGTGAATTGAACCTCAGCCCTAAGGCTCACTAGAGGCGCATGTTGCTACTCAGCCATGAGTCGGGCGGAATAGCAGTGATTGTAATATGAATGATGTGAGAAACTTATACATGTTTATAAGTTTCTCACATCGACACTTAGACTGCCTGATGAGTATTTTCGGGGTTTTCTTCCATACGACACACAACTGCGTGGCCAGTTATTCCTAAAAGTTTTCCAGAAGGCAATACATCAACTTTCTGTGGGATGCTATGTGGTATACATATGGAACACGAAGCCTACTGATGTACAACAACAAATCTTGGTCTATGAATATAAAGGAAATTCAATACTTGGTCTAAATTCAATGATAAGTCAACCATAATGAATAATACAGTTGTTAATGGGGCTTAAAATTGAATAATTGAATATTTCAATATTTTCATTAGGCAATATTTCTCAAACTATAAGAGTAAAAGTTTGAAAATCTGTGATGAATAATTTTTCTGGTTAATAGCCGTTTACTAATTTAACGTGAAATCTTAGCTCTAAAAATAATTGAAGTTTAAGTTTAAAGAAAACTTTCTATACACTTCAACAAAAACGAATATTATGTTAAAATGAACTCAATACAGTGTTAAAATGAATAATTTTTCAATGCTTTTCTGTACAAATAACGATGCTTCTTATTCATCTCATAAATTATTCTTATTCTTTTGTATAAATGATTATTTTGTATTCTTAACCTATTATTTAAATATATTTATTTCCAATGGCAGATTATGAACAGTTACAGCAATAAAAAAAAAAAAAAAAAAAAAAAACCAGATAATACAACAAAACATGCTGAAACAGAGTTCATTAATCAAACAATAATGCCAAGTTGTAGATCTTTTAGCCACTAAAAAGTGTTACCAGGTGCACCACGGGGAGGTAGATCTTCTGCGCACCCTTATTTAAATATATAACAGCAATAGAAGGGGATCAAATTTAAGTTCCTCCTAATTTTATTAATAAGAGAAGAATCATGCCGAATAAGATAAAAACAATCTCAATTTTTTTTACACATGAAAAGATTTTATATCAGCTTTCTTAAACACGTGATGCCCTCTTCAGTTAACATTATACTTATTTGGTTTATATGCTATATTTAGAAAATTCACGGGAAGTTATTAAGTAGTACCTGAGACTGGATCAATTTATCATAAAAAAAGTGGTATGATTTATAATAATTGGCATTGGGTATCGGGCACACGTGTAGTAAACTTCGACATATACGAGTAGAGAATAATATCTCTACCCTTGTACACGTGTGTCTCAATTCGTGAACATGAGTCGTAAAACCTGGTCGAAGCTGAAAGATGATTTATCAGGTTGTAACGAGAGTTCTGTCCAGGCCTTTTTGGAGCATAATTATAAGACATCATAACAACGATTCAACTTCTAATTAGCTATGATACATTAGTGAATCCTGTATAATTATGCTAGGTGAAAAACACAATGCCTTAACAGTCATTCAAGGACAATCCAACAGCTTCTGCAACCAACGAAAATTCTTTTGAATACTTTTTACTGTCAGCAGTTGTCTTTTGAAAGTATTTTTGCAGGGTAAAAGGCCTTCTTTGACAGGAAATAACGAAATTCTTCGTTAATAGAAAATAAGTGATATCAATATGACAATATGCTCCGCAATGTAAAGGTGACTGAGAGTCTCCTAGAATAATTTGACTAGAATATTATGCTTCGCCTATCATATTCTCTTGACCTATCTCAGACAGATTACCATCTTGCATGACTTATGCCGACTTGAAAAAAAGAGATTGAAATGAATCTAGATTTTTTTCCAAGATAAAATGAAATGGATTTTATAAAACATCGAAAAGCTGATGGAAAAATGTGATTGAAATGAATGGAGATTATGTTGACTGTCAGCAGTTAAGTCGCTTGAATGTATTTTTGTAAGGAAAACAGCCTTCTTCGATAAACAGAAAAGAAGTGATCCTGCAGTGTGACAATATTAAATCCATGATGTAAAGGTCTCTAGAGAGTTTCCTAGAATAATTTGACTAGAATATTATGCTTTGCCAATCATATTCTCTTGGCCTAGCTCATACAGATTACCATATTGCATGACTTATGCCGATTTGAAAAAAAAAGAGATTGAAATGAATCTACATTTTTTTTCCAAGATAAAATGAAAATGAATTTTATAAAACATCGAAAAGTTGAATGAAAATGTGATTGAAATGAATGGAGATTATGTTGACTGTCAGCAGTTAAGTCGCTTGAATGTATTTTTGTAAGGAAAACAGCCTTCTTCGATAAACAGAAAAGAAGTGATCCTGCAGTGTGACAATATTAAATCCATGATGTAAAGGTCTCTAGAGAGTTTCCTAGAATAATTTGACTAGAATATTATGCTTTGCCAATCATATTCTCTTGGCCTAGCTCATGCAGATTACCATATTGCATGACTTATGCCGATTTGAAAAAAAGAGATTGAAATGAATCTACATTTTTTTTCCAAGATAAAATGAAATGAATTTTATAAAACATCGAAAAGTTGAATGAAAAATGTGATTGAAATGAATGGAGATTATGTTGACTGTCAGCAGTTAAGTCGCTTGAATGTATTTTTGTAAGGAAAACAGCCTTCTTCGATAAACAGAAAAGAAGTGATCCTGCAGTGTGACAATATTAAATCCATGATGTAAAGGTCTCTAGAGAGTTTCCTAGAATAATTTGACTAGAATATTATGCTTTGCCAATCATATTCTCTTGGCCTAGCTCATACAGATTACCATATTGCATGACTTATGCCGATTTGAAAAAAAGAGATTGAAATGAATCTACATTTTTTTTCCAAGATAAAATGAAATGAATTTTATAAAACATCGAAAAACTGAATGAAAAATGTGATTGAAATGAATGGAGATTATGTTGACTGTCAGCAGTTAAGTCGCTTGAATGTATTTTTGTAAGGAAAACAGCCTTCTTCGATAAACAGAAAAGAAGTGATCCTGCAGTGTGACAATATTAAATCCATGATGTAAAGGTCTCTAGAGAGTTTCCTAGAATAATTTGACTAGAATATTATGCTTTGCCAATCATATTCTCTTGGCCTAGCTCATACAGATTACCATATTGCATGACTTATGCCGATTTGAAAAAAAGAGATTGAAATGAATCTACATTTTTTTCCAAGATAAAATGAAATGAATTTTATAAAACATCGAAAAGCTGAATGAAAAATGTGATTGAAATGAATGGAGATTATGTTGACTGTCAGCAGTTAAGTCGCTTGAATGAATTTTTGCAGGATAAACGGCCTTCGTCGATAGACGGAAAATAAGTGGTAATATTAAACTCCACGTTGTAAGAGTGACTGAGAGTCTCCTAGAATAATTTGATTGGAATATTATGCTTCATCTACCACATTATTTTGATCTACCTCCAATGAATTACCATCTTTAATGATTAATGCTGACTTGAAGAGAAGAGATTGAAATGAATCTAGATTTTTTTTCAAAATAAAAAGGAATGAATTTTATTAAAAAAAAAAAATGTCTAAAAGCTGATGGAAAGATACTTCACCTACCAAGCATGAGTTACTAGGATAACGAAGACGATTGCGTTTTTAAGGATAAACCTTTTAGACATTTCATCATCTTTAAAAACGCAATCGTCTTTATTATCCTAGCAAAGCATTAAACAGAATGGAGATTATGTTGATGATTAAATAAATGGACTTTTCGATAAGTTCTCATTTCTATTTCAATCAGAAACTTTAATTACAACTTCATACTTAAATTACTATCTATACAAATTAAAATTACTAATTAAAATTACTATCTTAAATTACTATATAAATTATATCTATCTTTAATTACAACTTGATACTATTGTTATTTTTCAGATCATGATGATATAAAAGAAATCTAATTGGTAAGAAAATATTATCACAGCTTTTGAATACACTTTGTTTGTATGAGTTACTAAGATAATTGAGAGTTAAGGATGAAGAATTGAGATTGATAAGAGACAAGGAATTTTTAAGGATGATGAAATATCTAAAAGGTTTTTCAAGAAATGAACAATAGCTTATTTTCATGTAGAAGTTGCAGTTAAAAACTAAAGTTGCTTTATCTTTAAGACTGGGATTTTCTTCCCAGAAATTGTGGGAATAAAACTTGTTTCTGTATCAGTTTCTATGCCAATATTAAGATAATGTATTTACGATTGATCCTCATAGTTCTAATACTTTTTTCTACTTGGGGAAGGGAAGTTACTGAGGCAAAGAAAGATAAAAGTACTCTACCAAGCTTGGCTATGGTAACTATAATGACTATGTTCAACCAATTCAACTTGACGCGCTCATCAATAATTGATGTATAAAAAATGCTTATTAGTTTGATCGAAATTAAACGTACAACACGTGCACCTCTACACCCAGTCTCTTGAACACGTGCATAAAAGAAGTACACCTATATGGTTAAATGGAAGGATTATCTCCAATTTGTTTTATTATCAAACGAACTGAAAAGTTGTAACAATTCTTGTAAAAGCTCTGTTCTATAGAATGATTTTACGTGAAAGTGACTTTCAGCAGTAATGATGAAAAATAATTGACAAATTATAAAGGATTAGATAATATTTCTTAATCTCATTTCATAATCACCAGATAATTTGAATCTGTACTCCCACGAACAAAGGACATAAATTCATTTTTTTTTGTCAGACAATTAATGGATATATCTAGGTTATCAATGTTCTCTTTGAGGAAATACCCTCATCAGGAGCTATAAGAAACTATAAGCTATATTTTTAAGGAGTCGGTTAAAAAATGCATAACTATTTTCTTAGATGAACTGAAAAACAATATCAATTACTGCAAAAGCATTAACCTCGAATGATCATACGTGAAATAGCGTATCCCCTCTGTGCCAAGGCTGTCTGTAGTAGTTCGGAACCCAATTTAAACCGTAGGTCCCGGTATAATATGACTATATAACGTTGGGCGTAGTGCTGATAACCCTACATCGTCAAAAGAAAACATCTCCTGTCTCGAAGT
The DNA here is from genome assembly GCA_021605075.1 of Caerostris darwini. Lineage (NCBI taxonomy): Eukaryota > Metazoa > Arthropoda > Arachnida > Araneae > Araneidae > Caerostris > Caerostris darwini. The sequence goes on along the minus strand of BPLQ01012119.1, from coordinate 395,546 downwards.
CTGCCAGTAAGTAGACAGCCTTGGCCCATCATGGGGCTGTTGCGCCAACGAAGAAGAAAATCATACCCGAAGTTGACTTTTAGCAGTTATGTTGAATAATAACTGATAAATTAGTTGGGATTATATTGTAGTTTTGAATCTCATTTCATCGGCGTATAACAAGGGGTATCAAAATTTACAGAGAAAATATTTTTAAAGAATAATAAGTAAGAAATTGGAATTATTGATCTTGTCAAAATCTTCCATCAGTCATTAGTTTCGGACGACCAGTTTAATATTCTATCAAATTTTTATAAAATTTACGGCAGAATTTCTTAATTAAGGACTATTTTATTTCATTAAAATCGCAATAGTGTCTTTGAGTAATGCGATGACACAAATTGTGTTTTTTACATGACAATGTTATTTTGCTTATTTTTACTGACAATGCTTTTTTTCTCACTATTTGTTAACTATGTTAACAAACAATAAAAAGAAAAGTTAACATAAATAATAAAAGAAAAGTAAATCTAAATAGTAAAAGAAAAGCAAACATAAACAATAAAAAAATTAACATGAACAGTAAAAGAAAAGCAAACATAAACAATAAAAAAAAAGTAAACATATTATTTGGTTAAAAAGTTTCAAAGACTAAAGATACGAGAAAGGGGGTAAGATCATGATTAAAGTGTGAATATAATAAATCTAATTAGAAGTGTTAAATTCTTAAATACATTTATACATTTACAGAAATTTATTAGCTCGTTTCGTTTGAAAAAATATAAAAAAATTATTTATTTATTAATTTTTTAATCGAAATAATTGTTTAATTTAATGAAAAATAACTAATTTGATAAAAAAAAAATTGTATCAAACAAACAATTCAAAGACGAAGGAAGTCTAAAAAATATATATTAAAATTTTTAATACTTTTTATAAACCTTTATTTATATTTATAATTATTCAGTTAACAATATATTAATATATTTTTCATGTATATTTATGAAGAACTTTCTTCTACAGATTAACTGAAGATTTAAATACTTTAGTAACTTTATTATAAATTTATAAAATATTGATTACTCTTTGAAACATAATTTCATTCTTTTCTTCCCTGTTTATGCATATTTTTAATACAGTTTCATTTCAGAACTTTCGTATTAACAGGAACATTTTAGTTTATAATCCTGCTAAAAATTTAGTTTCCTCTTGTTAATCACTATTTTAGTTTTTAGTTATAATAATTTAATTTATATCCCTGTTTATTTATTTTAATTTTATTAAACTTATTTAAATAGTTGCAAATGGAAACTAAAATAAAATTTCATAGTATTAAATTTTAAAAGCAGAATTTATAAAAAAAAAAGCTTAAATTCTTTTAAAGCTTTTATTCTTTTTCGTCTTTTTCAGCTCATTCAAAACGAATGCTTCATTATCAAAAATTATTCATTAATGCTTCATTAACAAAAATTTAATTTCGATTTATATTGTACTTAAGAAAATGTCATATTTTGTTACTTTCATGAAAAAGTTATAAAAATCCTTATTTCTTCTGAAGAGCTTTGGAATCAAAATTCTTTGGTACTTTTCTGTCGTGCAACAGACTATTGCCAGCAAACTATTGTCGCCCAACAAATTATTGCCAACATGCTTCATTATTAAAAAATTTAATTTCGATTCATATTATAATTAAAAATGTCATATTTTTTTTTATTTTCATGAAAAAGTTGTAAGAATCTTTATCTATTCTGAAGAGCATTGGAATCAAAAATCTTTGGTACCTTTTCCAACAGACAATTGACCAATAGACTTTTGGTATTTTTCTTGCATGCTATAAGATTACTGAAACTCAGAGAAAGAGCGATCAATAATTGAAATATTTCAAAGGAACAGTACTGTACACGGTAGAGACGTATGACTAAGCGAACATTTCCTTTCAATATCATAAAGTATTGCATTTTAAGACATTATACTCTTTCAAAATCTTAAATGAGTGACACATAAGCTCCCATTTTCATTTCAAGTAGCCCTTAGTACTTCGAACTTTTAAGGTGTTTAATTATGATAATGGAGTGGTTCTATATTTAAGTACTATAATATTTAAGTAATATTCATAAGCCATTAAAGCAAGTCTATAAATATATTCCAGCCATTAATACTTTCCTAATATTATATGCTACTGGAGCGTGGGTTGCAGTAACCGCATAAATTCTTAGATGTCATTTTATATGAGACGAAATTTCTATTTAATCAATTAATATCAAAGTATAATTTATTTCTGGAATACTTTATATTAGAAAATTTAAATTTTACAGTTTCAATTAATTAAAATGTACAAGTAAGGTTGCTATATATATCTCATATAGCAACCAAAGTCAGTAAAAGTTCCAACAGACTACGAAAGCCAATTTGAAGTATTGAATAAAAATTTAATATTTTGCCATTTACTTGATTTAATTTAAAACTAGAGTAGTCTGGTATATAAAGCGCCCAGTTTTTGAACTAGGGAAGCTGATTTTTTAACCCTACAAGTGAAACCGAACAAAAAGTTTTGTTGTTTTATCTGGGAATAGATACCATAAATCTGTAAATTGGAAAATTCTTACTTTTTCTACTTAAATTCTTCTCTTGAGCTTAGAGAGAAGGGTGTGGACCCCACAGATGACACTGCTAGAGATGATTCATTTCAAATTGTGGCGGGAAAATTTAGGATAATTATTTTGGATCAAGCTTTTTCTTTTCTACTTTATCATTACATCATTTTCATTGTAAATAATGTAGGAAATTTGCATAAAATAATAAAAATGTTATGTCATATATTGCTGTTTTATATTTTGTATCCATTATGCATCATCATCAGCAGCGACGCGCGCAGCAGCCCCATATTGACCCAAGACCGTTTGCCTACTGGCAGATTTCGAGACGAGAGATGTATTCTTTTTACGGGGTAGGGCTGTCAGCCCTGCACCCAACAGCCATATTAGACCGGGATCTACGGTTTAAAATGGATTCCGAACCCGAAACCTGTGGCACCCAGCACCACATTCAGTCATTAGGCCCTTATTATTGACTAAAGGATATAAATAAAATAATTAAAAGCGGTGGTAGTAAAATAATAATTTTAATTTTTAAATAAATCATTAATTTTGACATATATATATATATACATACACTGAAGTGACAAAAGTCATGGGATACCTCTTAATATCGTGTCGGCCCTCTTTTCGCCCGGCGAAGTGCAGCAACTCGAAGTGGCATGGACTCAACAAGTCGTTGGAAGTCTTCTGCAGGAATATTGAGCCATGCTGTCTCGATAGACGTCCATAATTGTGAAAGCGTTGATGGTGCAGGATTTTGGGCACGAACAGACCTCTCGATGATGTCCCATAAATGCTCGATGGTATTCATGTCGGGCGATCTAGGTGGCCAGATCATTCGTTGGAATTGTCCAGAATGTTCTTCAAACCAATCGCGAACAGTTGTGGCCCGGTGACATGGCGCATTGCCATTCTTAAAAATCCCATCGTTGTTTGGGTACATGAAGTCCATGAATGGCTGCAAGTGATCTCCAAGTAGCTGAACATAAGCATTTCCAGTCAATGTTCGGTCCAGTCACACCAGAGGACCAAGTCCATGCCGTGAAAAAACAGCCCACACCATTACGGAGCCACCACCAGCTTGGACAGTGCCTTGCTGACAGTTTGGGTCCATGGCTTCGTGGGGTCTGCGCCACACTCGAACCCTACCATCAGCTCTTACCAACTGAAATCGTGACTCATCGGACCAGGCCACGGTTTTCCATTCATCTAGGGACCAACCGATATGCTCACGTGCCCACGAGAGTCGCTGCAAGCGATGTCGTTCTGTCAGTAAAGGCACTCGAGTCGCTCTTCTGCTGGAATAGCCCAAGAAAGCCAAATTTCTCCGCACAGTTCTAACAGACAAGTCCCTTGTACGTCCCACATTGATTTCTGCGGTTATTTGACGCAGTGTTGCTTGTCTGTTAGAATTTACGACTTTTTGCAGACGTCGCCGGTCTCGGTCGTTAAGTGCAGGCGGTCGACCACTGCGCTGTCCATGGTGGGATGTTATGCCTGAAATTTCATACTCTCGGCACACTCTTGACACAGTGGATCTGGGAATGTTGAATTCCCTAACGATTTCCGAAATGGCATGACCCATGCGTCTAGCTCCAACTAACATTCCGCGTTCAAAGTCTGTTAATTCCCGTCGTGCGGTCATCATCACGTCAAAACCTCTTCACATGAATAACTTGAACAGAAATGAAAGCTCTACGAAAGCACTACGCATTTATACCTGTTCTACGCGATGCTACTGTCATCTGAAAATTTGCATATTGCTATCCCATGACTTTTGTCACTTCAGTGTATATATATATATATATGTCAAAATATATTGCAATATCTTTTAAAAGATTACATTTTATTATCGTTAAATGCGATACATTTCTAGAAAATTGTTAATTTTTTTGGTGAGGCAATTACATATGTGACAAAACATTTAATGAATGAAGCAGAAGTTACATTTTATTATTTTATTTGAAATTAATTCTAGCTGCCAGATTTATATTTAACCGTCTGATTGAAAATTATTAGAAGTAATAAGAATAAAAAGAATCACCTGATATCCATTATAAAATAAACAATATACTTTAATATACTTCAAAAATCTTCTTCTTAAAATTTTACAAATGCTGATTTAAAAGTTAAATTTTATTGTCGTTAATTGTTAACTTTTTGATACATTTCTAGGAAATTGTTAATTTTTTTGAGGGAAGACAATTAAATAAGTGACAATAGAATTAGTAAATGTAGTAGGAATTACATTTCATTATTTTATTTGTGCTTAATTCTATCTCGCAGAATTATATTATTCGTCTGATTGGAAAGTATTAGAAATAATAAGAATAACAAGAATTACGTGATATTCGTTATAAAATAAACAAAATATCTCATGGCATATAGAACACTTTACGAATGCCGACTTTTTTTTTCATTTACAGAGTTTTTTTTATCACATATCGCGAAATGGACATCTTTCATATTCACAGAAACTATTTATAGTGGACTCTATTTGATCCTACTTCATCTATGGAACCATACTCTTGTTGGACTACATATCGTCAACAGAAAAATATACACTGCATTGTACTATAACTAAACTGCAATAAAATCTAGGGCAAAAATACAAAATATATAAATGTATGTACATTTCAAAACATTAAAAAAAAAGAGTGTTCAGTATTAGTAAGTCAAACAGACAATTAACGCACTAAGTTAAGCAGCGTCCAGACTAGAGTACGAGAACAAGAGAGTCGGTCTCACGAACCAATTATAAACTGATTTGTCTCAATGTGGACAGAGCCCTCGGAGTGTGTCAAATGTTTCAACCTCGCTCCGATAAGAGTCAGTTTCCCCAGCACATCAAAGTTATTTCTTGCGGACGTCATTTTCGACCAGAGATAAAGTGGCTTGTCTCCCACGGTCAGACGGAGATACTCGGATAGAAGCAACTCATTTGTCTCGTACTCTCTTCTGGACGCCATTTTAGAAATAAGATCTCACATAGGTTGAAAAGTGAGGAAAAGGGTTTGGGTTTTAACTATAAAGAATAATTCATTGCCAAGTCATCAGCGGGTGCATCAGACTATCACTGATGTCGGGTTGGAGATTGTTGGATTAGAGGGTCTACTGTACTATCTTCACTATCTAGTTCTTCTAGACTCAAGCTCATCTATTTTATTCGATATTTCATAATCCTAATTTCATTGTTTTTCTTTTCTTTTTTTTAGTAACTTTTGATTGCAAATACACTCATGTCCATAAATTAAGGATAATTCAGAATCACACAGAAATTGAACTCTAAAATAAAAATTTCACCTGTAGAATTATGACACACATCTTGAAGAAGAATATGCAAATTACAGGAAACCACCAGATGGCGCGGATAGTACGTCACAATGACGAGAGTGTAAGAGAGGGGTATATAAGGAATGGTGGCAAAGAAGTAAAATTGTTCACAATCCCTTTAAAAGCCTTTCAGTGCAATAACCGCATAGTTATGGGACAAAGGAAGCATTTGGATGATTTTTGACATGGTAGAATTATCGGACGACTGGAATGTGGACGTACCCAGCTGGAAGTAACCGAGGAACTCGGAATCGCCCAGAGTGTCATCTCCAGGCTTTGGCAAAGATTCTAATATGATCGTAATGTGAGTAGATGTTACAGCACAGGTCAGCCCCGAGTTACAACGCCGAATGAGGACCGGTATTTAGCAGTTACTGCCAAAAGAAACAGACGGAGCACAGCATCAGACCTGTCTCGTCAGCTCTCTTCAGCTATCGGTACGACAGTTTCAAGGCAGACCGCGTACAGACGCTTAGGGCACATTGGTCTATATGCTCGTAGGCCTGTCAGATGTGTTCCACTTACCGCAACTCACTGTCGCCTGCGATTAACCTGGAGTAGAGAGCATGCATTGTGGACACCACAACAGTGGTCTTGTGTGATGTTTTCCGACGAGTCCAGGTTTAGTTTGCAGTCTGATTCTCGCCGGACTTTCATATGGAGAGCGCCAGGTACCCGTTACCACCAAGAGAACACCATTGAACGACACCGTTACGGTGGTGCAGGACGGCTCGTTTGGAGATGAATTATTCTTGGTTCCAGAACTGACCTGCATATTCAGAGTTTAACGATGACAGGCCACATCTATCGGGATGTCATTCTGGAACAACATGTACGTTTGTTTCGGGGCGCCATGGGTGCCGAATTTCTGTTTATGGATGACAACGCCCGTCCCCACCGTGGAAACATTGTAGACGAATGCCTTCAATTGGAGGATATCACCCGTATCGATTGGCCAGCATACTCTACCGGACTTGAATCCAATAGAGCATGTGTGGTATATGCTTGGCCGACGAATTGCAGCCCGTCAACCCCCTCCCACCTGTCAACCGGAACTTCGGAGGGCATTGCTTGATGAGTGATGTAATATTCCCCAAGATCAGATTGATAATTTGATACTCAGCATGTCTAGGCGTTGTAAGGCCTGTATTGCATCGTCCGGGAGACATACTCCATATTAACCATCATACTAACCATGTTATACTGTTTTTTGTAAATAGGTTCTGTTTTGAAATTTGTTCCAGGGAGTAAAAATCGCAATTTTTATTAATTATGTCAAACATATAGCATCTTTTTTGCTCTTTACCTTTTGTTTAATAAATATACTTTACAATTAAGTCAAATTTATTTTGCTTTTGTCTCTTTCTTTGCCTGAACTTCATTATCCTTAATTTATGGACATGAGTGTACTTGTAAATAAATATGTAAATAGAGATGTTCCAAAAAGGTGTTCGGTTTCGTTTCGATTCTGAATTGAATTTTCTGTTCTGATAAAGTGTTGTGTTTCGACTGTGACAATTATGAAATATCATGTAGGAAAAAAATTAACATTTTATAATGTTAAATATTAAAAAAAAACCGTTTACAGTGAGATAAAAAAAAAGGATTTGATTGATTTGGGAATTTCTGACTGACTGTAACTTTCTTTTCCTTTCTTTCTTTCTTTTCCCCGAATAGCCCACAGACGGGTGATAAACGGAAGACTTTTAGGAGTAACTGCCAGCATTTGCTGGTCGTATGGGAGAAAATTCGGAAAACTTCCACCAGACAGCATAATTATTGATGCCAGATTTTCACATACTTTGTCACAATCGCTATCAAGTCTCTTTGGTTCTGAAAGCAGTGATTGCAATTGATTCTGTCCTGAAATTTGAAATGAGAGTTTTACTTCAATATTTAATAACATTTGTAACTAATGTATGCGGAAGAATTACTCACTTTAAGATATTTACTTTGTATGAAAGAAAAATGAAAATAATATTTTATGGAATATGAAAGTAAATCAAAAATATAAATGTTTATAATTTCATAATATAAACAGTATTTAGAATCTGATATTATAAACATTTTTTATAATTTTAATTCCAAATTTTTAACGTGAAAGAGAAAAATCTTCCGAAATTTAATGATCAAGGTATTGTTGATTCTTCAATATAAATGGCTTCACGAGCGTAAGTAATTATAAAAAAATGGAAATGTAATCCTACACCACAGGAATTATAACTTCCTCTTCTGCGGGGGCGGGAGATTGTTTTAACGAGTAAGAAATGTGACTATCGAGAAAAAGCGATTGATTTTTTGAATAAAAGAGTTGGTGTTTACTGTCCACTGGAGTATGTATGTTTTATTTAGAGAACATAACAGGCGTCATTAATTTTAAGAGAAATTTGTTTTTACCTTTCTTTCCCATGCTATCAGTTAACATGAAAGTTATTTTTCAATTAAAGATGATTTCAAAATTAAATAGGAAATCAAAAATTATAAATAGGAACAATATTATTGATTCAGAATAAATTTTCAACAATATTTCAGCTATTGATGTTATTTTAAAAGGTTGAATTCATACTTTTACTTAAAATTTCTATTAAAACCCAAAACTTTACACGAGTTTTAAATATTGTTTCCTTATAAAACTAAAAAAAAAAAAAATGTTATTGTTGAGTATTATTTTTCTCGAATTAATTCTAAACTCTTTTAACATGGCCAATTTATAGGGAACTATCAAGTTCACTCCCTGTGAAACTGAGTCAACAGAAAACACTTACAGTATTTGATTCCTTAAAAAGGTATTTTAATCGTTAGTTTCTAAACTGTCTCGAATAACATTTTCTTAATAAATGCTTATGTTAATGGCCTTAACAGGTAAAAACAAAACACTTTAAGTTTATTTCAGGAAATATTGAGCTTGCCCTTAAAATCTGAGATGTTAATGAAAATTACTTAGGACACTATTATTAATAATTATTAATGACATTTATTAAGGATGTTAATACTATTAAAAATTCTGTGTAACTTTATTTTCTGGTGACAGGAATTAAATGTTATATAGGCATATTTTATGATTTCTGAAAAAGGTGGAAAGGATTGTCAATTTTAATTGATAAGTCGTTTTTCGATTATTATACAAAGAAGTTATTATTGATACATTTATTGTACTAATCTACAAAATTTTGGTGAAAGAATGACTTGTGAGACTGAAATATTGACAAATAAATTTATTAATACACACGTATTTATCATGTTTTGATACTTAAACATGAAAAAGTTTTTGATACTTAGTTATGATAATTTTAATCTCTTTAAAATGAACAAATTGTTATACCGCTTATTTAAAAAATAATACAACTCAATACAAGAAAAATACAAAAATGGTAGATATGGTAATAATATAATATAATTTTTTTCCTTTTTACCCCACAATGGAACAGCCAGTATCACAAGAGTAGTCCTTATTTATAGATAATATACCTTTTTAATCTATCCTGTTTTACATATATGGAGCAACGTAATACTAGATGGTTTTATTTTGACTTAATAAACCAACAAAAAAAGTGTTTGCTGATTTAAAGGAAGCTATGGAGTTTATTACATAAATGAGAAGTCAAGTTTTTGAATTTCATTTGTCTATTTAAAACATATCATACATGGGATTTAATACAATGAATAGCAACTCTTACAAATTACAATAATTGTGTATATTTTCAACTATTCTACGCAATCTACAAACATATTTTCATTATTTGGAAGAGTTATTCCAAATATTTCCTTATTTGGAAGAGTTATTCCAAATATTTCATTATTTGGAGAAGTTATTAGTTTATTCATTGTTAAAAAAGAGAATTATTGTACCTATTGTATACCATATGTTATATTATATACCATATGCTATATTGTGTAATTCCGAGGCGTGCTTTAAATAAGATACCTAAAATATTTTTTATCATACTGCTACTGTGTCCAAAAAGTGAGACCAATTTTCAATTTAAAATTCCCTGGACTTATGGAATTTCAATTTTTTTTCTTTTTATGTTGCTGACACTGTCCTTGACATCTGTGGGAAATTTGACGTCAAAATATCCATTGGTGTTTGAGTTACGCTTGCCTTTGTGAGACGCTAAAACTGATTCCGGCGATTTTTGAAATATCTGAATTAATTGAGCTAAGAACTTGCATTAAAGTTTGTTTGCGGAAATGTATAGAATGTTGCAGAAGGCATTCAGTGAGCATTCCTATATTGGAAAGAAATGTTTAGAAGTGGTAAAAACAGTTCAAAGAAGGCAGAGAACGCGTTGAAGACGAAGAGCCATCTGGTCGACCATCAACCTCAACCGACGAAATCAAAGATTTGGTGCTTACAAACCGTCGATTTACAATAAGAGACCTTGCTGAGGATGTTGGAGTTTCAAAAGGATCGATCAATTTCATTTTGGGCACCAAATCTCGATTGGTACCGAAAACACTGAATACGCCAGCTCACACTGCATTGATACTTCGTGATTTTTTCGCCAAAAATGAAACCCATATCGTTCCACAACCATCGTATTCACACCGTGCGACTTCTGGCTATTCCCTAAACTCAAAAGACCACTCCAGGGATACCGTTTTGAATTGATTGAAGAGATTCAACGTGAATCGCGGCGCGCTTTGAATGTCATCACTGCCTATGACTTTTTAGCATGCATTGAGGATTGGAAAAAAAGTTGTATAAGTGCATTGTGTCCGGAGGGGATTACTTTGAAGTCGATGAAATAAATTTGGAAGAATAAATAAAGAGTTTTTGAAAAAAAAAAAAAAAAAAAAATAATAATAATAATTGGTTTTTCTTTTTGGGCACAGTAGTATGATCGAAAAAATACTAAGCATTGTTCTAAATATCGCTATTAATAATAAATTTTAATATAGAAATTTTCTTTAAAAAAATTTCAAATTTACAAAGAATTGAATTTTAAAATTCAGGGTAACATCAATTTATTCGTTTATTTCTATTTATTACTTGTAGAAATCAAAACAGGATTATAGAAATTTTTGGATTATAGAAACAACAGATTGTAGAAATTAACACCATAATTGCTTCTAAAAAAAGAGTATAAAAGAGAAAAAGAGAGACTATATGTTTCTACATATTTTTTAACATCGTTAAAAAAGATAATTTTGATGTTAAAAATCTGTAGAAACATATAACCTCTCTTTTACAATACTTGACACATTTTCTTGTGAGCTTAACAATGAATAACTTAGAGCATTTCTTATATTTCTATGAAAATACCTTTTTAATTCAGACGCATGAATATTATTGTATCATAATTTAAAAAATAAACATAAATGTATCTAATTTAATAAAAAAATTATTATATTGAAATGCATCATTAATAATGAAATGATGTAGACCGAACTATGTCAACATTATTCAATTATTGTTGAATTGTAGAAACAACAGATTCTACTAGTATACGTTTCTACAGATTTTTTAACATCGTTAAAAAAGTCAATTTTGATGTTAAAAATGCAGAAACATATAGCCTCTCTTTTACAATGCTTGTCACATTTTCTTGTGAGCTTAACAATGAATAACTTAAAACATTTCGTACATTTCAACGAAAATATTTTTTTATTAATTGTTGGATTGTCGAAACAATAATATTATTGTATCATAATGTAAAAAATAAACATAAATGTATTTAATTTAATAAAAAAATTATCATATTTAAAATATTACTGATAATGAAATACTGTATACCAAAAAATACCAATATTATTCAAAATCTCGTTTCCTAAATTAATCAGTTAAAATGCATGCCTTAATGAAGCAAGGCTCTAGAAGAAATAAAATGTTGATTTGTTAATTGATAGTTGTCATCAAGACGTTTTTCGATGTACTTCACTAAAGTTATTAGCCTAGATTACTGCATCAAATTACCTTTACGGAAAAAAAAAAAAAAAACATTGACTGCATTTGCATGCTGTAAAACATTCTAGTCTAATTGTAGTTAGCGATACCTTAACATCTTAGGATCTTAGCAGAAAATGTAATAAATAAAAACTACAAGTAAAGCTTAAAAATATTTTTTCTTCCTATCTGAAATTATTCTTTTCATAAAATTATTTTCGATAATTTGCTTAGAGCAAATTCATACAAAAAGTTTTCTTTTCCTTAACTTCTCAGACTATTTTTGTAGTGGAATGTTTATCAGAAAATGTAAGGAATAAAAAATACTTAAAGATATTTTTTCTAAAAATTTTTTCCTCCTTTCTGAAATTGCTATTTTCATAAAATTATTTCGATCATTTGTCTCGAGCAAATTCATACAAATTTTTTTCTTTTCCTTAAATTCTCAGATTATTTTTGTAGTGGATCTCAGCAGAAAATGTAATAAATAAAAGCTGCAAGTAAAGCTTGCAAATATTTTTTTCTACAAATTTTTTCCTGTTACCTGAAATTTTTATTTTCATAAAATTATTTCGATCATTTGTCTAGAGCAAATTCATACAAAAATTTCCTTTTCCTTAAATTCTCAGATTATTTTTGCAGTAGATCTTAGCAGAAAATGTAATAAATAAAAACTACTAGTAAAGCTTAAAAATATTTTTTCCTACAATTCTTTTCCTCCTATCTGAAATTACTATTTTCATAAAATTATTTTCGATAATTTGTTTAAAGCAAATTCATACAAAATTTTTTCTTTCCTTTAAATTCTCATATTATTTTTATAGTGGATCTTAGCAGAAAACGTAATAAATAAAAACTACAAGTAAAGCTTAAAAATATATGTTCTACAAATTTTTTCCTCCTATATGAAATTACTATTTTCATAAAATTATTTTTGTGATTTGCTTAGAGCAAATTCATACAAAAAGTTTTCTTTTCCTTAACTTCTCAGACTATTTTTGTAGTGGAATGTTTATCAGAAAATGTAATGAATAAAAAATACTTAAAGATATTTTTTCTAAAAATTTTTTCCTCCTATCTGAAATTACTATTTTCATAAAATTATTTCGATCATTTGTCTAGAGCAAATTCATACAAAATTTTTTCTTTTCCTTAAATTCTCAGATTATTTTTGTAGTGGATCTTAGCAGGAAATGTAATAAATAAAAACTACAAGTAAAGCTTAAAGATATTTTTTCTACTAATTTTTTCCTCCTATCTGAAATTACTATTTTCATAAAATTATTTTCGATAATTTGTTTAAAGCAAATTCATACAAAATTTTTTCTTTCCTTTAAATTCTCATATTATTTTTATAGTGGATCTTAGCAGAAAACGTAATAAATAAAAACTACAAGTAAAGCTTAAAAATATATGTTCTACAAATTTTTTCCTCCTATATGAAATTACTATTTTCATAAAATTATTTTTGTGATTTGTTTGGAGCAAATTCATACAAAATTTTATCTTTTCCTTAAATTCTCAGATTAGTTTTGTAGTGGGTTGTTTATCAGAAAATGTAATGAATAAAAACTACTTAAAGATATTTTTTCTACAAATTTTTTCCTCCTATCTGAAATTACTGTTTTCATAAAATTATTTTCGATAATTTGTTTAGAGCAAATTCATACAAAATTTCATCATTTCCTTAAATTCTCATATTATTTTCGTAGGGGATTTTAGCAGAAAACGTAATAAATAAAAACTACAAGTAAAGATTAAAAATATTTTTTCTACAAATTTTTTCCTCCTATCTGAATTTAGTATTTTCTGAAAAAAATTTTCGATAATTTGTTTAAAGCAAATTCATACAAAAATTTTTCATTTCCTTAAATTCTCAGATTATTTTTGGAGTAGATCTTAGCAGAAAATATAATAAATGAAAATTACAAGTAAAGTTTAAAAATATTTTTTTCTACAAATTTTTTCCTCCTATCTGAAATTACTATTTTCATAAAATTATTTTCGATAATTTGATTAGAGCAAATTCATGCAAAATTTTTTTCTTTTCCTTAAATTCTCAGATTATTTTGCAGTGGATCTTAGCAGAAAATGTAATAAATAAAAACTAAAGTAAAGCTTAAAAAAATATTTTTCTACAAATTTTTTCCTCCTATCTGAAATTACTATTTTCATAAAATTATTTTCGATAATTTATTTAGAGCAAATTCATACAACATTTTTTATTTTCCTTAAATTCCCACATTATTTTTGAAGTGGATCTTAGCGGAAAATATAATATAATAAATAAAAACTACAAATAAAGCTTAAAAATATTTTTTCTACAAATTTTTTCCCTCCTATCTAAAATTATTATTTTCATAAAAGAAATTTCGATAATTTGCTTAGAGCAAATTTATACAAAAAATTTGCTTTTCCTCTTTTCAAATACTTAATATTTATAAATTAATAAACTTTATATAAACAAAACCCCAGTATCGAAGTCCCTTCTAGCATATAATTTCGAAGTACCAGATTCGATCCTACGTTGTTGTTGTTGTGTCTGATCCTCAGTATCCTGCTGTGAGAGACTGACATCCCCTGAGTAGTCTACTCACGTATGGAGGGAAAGGGGAAGCTTCTGTTGTGATGGATTTTATATAAATATAAATATTTTCAGTCTGATAGAAAGAGCTCCTATATTTAAATAGGACATTGAAAACCCATTTTTTTTATTTGATTCAGAAAACAAGTAACTTTAAAATATTTTCAGAAAAATTATGAGAATATGTATTTGAGACGTAACTTCATTCTGGTATAAAATCAGAATGAAAAATTACGAAATAGCCAATTAGTATATTTTTTCTTTGAGAAATTAACCAAAAAATAAATGTGAACCTTAAGATATTGAAATTTTCTATATGAGACATCGTAATTTTCAGGTCTCTGTCAGGCATTTCCATGTCGCTCTAGGTATTTTTTCTGACACATGTAAAGGAAACTGTTTATTATATTCCGAAGTCATTTTGACTGTTTATTATATTATTAAGAAGGCATTTTTTAAATTTTATAATCTCTTCACTAATATTAAGAATGAAATTTAATTTGTGTGGTTTTCTAATAAATGGTGTAACTTGTATTATTACCAAATGAGTCAGATAGATAACTACTTCATCTCAAACAACTTTCATTGGTCTAAGATGTTTAATATATGTCATTTCGTTGAAGTGCAAACAACCTGTTTTTTTGGGAGGGTGGAACTTTGAATGTGTTGAATGATGTATCGAAAAAAGTAAATTAGCGGAAAGTTTTGTGTTTTAGTTTTAAAACAAGTAAAATAAAATTAAAAAAATTTTTAAAGTCAATTCCTACTTTTTTTCCCACTATATTGCAGAAAGTCCTTTATAAATAATTTCCATTCATTTTTTTAAGTTTATCTGGCGCCATCTATTGGTAGATATAGGCAACTTAAATCTAAAAAAAACTAAAATTAATTAATTAAATTTAATTACTGTATTAATATTTGAAAAAACTGTATTAACATCCAGTGTCACCCACTACTAGTTAAAAAAAATGTGTTTGAACTTGAGTGGATGAATAAAAAGTACTTCATTAACGATTGAAAATTTGAACAAGATATATGTAGGGAGTGTGTGAGCTAATAGAAGGAATTGAAAAAGAAGAAGAGTACTGCTACAACACTTCGATTTCTTGTGGAAGCGTATGGGAGACACGAATGAGTTAAAAGAATTCGCCAGAAACAGTTTAAACGATTCAAAGACTATGATTTTGATACAGTAGACCAACAATGTTCTGGTCAGTTGGAAAAAAATCTTATGCTGCTAAAAACTGATGAAACTATTATTGGTGATTGTTATCAACTGCAAATGATGAGTTCGAGATGAGTAATGAAAGAAAAATGGCCAGAACACGAGGAAAGACACGACAAATGTATATTTCCCAACATGACAATACTCTACAACATGTTACAAAGCAAGTGAAAAGCTTCGATTCTTTTGTAAAGCTTCGAGGGGAAGCCCTACCTAGTCCCCCCTATACTTCATACATTGTTCTTTCTGACTACTACTTGTTTCGATCGATGACACATGCCCTGTCAGAGCAGCTCTTCCGTTGTTTTGAAGAAGTTGATTCGTGGAAAATTGTTTTGATTCGTGGATTGCCTAAAAAAGCGAGTCGTTATTTCGACGAAGAATTCGGCTATTAACAGGCAGATGGACAAAAGTAGCGTCTAGTGATGGACAATACGTCTGTTGATGTATTATTTAATTTTTTTAATGATATAAATGCCTTATTTTTGAAGAAAATAAGTATAATAGTGTTATACCTAATATAAAGGTTTTGCAATAATACTTAAGAAAATTTAAATTTTATACATAATTTAAAGAGTTATTCAATATGCTTAATTTTAGAAAAGCGTTAACAAGATGACTTAGCTATTTCTTCTAACATTTGTAAACATTACGATCATCTATCATCAGTGAAGAGGATATTCTTTAATTATTCGCAGCTTTAAAGAAGAGCAAAATCAAATGTTCTAAAGTTCTAATGTAATCCATCTAATTTTAAAGCCGGGAAAAGGACGACGTTTTTATCCGAAGAGGAACAGTTTAATTTCCGGGAAAAGTGTCACCAAACGCCTCTAATCACTTCCACAGATAATTTCCAACATGACAGTAAACATACATAACAAGAATAACAACAAACAAACGCCATAATCCCTACTACATCCTACCAGAATCCTTAGCATTATATCTTTCTTTTACTTAAATTGATGAGCCTTTTCAATAATTTTGATATAAGAAAAACACACCTAATAGAAAAATTTCTATTTGGTGTATTTTTCTCATGGATAATGATGGATAATCTTTTTCTCACGGATAATGATGGTTAATCTTTTTCTCATGGATAATATACCATCATGGATCATATCAGTGGAAACAAAATACTCCTCGAAAAACATATCTTCACAACACTATACAAGGTTATTTACCTGACTTGGGCTCTGGCCTTTGGTACCACAGGCTTCAGGTTCGAATCCTGGCGATGGCAGGGATGTTTGTTGATAGTTTGGAATCCACGTTAAACTGTAGATCCCGGTATAGTTAGCCTAAAGTGTGCAAAAACTGATTGTAGACAGACAAACCAAACCAAAGCTGACTTGATGAGAGGAGATTCATTTCAGCTTGTACACACTAGCGTGTATTTCACTATAAAAAGAATAGCTTATATATAAATTTTATCTGTTGATAATACTATATTACAATTACCTATTTTTAAGCTAACGCTCTGGTCTTTGGTAATACAGGCTTCAGGCTCGTATCCTGGCTGTGGCATGGATGTTTGTGAGTAGTTCGGATTCCACTTTTAACTGTAGGTCCCGGTCTGTTTAGCTCTCGTGTGCACAAAATGACCGTCGAGCGACAAATCAAACCAAATCTATTTTTAATTTTATATAAGATATGAATTTCAGACCACATTTATTATATATATATATATATATATATATATAATAGCAGATGTTTAAAGCCATGTAATAACATTAAAGACATGTAATAACATTTCATTATACTTAAGCTATATTTTTTTAGGTGGACAAATAGCATTGTTCATAATTTAAAAAAAAAAAAAAAATAAAAGGCCTGAGTGGTCGAGTGGCTAGCGCTCTGGCACTAGGTACCACAGGTTTCGGGTTCGAGTCCCAGCGGTGCCATGGATGTTTGTAGTGGTTCGGAATCCACTTTAAACTGTAGGTCCCAGTCTGTTAAGCCCTCGTGCGCAGAAGAGGACAGTAGAGCGAAAAACCATAAAATAAAGACAGAGCAAGTTAGGATATTAATCATTATCATTTAAAGGGAATTAACTTCTGAATTGTAAAAGAAAGATCTTGGACTTTTAACTGTTGGAGAGCGAAAATTCATAAAACTCTTTAAAAATACTTTAATACCAACTTCACCAGTTTTTATCTCTTCTTCAGATATTTAAGACTTGTTTTAAGTACATTTTTATTCCCTTTTACTCGTCGGATAATGTTATTTTGATTGTATGTTAACTGGGAATGTGTCAGAATTCAAAAAAAAAAAAAAAAAAAAAAAAAATTGTTTTTCTCCATAGCTTTTATCACTAAACTACTAACTAATCAACAATTATATGTTGCTGATTGGCCAAAACTAGCTCTTTGTACCATTAAAACCAATCAACCAACCAGCCAATCAGTCTTTTTCGAATATTCTGTTTTTTAATGCATATCGTTTTAAGTTTTTGTGCACTTACGAAAATCGGAGATTCATATTTATAAAAATCAATAGATTATAGATTAAAAAATTATATGTTATGTATATTACATTATGTACCATTATTATGTTATGTATATTACATTATGTACCATTATTATGTTATGTATATTACATTATGTACCACAAATGTCACCATCTTTCTTTATTTTTTTCTTTTCTTTTTTTTTTTAAATATATTTTCTTGCTAGAAATGGATAGTTTTATTGCGAAATATCTCTTTTAACCGGGTATTTCATATCTTTAAATTTTGATATACGTTTTATTTGGGTTATAGTCATATCCTCAAATTTAAGTGTTAAGGGCAGGACAATACTTTCTGAGAGGATTTCAGAGGTAACTGCCG
This sequence comes from Caerostris darwini, assembly GCA_021605075.1. Taxonomy (NCBI): domain Eukaryota; kingdom Metazoa; phylum Arthropoda; class Arachnida; order Araneae; family Araneidae; genus Caerostris; species Caerostris darwini. Next base: position 377,114 of record BPLQ01012119.1, on the reverse strand, counting down.
CGCATTTAATTGTCATATGGAAGAAAACTCGGGAAACTCACATCAGACAGCCTGGCTATCGAGGCGAGATGCCTTTCACACCATAATCGCCATCGAGTCTTCTTGTTTCTGAAAGCAGCCACTGCAACAATGTTGCCATGGGATTCGAATCACGGCCCTCTTGCCCGATAGCTGCGAAAGTTACCACTGGGACAACTCGTTGACTGCTATGACAAAATGCTTTTCAAACATTTTGGGAGAGGTACCTATAAAATCTTTTCGAAAGGCTTTGCTCTCTCTCTCTTTCTTTATCTGTTCTTACGAGCGTAGTTCAACCCCCCCCCTTTGGTGCATACCAAGAATAGCCTATACCTATCATACCAATGATGATTGTTTTCGAGACAAATAACTGTTATTGAAAAAAAATTTACATGGGTCAAAGAAATAAAAAAGAAATACTTTATAACATATCTGCGTGCCTTTAAAATTATTTCTGTTATTGTAAAATTATTATTTATAAGATACTTGAGAAGAAATAAAAATTTACAAAGATTGAATAGCGATGGATATGTGGAGAAATGGTATAGAAAAGTGGAGCCTGATGGTCGAGTGACTAGCGCTCGGTCTCTCGGGTTGTTTCTCGAGTCCCGCCTGTACTATGAATGTTTATAATGGTTCGAAATCCACTTTAAGCCATAGGCCCCAGTCTAATATAACTGTAGAGCGTTGGGCGTAGGATTGACAGCCCTGCCCCGTAAAAAGAAAATGTCGTCTGTCTCGAAATCTGCCAGTAAGCAGACGGCCTTGGCCATGGGGCTGTTGAGTAGAGAGATTACACGATATTAAGTGGCTTGAGGGCCGAGTGACTAGCGCTCTACCTCTCGATGCCACAGGTTTTTCAGGTTCAAGTCCCGGCGGTGCCATGGATGCTTGTAGTGGTGTGGAATCCACTTTAAACAGTATGTCCCGGTCTAATATGATTGTTGGGCATAGGGTTGACAACCCTAACATTTAAAAAAACATCTCCTGTCTTGAAATCTGCCAGTAGGCAGAAGGCCTTGGCCCACCATGGGGTTGTTGCGCCAATGGAGAAGAAGACACGATATTAAAATAAAAACTAGATGAAAAAGATTCCACACTAATTATTATACCTTTTTCTTTCAAAGCAGCTTTGTGCAGCGTTTATCTGACTAGCACCCTTAAAAAGAAATCGATTCTCCCGTTTCCGCCATTAAACAGGATATTTATCATTCCACATGATCCTTGGTTCGGACTGTAATTGGCCCCTAATTGTACCGAATTTTAACTTAAATTCTTATAATTATAATTTTTACTTTTTATCTTACTTTTATTTATTTTTAATATTTTTACATTTTTTGAGTGCCATATTTTAATTTTTGAAACTTTATTTTACATCTTTTTACTAACCTTAAGCAGCCAATTAAAATTGTAAATATATCTATATATTATGACGTGAAGGTTAAGGGGTCTATCCCCATTGGTACTCCTTAATCGGTACGCTAATTGCCAGTTGCCAAACTATAGCAGGTTATAAAAGGGAACCTAATTTTTTTTCTCTCCTTTCCCACTTCAATGTTAGTAAATATTTCTAAAACTCGGATAATCCGTCATCAGATCATTAGCCATGAAATAAATCACATTTTGTGCAAAAAAACGACTTAGAAAACCTACTTAACAATGCCATTAAACTGAGAGAGCAACGTTCATTGCCCCTCCGTAATCTCTACCGTGAAATATGTGCCATAAAATTAATAAAAAACATCTTTCAGAGACCCGTCAAAGCTCACTGTATCAGCAGAAAGTAGCGTCAAAGTGAGATACGTCTTCACCTTTCATGCTCGTTCAAAATGTGTGGAAAGAAGGAAAATTAAAATCCCACGAGAAATTATTCCACGTGTCTGAAAATTACAGATAGAAGACGTATTGCTCGAAGAAACTGGGAATTAATTGATTAATCAAGATATGGATTTTGTTTAACATTGAATTTTCAGGTTAATAATGTATGTCTCAAATTATTCCACTTATCTGAAAATTATGGACAGAGGGCGTATTGCTCGAAGAAACTGGGAATTAATTGATTAATCAAGATAATGATTTTGTTTAACATTGAATTTTCAGGTTAATAATGTATGCCTCAAATTATTTCACTTATCTGAAAATTATGGACAGAGGGCGTTAATGGGAATGATTAATCAAGATAATGATTTTGTTTAACATTGAATTTTCAGGTTAATAATGTATGCCTCAAATTATTCCACTTATCTGAAAATTATGGACAGAGGGCGTATTGCTCGAAGAAACTGGGAATTAATTGATTAATCAAGATAATGATTTTGTTTAACATTGAATTTTCAGTTAATAATGTATGTCTCAAATTATTCCACGTGTCTGAAAATTAGGGACAGAGGACGTATTGCTCGAAGAAACTAGGAATTAATTGATTAATCAAGATAATGATTTTGTTTAAAATAGAATTTTCAGTTAATAATGTATGTCTCAAATTATTACACGTGTCTGAAAACTACAGATAGAAGACGTATTGCTCGAAGAAATTGAGAATTAATTGATTAATCAAGATAATGATTTTTTTAACATTGAATTTTCAGTTAATAATGTATGTCTCAAATTATTCCACGTGTCTGAAAATTAGGTACAGAGGACGTATTGCTCGAAGAAACTGGGAATTAATTGATTAATCAAGATAATGATTTTGCTTAACATTGAATTTTCAGTTAATAATGTATGTCTCAAATTATTCCACGTGTCTGAAAATTATGGACAGAGGACGTATTGCTCGAAGAAACTGGGAATTAATTGATTAATCAAGATAATGATTTTGTTTAACATTGAATTTTCAGTTAATAATGTATGTCTCAAATTATTCCACGTGTCTGAAAATTAGGGACAGAAGACGTATTGCTCGAAGAAACTAGGAATTAATTGATTAATCAAGATAATGATTTTGCTTAACATTGAATTTTCAGTTAATAATGTATGTCTCAAATTATTCCACGTGTCTGAAAATTATGGACAGAGGACGTATTGCTCGAAGAAACTGGGAATTAATTGATTAATCAAGATAATGATTTTGTTTAACATTGAATTTTCAGTTAATAATGTATGTCTCAAATTATTCCACGTGTCTGAAAATTAGGGACAGAAGACGTATTGCTCGAAGAAACTGGGAATTAATTGTTAATCAAGATAATGATTTTGTTTAACGTTTAATTTCCTGGTTAATAAAGTAAGCCTCAAAATATTTGGTCAGACCCTAAAATAATTCACTAATGGCTATAAGTAAATAAATATTTAACGAAATATATATTTTAAAATTGCATAAATTGATAAAGTATGCACGTGAAAATTTAGTATGTATTTAAAAACTTCATTTATTACACTGTTATGTGTAATAATTTATTGAGATATACTACTGTGCCCAAAAGTAAGACCAATTTTTATTTTTCAAAAACTCTTTATTTATTCTTCTAGATTTATTTCATCGCCATCAAAGTAATCCCCTGCACTTATGCCACACAATGCACTTATGCCAATTTTCTTTCCAATCCTCAATGCATGCTAAAATGTCTAAAAGTTTTAGCGTCTCACAAAACCTAGCGTAACTCAAACACTAATGAATATTTTGACTAATGAAATTTCACACAGATATCAAGGACAGTGCCAGCAACCTAAAAAAGAAAAAAAAAAAAATTGAAATTCTATAAGCCCCGGGAATTTTAAATTGAAAATTGGTCTTCTTTTTTGGACACAGTAGTATTATGTCATAAGACTCCTTATGGGTATGCTTGGCGGTGGCATGAATGTTTGTTAGTGGTTCGGAATCCACTTTAAACTGTAGGTCCCGATCTATTTAGTCCTCGTATGCACAAGATGACCGTAGAGCGACAAACCTTATGGGAATGAATGTTTTAAATTATATAATTATTATTTTATGCCATAAACTTAAAAAAATAAGCCCATCAGGAAAAATTAATTTTAAAATTATTATCCTCAAAATTTGTGATCAGGCCCTAAAATGATTCACTAGTCGCTATAAGTAAATTAAGTATTTAAAGAACTATATGTTTTTAAAATTTTATGATTGAAAAAATATGCACGTGAAAATTGAGCATGCAAAAAACTTCATTCATTACGCGGTTATGTGTATTAAATTATTTCGAGATATATTATGTCTTAAGACTCCTTATGGGTATGTGTGTTTTAAAATATGATAAATATTTAAAATATGTTTCTTATTTATTAAAAAAAATATTTATTGACAAAACTTGTCTATTCTTCATTCTCACGAAACAATTTAAATATCATCACTGCGTGAAATTTGTATCAAAGAAACGGGCAAAGAAACAAACAAACAAACCATAGGCTGGGCCGATATACAGGCTACCCATAAAATGATTTAATAATTTCTCAAAAGAAAAAAAAAGAAAAGAGAAGAAAATTTTAAAAACATATTTAATTATTTAATTATTAGCTTTGGGAATAAATTTTAAAAAATAAAACAATAAGAAATATTTAATTATATAATTATTAGCTCGTGAAAGAAATTAAAAAAAATAATAAACCAACAGGAAACATTGAAAGTGGTCCAGGATATAACTGACCCACTTTCCCAAAACAATGCCCATGTATTTCTGGGAAGAAAAAATAAACAAACGGACGACAGGTGAAGAACAAATTTTGCACGTTATTTTATTGTGAAATATTCCCTGTATAGCACTTCAAACAAAAAATAATCGGTTGGGTCGATATACAAGTTACCCATAAAATGATTTAATAATTAATCCAAAGAAAATTTAAAAACTTTTTAATTATATAATTATTAGCTCATAAATTAAATTTTAAAATAAAACAAACTAATAATAAATATTTAATTATATAATCATTAACTCGTGAAAGTAATAAAAAAAATAATAAATAAACCAATACGAAACATTGAAAGTGGTCTAGGACATAACTAACCCATTTTGCCCCCCAAAATACCCATATATTTTATGGAGGGGTGGGGGAAATAAACAAACGGAAAATGGGGGAAGAACAACAAAATTTGTACCATGAACTGCTTAACCCACGTAACTTTATTGAGAAATTTTCCCTGTATACAGCTTCAAACATCAAACAAAAAAAACAAACAAAAAAAAATGGCTGGGCCGATATACAGATTACCCAAAACATGATTTAATAATTACTCAAAAGAAAAGAGAAGAAAATTTAAAAACTTTTTAATTTTATAATTATTAGCTCGTGAAAGAAATTAAAAAAATAATAATAAATATACGAAACATTGAATGTGGTTCGGACATACCTGACCCTCTTTCCCCAAAACAATACCAATATATTTTATAGGGAGGAGGAGGGGGGGGCGGTAAACGGGGGAAGAATAACAAATTTTGCACCATGAGCTGCTTAACCAACGTAAATTTATTTTCGAAATATTTATCTAACTTGCGCTAACTATGCGCTTTATTCACATCTAACATCATTGGAGCTTTAACATTAGCATCATTAGAGTTTTTACATTAGCATCTTTTTTGAAGTACTTAATTAAAAGAGAGCAACAGGAGTTGGCAAGCACAGTAGAGCAGAAAAGCTACTATTCTAAAATTTCTAATTAATTACAACTATCCTTAAATATTTATAAAGCAAAAATACGTTACTAAGTAATAGATTTTAAAACTTTTTCAAATTTATGGTTAATTAATGTAATTTGAAGCTAATAATTTTTTATAAATAATAATAATAATAATAATTTTTAAGTTCATTTACTTCACAAAATTGTTCTGAATTAACTACTATCATATTTTCCAGGACCACGTTAGAGAGACTTTCTTTTTTTCATGATCTTTAAACATGACATTTTTAATTTTTAAGAAATTTGATCTCTTAATCTAAAATGCGAAATAGTATTTTGACGTTTTGTAATGAATTATGTATCAGAAGGCAAAATATTACAAAAGTTTTTAAAAAATAATTAAAAGTCATAAAAGCCGATTTTTTTTACAATAGTGATCATGAAATGACTAAGTTGAAAATCTTGTATACCGATTATTGATTTTTTTTAATACGTGGCGCCATCTATAGGCCATATATTTAGAAGTATTTGCTACATTTTATCAAAGCTTTGAAATTACTCATCTTAAAATTATCATATAGAAATGTAAGAGATAAAAAATAAAATAAGTAATAATAAATGTTTTTATTACCATACTATTGCTATTGTTTTAATATATTAGTAAAATGTCACACATTTTAATTCTTTGGCTTTTATTTAAAGAAGCAAAAAATAAGTCAATTAAAAAATTTCTATTTTTAATTAAAAAAACTTTAGTATTTATTTAATTTTAAAAATAGTTACTGTTTTTAGAATTGTGAGCATGCTTGTTAGTATCTACATATATGTAAAAAAAAAAAAAAAAAAAAAAATTAAAAAAACTCGTGTGGCAAACTTATTTGTAAAGTCTATTTATTAAACAAAAGGTAAAGAGCAAAAAAGATGCTATATGTTTGACATAATTCATAAAAATTGCGATTTTTACTCCCTGGAGCAAATTTCAAAAAAGAACCTATTTACAAAAAACAGTATAACATGGTTAGTATGATGTACGGTTAATATGGAGTATGTCTCCCGGACGATGCAATACAGGCCTTACAACGTATAGGCATGCTGAGTATCAAATTATCAATCTGATCTTGAGGGATATTACACCACTCATCAAGCAATGCCCTCCGAAGTTCCGGTTGACAGGTGGGAGGGGGTTGACGGGCTGTAATTCGTCGGCCAAGCATATCCCACACATGCTCTATTGGATTCAAGTCCGGTGAGTATGCTGGCCAATCCACACGGGTGATATCCTCCAATTGAAGGCATTCGTCTACAATGTTTGCACGGTGAGGACGGGCGTTGTCATCCATAAACAGAAATTCAGCACCCATGGCGCCCCGAAACAAACGTACATGTTGTTCCAGAATGACATCCCGATAGATGTGGCCTGTCATCGTTACACTCTGAACGTACAGGTCAGTTCTGGAACCAAGAATAATTCCTCCCCAAACGAGCCATCCTGCACCACCGTAACGGTGCCGTTCAATGGTGTTCTCTTAGTGGCAACGGGTACCTGGCGCTCTCCATATGAAAGTCCGGCGAGAATCAGACTGCAAACTAAACCTGGACTCGTCGGAAAACATCACACCAGACCACTGTTGCAGTGTCCACAATGCATGCTCTCTACTCCAGGTTAATCGCAGGCGACAGTGAGTTGCGGTAAGTGGATCACATCTGACAGGCCAACGAGCATATAGACCAATGTGCCCTAAGCGTCTGTACACGGTCTGCCTTGAAATTGTCGTACCGGTAGCTGAAGAGAGTTGACGAGACAGGTGTGATGCTGTGCTCCGTCTGTTTCTTTTGGCAGTAACTGCTAAATACCGGTCCTCATTCGGCGTTGTAACTCGGTGGGCGACCTGTGCTGTAACATCTACTCACATTACCATCATCTTGGAATCGTTGCCAAAGCCTGGAGATGACACTCTGGGCGATTCCAAGTTCCTCGGATACTTCCAGCTGGGTACGTCCACATTCCAGTCTTCCGATAATTCTACCACGTAAAAAATCATCCAAATGCTTCCTTTGTGCCATAACTATGCGGTTATTGCACTGAAAGGCTTTTAAAGCGGTGAACAATTTTACTTCTTTGCCACCATTCCTTATATACCCCTCTCTTACACTCTCGTCATTGTGACGTACTATCCGCGCCATCTGGTGGTTTCCTGTAATTTGCATATTCTTCTTCAAGATGTGTGTGATAATTCTACAGGTGAAATTTTTATTTTAGAGTTCAATTTCTGTGTGATTTTGAATTATCCTTAATTTATGGACATGAGTGTAATATCCTTTTTGGTATGAGCATCACCATATCTTTGTCGACAACATGAGGATAATATTTTTGTTGTTTATAGATTTTACAATCTACTTCTACATTGTTAAGGCAGTATGATCTATAATTGTAATGAAACCTAAAAATGACTCTTTAATTAAGAGAGTCTTGGATTATTCCTTTTTTTCAATCACACAGTAAAGGAGTTCACAAAGATGATGTTACATATATTTTTCTTGAGTTGTATGAAATATGTTGCTTCTTATCCCACTTAGTAGTGGACAACAACATCTAGATCAAGTCCAAGAACCCGTGTGGTCTCATGGAAAGAGGGAAGGCAGGCAGCTTCTGTTGTGATGGAACACCCGTAGGTAGAAGTCTGACTTGGCTCCGTGACGCTGAATAAGAAGGGCAGTGCCTTCCGGGAGGACTTTTAAAAGGAACTACCCCGCATTTGCATATCGTATGGGAGGAAACCCGAAAAACTCTTACCAGGTACTCCGACTAACGGGGCAAGATGCTGAACATCACAAATATCATCGAGTTTCCTCGTTTTTTGAAACGGTGTCTACAATAAAGCCGCCAGCGGATAGAACCTCCGCCCTTGCTCACCAGCTGCGCGCGATGCGATTGAGCCACGAGTTTGGCGTATGAAATATAATTGAATAAAATGGTACGTTTATTATTTTTTTATTAACGCAGATTGCCTTTTTATGATAGGAGAGTGATGATCTCATTTAACACCTTAAGACTTAAGTACTTTATCTGCTCTTTTGATTTGTTTAATGTAAAATTATTGCACAACAGGATCATAGTTCGCTAATAACTAAACAATAATTTTTATAACAATAATATTATTATTTTACTTAGTAAAACGTAGCAATAAAGTGCAAAGCAAACATATTATAATAATTAATGCAAATATTGTACTTAACAACCAATTAATTATTAATCACCCATTAACGAAAAAAACTAAAAAAACATCTGTCATTAAAATATCCAAACAAAGAGTAAAATTTCATATTTTTTAGTTCAAAGCGTGCGGTGGAAATATAAACGTGAAAAAGGCATTATATACCTTAGTAGTGTGACACGTTTTCGCATGCATATACACAAAAGGTAAACCTACAAAAATATTTAGAGAAAGATGCAACCTGTCAGTACTGACTTGAAATTCAATTCATTTATATATAAGTTTTTTACCTTCACATTGTAAATACTTGGGTTACTTTTTCAGTTCTTATTACTGCATCTATCAAGTAAATCTCGCTATTTTCAACAGATGGCAGCAGGTATAAGGAAGATTTATATGGGAATTTTTGTTGTTGAGTTAAGTACAATTTTTTTTTCTTTCTAATGCAGCTGGTAAACACAGACAGCTTGGTCTTTGTATGCCTTAAGGCAAGTGCTGCACAGACGTACTCACTTTGCATTACCCAGGGGTCGCGTGTAACTCGAAGATAAGCCACGGACGCGGAGTAACACTGCCCCCGCAACGCTCTACGATCCTATCAGACTGGGACCTACTTTTTAAAGTGGATTCTGAGACACTACAAACAACCATGGCCCCCTCCGGGACTCTAAACCGAAACCTGTGGTACCTAGCGGCAGAGCGTTAGCCACTCGGCCATTCAGGCCCTGAGTAAGTACAACGAACCTGAGGATTCAGCAAATCATATTTCCTTACAGTGCAGAACGTTTGAAGAACCGCGATTACTGTTCTTCTAGGATTTAAAGAAAGGTTGTGCTCATACGCCATAACTGAGTCCACTCATGTGTGTAAAGAGTAATTTAACGTATGCAGTTGCCAGGTTCATTAACAGAATTCATAAAAAAAATTTAAAAGACTAAATGTAAAATAAATCATGATTTTTTTTTCTTTCATTTTCCCTACCTATCGTACTTGGCGTATAAATTTATTTGTATTGAATGCTAATTAGAAAATATAAAATAAATTGTAATGTTCACAGAAAGTTTAATTCGGTACGTAAGTTAAATATAACTTTTATGTTGATTCAAAATTGCACGTATTCAAATATTTAATTGTTGAAAATATCTACATTAACAATAAACAGAAATATTTATTTCTGATTATGAAAGACTATTCATACATTTTGTATATTCAAAGTGATATATTTTTTGTACTTAGCTATAAGACCAGCCAATGCCATCTAATGTGGCCTTAACTCAGTCTTGAGAGAATTGAAGATTAAATGTAGTGAGATTGTGATGCAATAATATATATATATATATTTCAAAACATTTTTTTATGTGTGAGTGACATATAGTTCCATTCCATTACTTTTGCAGCACAATCTCGCTACATTCAATCTTCAGTTCTCCCGAGACAGTCTATATATATATAATATTTTTCGGTAATCTTTTCACTTATACACATGCCCACACACACATATATATTATAATTGATATGGAAGTGAAAAGATTACCTTTGAAAGAAAATATATTTCACAAGAAATGATGGAATAGAAAATTCAATGTTTACTTTTGCATTAAGCTTAATCTTTGAAAACTAACACAAAAAGTGATTAATAAAAATAATTTCCGTTAATATGGTGTTTTCTTAAATAAAGAACAATCTTCTAATTAAATAAACACGTTTATTAAGTAACAATCTAATTAGTAAATCTATAACGCTTCAATTTATTATAAAACATTTCAACTTACATGAAACTGAAATGTATAATAATTATTCACATTTTCAGTTTATTATAAAACATCATGAGTAATCATCTAAAAAAATGTAGTCATAAATTAATAATATACTTTGCAGAGCAGAAGCAAATTTTGATGTTCTTATATAGAGATAGTCCCTATTTAAATTTTACTATAATAAACAGCAGAAAATTTTTATTTATTATAAAATTTTATTTGTTTGCATAATAACCACAAACAACTTACGTATTATTTATTAAATATTGTAACCGTGCTCTCTCCTACACAGTGGCAAACTCAGACTCTTAGCCGAGAGGAAGTACAGAGCAACCACCCGCTTCTGTTGAGAAACGTTTAGTTTACAGTCTCTCACCCTGAGAGAAAATATATTTAGTGCAACCCTGCTTATTAGTTGGCCTACAGACTCTCATCCGGGAGGAAGTATATTTCGCGCACCCTGCGCGTAGCCGATGTTTCAATTTTTGGTTTAGAAGCGGTGCCCTTCCTTGAATCTATAATCATTTATCTTTAAATGTGCTAAATATTGTATGTCTGTAATTGTACGTGTGTGTTGTTTGTGCATGTGAAAATAAAGCTCTGAGTTCTCCAATTTGTGCCTCAAGTATCTCAACCCAACTACAATCAGTTGCAATCTGGTTGCCCAATCTGCACACTACATTATTATTAATTTTTAATTGTCTTGTAAATTGCTAAATAAATGGACAAAAAATAAATAAAAATTAATTAAAAAAAATAACTAAAATCCACAAAAAAACCAAAAAACTTAAAATATTTATATATTCTTTTTTAAGTATAAAAATATGAGAAAATTTTTAAAATTGAATATACCTGAAATAAGCATATATGATATTACTAAATATAAATTGCAAGGCCTGCATCTTGTAGGAATAACTTTAATCGATGCAAATAAAATATTGCTTTATGTATTTAAAATTGCGAAACACAAAATTTCTCAACGGTTTCCTCATCCACTTTTTCGGCTGGTTTTTCGCAATAGATTGAAGAATTAAATCTCAGCAATTTTCTGATGGTGCGAAGCTATGACAGCATATATCTGTCTTCAAACATCATTTTAACTTAGAGAAAGAATTGTTATCCGCATTCTGTTTGAAAGCTTTGTTTTCGTTGCAGATAATTTTGAAAACACTTTTTTACCATTGCTAATTGGCAAACTGTACAAGCCAATGAAAATTCTGGCAATTCTTTAAGATCAAATCATCAGCAGAATTTTTAATAGTTATTGCTCTGCAGAGGAAATCTGTCTCAAAGTGATCTGAATACCATTTATCGGTAAGCTATTAGGAAAAACATTTTCCTCATCACCAGAGGATGTCACTGATTTTCTATCTCACAAATCTGAGATTTCTTAGATAATTCTAATGGTAGAGCGGAAAAGGATGGGCGTGTATGAGACAATCAGGTTTTTAATTTTCAGAAGAATCTCCATATTTCCGGGAATAAGATTGAGTTCCTTGCATGCTCTTTTTAAGAACTGGAAACAATGTTATACGTTACTCTCTTGTTCTGATGAAATCTTTCCTGAAGCCAAGTTCTTTGCTGATAAATTGTAGAATTCATATACGAAATCAACATCCTTGCATTAAATAATGTCCTCTTCATGAATTTTATTCAAGATACTTTCAAACATTGTGTAAGAAGGATATACAATTTTCTATATTCGCTATATATATATGCAGTTAATACTGTTGCCGTTATTCCACTTCTGAAATTTGTTGTCGCCAGCTAGCGACTAGTTGTGTCAGGTGGTTTAGTGTTGTAGGCGTCTGAAAACACTACTCTTCTCTTTACATTAATTTATTTATAATATTAACAATACTTTACGTAGAATAATACACATGACACCCTGTGCCTCTTCTACAATATCAATTATATTTAATAAAACCCCAAAACACATCACATACGGTCCCTAACCATGTTCCTCGCTCGGGCGCTCCTAGCGTTCTCCTCGTCGTCTCAAAATCAAACCGATCGTACTTACCAGTTCAACCAGTTTACACAGTAGTGGTCACAGTGGCGACCTCTCGCGTCTATCTAATTATAGTTAAACCTTACAATACCAGCGGCAACTTTTCTAATGGTTGCTTTACTAATTCACTTTTCATCAGTTCTCCTTTGGCATTTTCCTTCATATATAACGATATATATATATACACATTTACTTTTACTTTTTATTTCATCTTTGCAATGTAAAAGTAAGCGTAAAAAAGTTAGAATTGTTATAATACAAAGAAATAAAAAGAATAAAATTCATAATTTTAATTACATTTTAGTAATGATTATCAATGGAAAATAATTTTATTGAAGGCTTTATAGAATTTTCGAGTTATAAAAATGAATTAAATTTTCTGACAATTTTGAAAACATTTTTGTAGTTCAATAGCACAGATTTCATTTTTAATCTTCTATATATCAGATAACCATTCTAACATGCGAAGAATTTATTGTAAAAAAAAAAATTTACTTTTTGACCAAGAAAAATTATATCATTGTTAGTATCAGCATCCCATAAAGTAGCAGAAATTTTGATTTCTGGTATATAATCAGCTTCTTCGTCAGTACTACAACCTGTTACAGCTCAAAGCTGTCTCCCTGAGCTTTCTCCATCTGATTCTGTCCGGCGTAATAATTCGCCACCTATTGACTCCCAGACCTTTTAGATCTCTTTCGACTGAATCAACCCATCTGGTGGGAGCCTTCCTCTTCTTCGGGTGCCTTCAATTGTTGAAAAAGTAACTTTTTTAGTTGGATTTGAGTTCATATACCTGAAAATATGTCCCAGCTATCTAATATGGCTTGCTTTTATAATATCAGGCTCTTTGAATTCGTTGTAAATTTCATAGTTATACTGTATTCTGTAGATATAATTTTGCCTAACAGCACCAAAAAGTTTTCGGAGTACTTTTCTTTCAAAGACCAACAGCTTATTTTTTTCAGATTCATTTAATGGCCAGAACTCGCTACTATAGAAAAAGATGAAAGGAAATTTCAGATTGGTTTGAACACTAACTAAAACTAAATTAAAAAATTCAACAAATTATTAAATCTTTTCTTTCAACATTGGATTGCATTTGGCATCTGTGATTGTCATCCATAGAAGTAATTGATTCATACGTTTCCTTCTTTGAATCGAATATTTATTTTTCCATTTCATTGCAGGTTGAACAGTAGATGTATTTTGTGCCTACATGCCTGTGTAGTTCATGTCTATAATATAGTATCATATACATTCCTTTTTTTTTTTTTTTTTAATAAAAATATATGGAGAATATTTATCAGATAATCGAGCATTTAACGAGTTTAGGAGTTAAGTATTTTCTTAGTGCTGATATATGGTGGTTACGAGATGCCAGGGTAGGGTAGGCGATGTTTTTGTAACTAAATGGACTGCTTGTTATTGGTAAAACTTAATGGTTTTATGCTTCATAAACATATGAAAATCCGAACTAAAAATATCTTAAAATAATATTTGAAAGAATTGAATCTTTAATATTTACGTAATTTATTTAAAAATAAAATTTAAAAAAAAATCTTACTACGGGAGGGTGCTCGGTGCTCCTGGTATTTTTCCAGTCCTGTCATCGTAATGTTACCCCACTGGATTAAAATCTACAAATAAATTGCTTTGATGTCACTGAATTAACTTCTAACTGCAACTGTGTAGGACACGGGTGCGTGCAAAAATAGTTCATATTTAGATTCCAATACTAAGTGTAAATATTCAACTGATACTACTCAGTTGCTAACTTTCATGTTTTGATATATGATGCTAATTTCATAATTACTTTAAAAATGCTGGCCCCAACAGAATCATCTCAAGAGAATAAAAACATTATTACGTCGGGCGTTAGATTAGAAGATCTTTTTGATTCCAGCAGGTGGGTATATAAAATAAATAAATATTTTATAAAATTTTTAAAACTTATTGTTTTATCTAATCATTAATATTATTTATTATTTTCTATATTATTTTTTCTGTATATTTATATGTAGAATCTATTTTACAGGACATCTTTTCCCCACCATGAACTTCAGATAAAGTTTTTCAAACATTTTAGCACTTAAAAGTGTTTTTCATAAAATATAAATATTTTCAAAATATAATAAACTATAGATTTTCACCATGAATAATTTTTTACATTTTTTAAAGTTATAAATAGATCTGTAATATATCTTTGTAAAACCTTAGTTTGGGGATTCTGCATCCTTAAAATTATTGATAGATCTGTTGCATATCTTAGTAAAATCTTTTGGGATCCTTCACTCAGGGTTTTTTTTTTCAGTGCCAACAATGTCTTGTAACTTTGATAGAAATACTACTCTTACTTATTGATTATGATGATATAGGATCCTGATGAACAGAATTGTAGAAATCAAAGAATTATTTATTTTAAAAAGAATTCTTGAAATTTAAAATATTCTGAATTACTATCTAAAGTAGAAAATTCAACTTTTCCTGATTGGAATTCACTTGGTTTCAATATCAGATGACAAGATCTGTCACATTCCTTCTGCGAATAAATGAATTTCATATCCAACAAAAATTTACTTTGGAGGATTTTTAATTTAATTTGGAGGATCGTTTTTTGTAAATACAAGACCACATAGATTCTGCCAGGTTGTGATTTCACATTAATTTTTTTGTGAACAAGACAATCATGAAATGATAGCAAATAGACGGTCACAAAGTTTGCTTTTCCATGTATTTTCACCTTACTTCTCCATATAAATTTTCTCAAATTTGTACTTCATGCACGCTAGTGTCATATTGCTTTTAAAGTTTGGAAATACAAATCTTTTGTTAATCAACCTGTCATGCACACACTATTCAGCTACTCTCAATTTATCTTAACATTCAAAATCTTTATTCACATACCTGGCCTGAAATTGTAAATGCCTGTAAACTTTATCTCTGAAAAATAAACTATTATTTTCATGCATTATCGTAATAAGTCTTCATAATTATACAAGAAAAAAGACAGCATGCACTGTAGATTACAAGGAAAAATAGATTTACAGTGATCTCATATTGTCTGTCCATATTTAGAATGTTTATATTTAATAGTTTATAATAGTTAAGTTGACAAAAATAGTTTATAATAGTTCTAGCAAAAAGCGATATTATTGGAAAAAACTATCCATTGCTAAGGATACTTCACTCAACATCATCGGAGGGTTAAAACTACATTTAGCTACATTTTTTTACCTCTAATTGATGATAAAATTTTTTGCCATATATGCTTTTTATGCTTGTACATGCTTAATTATTTCTTTATTTTGCATTTGTTTACTGTAAATAGTGATTTTTAATATAATAAGTGATGATTCTATTTTGGAAAATTTTTTGGGTTAATTTGGTATTAACCATCTAACCACTGGTAACTAACCATTTAGCTTCAAGTGAATGTTAACATCAATCGAAAATTGGTGCCAAATGTAAGTTAGAGTAATGGCAACTGTTTTTATTAAATATATCAGTATTACAGAAAATATAAAAATATTATAAATAATCTTGGAACTTCTCAGAGCTAGATAATATAGATGCTTGAATACTTTCACAGAGATCTAGAAATTTTGCGGATAGTTTTTATAGAAAGGAGGAATTAAAAAAAAAAAGTTTATAATCCTACATTTCTTATATGTAAATAAATATCATATGCTTTATCAATTGAATCTGTTCATGAATTTTTGATATTCTGTTATGAGTTATAACAAAGAAGACCCATTAGTGATAAAATCATTTTCCATTTATGAAATCATGAAATGATTTTCATAATGTATATGATTTAGGTTTCTCCAGTTAATGAGGTTAAAAAAATGTAATTTAGTTATTTCAGTATGTTTACTTTTATGTTATTTCAGTTATGTATACCATTTTGTTTACTATTAGTTTTTTATTCTTAAATATATGTTTATTTTATGTTACTTAATTATAAGATGGTTTATGTATTTTATATGTATTATCTTTTTTATCTGTATTATTATTATTATTATTTTGTCTGTATTTTCATATCATTAATACTAATGGACATTTCTTCCATTTTCTTTCCTGTGTTTTATTTTATATTTTATGTTGTATCATAGATACATGAAAACTAGATGTGGGGATTCACCCACAGAGGAAGCTGTTCTCCAAAGCCCTGTTTTGGCATCAAATTGGTGATTGCCAAGAGGTGATAAAATAGTTTACCATGATCTTGTTATTCAGAGGCTTGTTTTTATAGCTTCTCTTTTATGATGACCTGTCTAGCAGGTCAGATTTCGTGTAAAATACGATCAAGTATTTAGTCACCCATTTCTCACTCTTTTCTGGTTATATGAGGTGCTCGTTTTTTTGCTGGTGAATTTTCTCATTGTTCTCTGAAGTTGTATCCAACTATCAGCATTAAAGTAAGAATAAATATATTTTTATTATCTTCTGTAATTTTTATTATTTTATTTTTCTCTTTAAATTCATATTTCTTTAAATCTATGTATTATTTTTAATTAATTTTAGTTAAGTCTCAGTTCTAATAATCATTATCTATAATTTTTTTTTTTATCTGTTACTGAAAATTAATTATTTCTAAAATACATTGTAATTCTTGATCTCCTACATGTTATGAAAACTTATTATGTATTACTTATACGTTAAATTGATAGAATCTGTCATTCATCCTGCTCTTAATTGTTTTATTGTTTTGCCTTGTTTATTGAAGAAGTGAGATTGATTCCCAGCATTCCAATATGGAAGCTGGTCAACCTTAACTATTAAATACTTTTGTGGATTGTTTTCATTTTACCCTGGAATGCATCCATTATTGTAATATATCAATTTGCATTCAATATGGAAACTAAAATTCAGGCTGTACAGTTTTCATTTGAAATTTAGTATGTTACTGTAATATCTAATAAATTTGTACAGTACTTTCCTGTTATACTTAAGCAAAAGCAGATATTTATTACAGTGCTCTTGGCGAATGATTGAATAAACTATATGGTTTAAAAATTGTTATAATGCTAATAAATCCTTAATGATTCATAGATGCTGAAATTTATATTGTTTTTTATATTATAGTTATTATATATTATTTATATATATATATATATTTATCCATATATATTTATTAAATATTATTTTTATACATATTATTTATTAATTGTAGATTTTTAAAATTTATTACTGGTTCCAAATTATCATAAATGACATGTCAAATTTTGGAATTCTAATTTATCATGCATATGATAACAGTCATTTTAGCTGTACAAGTTCTTTTGTGTTAATCAATAAAAGTTTTGTGTGATTGCTAGCTTTTTAAGTTGCTAGTTAGTGGAAAAGATGTCTTGAAATTTTTACAGTAAAAAAAAGAGTTTGATGTAACTCAGAATGATTATAGGATCCTGAAAGTGGTGAAATAAGAATACTATCACAATGAGTCAAATAACAGGATTCTTGTTTCATCAGTACATAGTATCACATTTTCAGTGTTATAATATTTACAATTGAAAATTTTTGTCTTATAAAAATATTTAAAAATTAGCTAAATTAACTATTATGGTAAATATGTTGCCAATTTTTTCAAGGCTGCTTCATATAAAGTATTTTATCTTAATTGAAAATGGCTCAAATGTTGAAGAGATGTCAGATGTAGAAATATCCATTTCAGTATATTGTATTGTGGATGACTTCCACATACTTGTGAAAGAATTCTAAATTTTCTGTAAAGAAATCATCAAATAAATTTTAATGATCATCAGTTACTCAGCATCTAATGTATACAGAGAGGTGATTCTCTTCCCTACAATACTAAAATTTTATAATTTTTTTTTTTTTTTTTTTAAAGAATTTGTTTAAAAGTTCTGTCTGTTTTTTGTAATACTATTCCAGGTTTATTGTACCATTACTAATTTTTTGACCGGGAATATGACCACTTCTTTCAATTTACATATCTGAGTTTAATGATGTATTCAAAGTTATATAAAGATAAGATTTTTATCTTATCTTAACTTTTGGGTGGCTTGTACCTTTAAAATATTTTAGGATCTTAATCTAGGAATTAACCAAAATTCAAATGGAAAATTTTATATATGAATTTCATTCTCCATATAAGCTATTGATATTTTGTAATAATGGATGCATTATAGGATAAGAACAAATAAAACTAATCAGTAACAAGTTTAAATACATAAAGGAAAAAATGAAAGAAGACATTTTAAATTATGTTTGTTACATTGTAAGATATAAAATGCAACATGCACAATTAATGAATTATAAGGAAAAAAAAGGTAATCATCTCAATAACGATTGTATATACATGATCTTAAAGTAAATTAGATAAAATTAAAATGTTTGCTTTTATGTGACTAGAGTAGTCAAAATGCTTTTGATTTTTTTTTATTACATACTTTTAAATGTATACAAAAGGCAGTATGTCCAGACTATTGTTATTAAAAGCATAATAGCTTATATTGAGAGAACCACGCACAATTAATTTATAAATTTCAGTTGCATTAAAAAAGAACAACTCAAATTTCTTTTATGGTTAGCGAAGATCACTGTACCGCAATTAGTGACTTTGCATATGTCCAAACAGTTAATGATCTCCTGTCATGTGACTAGGTCTTAAAAAGCAAAAGTTCTCCTAGAGGAGCCTCCAATCCAAATGCTGCTTTGGGCATCATAAACTATGCAACAGTATATATGTCAGTAAGAAAGTTGGCTAAGAAAGAATTGAGTCAAACTTGTTTGCCGATAATCTTTAAGTGAGCTATAGTATTGTGTCTCATTGACATACCATGATCTCGAGAGAGCAATTTTTTAAAAAACTTGTTAAATACATATAAACAAAATTGAGAAGAATAAATATAAAAATCTAAAATTAAAATTTGTGTTTCATTATAATGGGAAATATATTTATACCTAATAAAACTATAGATTAAAAATAAAATAATTAAATGATTACAATTTAAATGACTACAATTAAATAAAACTAGATTAAATTTATCATAAGGAAAATTTCAAAATGTAAATAAAACAATATTATATTATAGAGAGAAGATATTTTTAGTGAAAAAGGTTTTACATTTAATTTGAAATTCTCTTGCATTTTTATGTATAAAATACAGATATTTGCTAATATTAAATAAACTAAAGAAATTTTTTTATAATTATGCAAATAATCATGAAAATATTAATTTCAACTAATAAATCAAGTGCTAGATAATTTGTTTTAATTAGATTTCAAAATCTTTTGATGTGTCATGAAAAAAATTTATGAAATAGCTTAAGAAGTCTCATTATATATAAAGCAATCTGTCTGTTTATAATGTTTTCTAGAGAAAGCAAATATTGTATCCTATATATTTTATTCTGTTGTCATCTTATTAAATGTTTATTTTTAAAATATGTTTTATAATTATTCATATATAACATGAAGCATGCAATAAGTAACTAATGAAGATGTAATTTATAACATTTAAACAAATAAAAATGCTTAACAATGCAAAAAAAGGGTCACTTTATTTTATAAACTCTAGAGCTTAGCATTTTAGGAACTTTTTTTTGTAATTTGAAAAAAATGCACGGGTATTATTCTTTTGTTTAGTAGATAAGTACTATATTCAATTTGGTAAGCTTTTGTTTGGAAATAAAATATTCTAGAAAATTGAAAATAAAAATATAAGAAAAATTTTGTTAACAATTTATACAGCAATTCTAATTATGGATTCAAATAACAATAAGATCAGAAATATGGCAATCCTTTTTCTTTTTATCATGAAAAGTTATATTTCATATGTAATTAAAAGATCATTAAATAGAGCTTTTCTGTGCTGTGATTTTCACAATTAAATGGTAAGGAATTTAGAGAAAAAATATGAGTTTTCTTATTTTAATTTCTCTTCCATTTAAATTTTAAGCAATAAGAAATGAAACACAAGTTCCCTCACCTATCTTTAATTACATAAACGTACAGCAAAAGTTAGTGTATATTTATATATGTTTTATTACATAAAACATGAGAAGAAAATCCATTTTTAATTCACAGGCATATTTCAGAAATTTTTCACAACGACTCTCAAAATTACCATACATAGATTTTGTTTAAATAACAATAAACACTGAAAACGTGGAATAAACTTGTTTTATCACCCATCCCAATGGACTTGCCTCGTGCAATTTTACATCAAATTTCCGACTGTCGACTGGGCATGATTTTCTTAATAAACGCACTGTATTGATGTAGCTAACTAATGGTGTCTGTCTTCTGTATTCGTCAGGTGAAGCCATGTCGTTTACATTTGACAACATGCACTGCACTTGATTTTATGACTTAACTCTGACAACTTTACCAAGGCTAAATTTTATTCGGCTATTCTTTTGTGCGGATATCGCTACAGTTTGATGTAGGGAGGGGAAAAAAAACCCAAAAAACTACCGATTAAACAATTTTCATACACAGAATACATTAGTTAATCTTGCGATTCAATTTTTTTTGGCAGTTTCTATTAGTGCGCATTAAATAAATATTTCAGTGTGAGATCAAGCAGATAAAAAAAGTTACAGAATGTTAGGATCAAATGAGAAATGATATATATATATTTCGTATTTATGATTTATTTATTTATTTTTTGTATATCTTCTAGATGTATTTGTGCGATAAAACTTTGAGTAATATCAAATTGGAATTTTTTATAGTAAATAATCAATGTGAAATAAATTCCGTAGCCTTTTTTTTTTTCTCACGCTAAACTGTTGTTCCTGTAGCATGTTAGATGACCGTAGAGCGACAAACCAAACCTGAGCATGTTTTTCTCACACTAATAACATTTAAATAGCCAACGGTTTACGTTACTGGCAGTTGGAGATTTAAGACTACCCTGAATAGTGAAAAGTTATAGGGAAAATGTTAGTTTTATGAGGCTGGTTTGTTATTGTGTTCCTTTGTTAAGTTAATTATTACTGCGATGTCCGGTCCACCCAACACGTTCTTAGAACGGGAAATTCCCCCTTTTCATGACTGCTGCATAATGTTCTGATATTTGGCGCCTTATTTTTAGCTGTTTTAATTTAAAGTTTTTTTTTTTTATCACTTTAAATTTTTCTTTTTTATTTAATTCATTTTTTTTCTTAATTTTTTTTTTATTACATTAAATGCTTTTAAATCGTTTCTGCATCTTCTATCATTAACTTCTTTCCATCAGAGTAGAAGTTCTTATAGTACTGGCACTCGAGTTTTATTCAATGTCGTCTGTGAAATAGAATTTTTGTATAATCTTCGTATAGTGCTTGTGGGTTAGAGCTTATTTTTTTAACTTTTATATAGTATTTTATAATTCTATTTTAATGCTTTTAATTGACCAATTTCTTAAACAACTTAGCAACCAGCTAACATAAAATTTTTCTAAAAATTTTCAAATCAAATAAAACTGCTTACAATCTGAAATTAACCATTATCGTACAATTCCTTTTTTATTCATTTGCAAATTTGTTTTAAAATGCTCAATCTCACATCCTATTACCTTTTATGCAGGAATCAAATGGAGCATGAAAACTACACATACTAATCTTCTCAGCCTTTCTAATTTCAACATTGTTCAGAACTTTACATATTATTAAATGCCGAACTTAAAGGAAAAAATAATACCTTGAATAAGTCATAGAATAGTTCGAAATCATCCGAATTTATATTTTTAAAGTTTTTAATGGGATAAAATCATCAACATTACCATTCCTTGGAAAAAATAGTTCAAAATATTTAGGCATTTACGTAGACCAGCACCTCATATGGGAAAAAGCATTTCGAATATGCTAAAAATAAATACCGCGTGAATTTGAGGAAAAGCTTTCCTCTTATCAATAGACATTCTAGCATGAGCAGGAACAATAAATTTATGCAACTATTCTATGATCTATAATTACTTACGCATGTCCAATCTTATCTTATGCCACTAAGTCGAACTTAAAAGATCATTGAAGCTCTACAAACTATCACTCTCAGACAAATCACTGCAGCTAATTGTTATATCAGAAATTCGGAAATACATATTTCAACAGCATGTTCCTTCACTTAAAAACTTTTTAAGCACATTTCGGAAAAATGCTTTAATTCTATTGATAATCACAAGGACTCCGCAATACAGGAAATTAAAATGTATGATCCTAATATTAATATTAAAAGACCAGAGAATATTTTAATTTATTTTTTTTTCTTTTATACCTGTTTTATTTTAATAATTTGTTTTTATTTTAATTTCATGTAAATTTTCTATTATTCTGGGCAATTTACATAATAGTGAACTGTTTATACCTTGCTCTACCAGAGATGAGGCCTCTCAGGGCTAAGAAGCTCCAGGAATCCAAACACACACACAAATATATGTGTGTATATATATATATATATAAAACATTTATACAAATTAATAGCCTAAAATTGTAAAAAATTCCATATTTTATAAAAACTAGCACTTCACATTTTATGAACTTCTTTTATAATTTGAAAAAATGCTCTGATATAATCCTTTTTTAGTTCATAAGTATATTCAATTTGCTAAGCTTTTGTTTAGAAAAAAATATCATTTTTTTTGTTCAATTTTCAAACAAACAAAAAAAAAAAAAAAAAAAAAAAAAAAACCAGTTTATACAAACAATTCTAAATATGGGTTCAAATAACAACATGAACAGAAATATGGAAATTATTTTCAAGGATATGTTAAGAATACATATAGTTAATATTATTCTTATGGCTATAAAAAATTTAAATTGTCATAAGAATTACTTTCAATAAGAACACATTTTATTTAGATTTTAGAATTCTCAAAAAAGAATATGCATAATTTTTTTTTTATTATGTTATTATATTTTCAAAGCAATATATTTTTGTTTATTCAGTTATAAGATAAAGTTTTTCAACAGAAAAGTAAACTATCTTATTTGCAAATCTTTTCAAAATAGACAGTTTGACCGAGGCCTTCTGAAAACAGGGCCCTATACATATCTCATTTGTCTATGCAATGATCTGGCCCTAAGCAAAACTAGTGTTATTACATACATACACACAGACACGTATATATATATATATATATACACTGAAGTGACAAAAGTCATG
Organism: Caerostris darwini; assembly: GCA_021605075.1. Lineage (NCBI taxonomy): Eukaryota > Metazoa > Arthropoda > Arachnida > Araneae > Araneidae > Caerostris > Caerostris darwini. The sequence continues at coordinate 353,428 of BPLQ01012119.1, read as the reverse complement.
GGATACCTCTTAATATCGTGTCGGCCCTCCTTTCGCCCGGCGAAGTGCAGCAACTCGACGTGGCATGGACTCAACAAGTCGTTGGAAGTCTTCTGCAAGAATATTGAGTCATGCTGTCTCGATAGATGTCCATAATTGTGAAAGCATTGATGGTGCAGGATTTTGGGCACGAACCGACCTCTCGATGATGTCCCATAAATGCTCGATGGGATTCATGTCGGGAGATCTAGGTGGCCAGATCATTCGTTGGAATTGTCCAGAATGTTCTTCAAACCAATCGCGAACAGTTGTGGCCCGGTGACATGGCGCATTGTCATCCATATAAATCTCATCGTTGTTTGGGTACATGAAGTCCATGAATGGCTGCAAGTGATCTCCAAGTAGCTGAACATAAGCATTTCCAGTCAATGTTCGGTCCAGTCGCACCAGAGGACCAAGTCCATGCCATGAAAAAAACAGCCCACACCATTACGAGCCACCACCAGCTTGAACAGTGCCTTGCTGACAGTTTGGGTTCATGGCTTCGTGGGATCTGCGCCACACTCGAACCCTACCATCAGCTCTTACCAACTGAAATCGTGACTCATCGGACCAGGCCACGGTTTTCCATTCATCTAGGGACCAACCGATATGCTCACGTGCCCACGAGAGTCGCTGTAAGCGATGTCGTTCTGTCAGTAAAGGCACTCGAGTCGGTCTTCTGCTGGAATAGCCCAAGAAAGCCAAATTTCTCCGTACAGTTCTAACAGACAAGTCCCTTGTACGTCCCACGTTGATTTCTGCGGTTATTTGACGCAGTGTTGCTTGTCTGTTAGAATTTACGACTCTTTGCAGACGTCGCCGGTCTCAGTCGTTAAGTGCAGGCTGTCGACCACTGCGCTGTCCATGGTGGGATGTTATGCTTGAAATTTCATACTCTCGGCACACTCTTGACACAGTGGATCTGGGAATGTTGAATTCCCTAACGATTTCCGAAATGGCATGATCCATGCGTCTAGCTCCAACTAACATTCCGCGTTCAAAGTCTGTTAATTCCCGTCGTGCGGTCATCATCACGTCAAAACCTCTTCATGAATAACTTGAACAGAAATGAAAGCTCTGCGAAAGCACTGCGCATTTATACCTGTTCTACGCGATGCTACTGCCATCTGAAAATTTGCATATTGCTATCCCATGACTTTTGTCACTTCAGTGTATATATATATATATATATATATATACACACACACACATACATTGTATATGTATATATAACTCGGTGTGTATGAGAGTATAATCAGCAAATCTCACTAGCTAACTAAGAAAACTTGATGTTTATTTGTACAATCGCTTCAGCCCCTCCCCCGCCCAAAAAAAGGGGAGACTTTTTAAATTATCATTAGATCTTCATATAAATGGTATTGTTAGAAACAGCACGACTGGAGCTAATTTATGGTGCAATGTAGTGGATTAACAAAATTAATAAACAGGGCTTATTAACCTCTAACTCGCTTTTTAACTTGAAATTTTTTTACGGAAACCAAGATTTTTCACGCAGTCGATTCAAAATGATGAAATTAGTATTTGTTAATTTTTTACAGAGATCTGATTAAACGTTTTGAAGATATAAGGGTTCAAGTACTGACTTTCCTAATGTTATACGAAACTTTTAATGAAAAATATATTTAGTTTGAATTAATAACGTTTTTTAATTTTTGCGCTAGTCGAAAGAAAATTTTTTTCCAAAATTAAAAACAATTTTAATCAAATTTTTTACAATATTTTTTTTAAAACATTAAATTTTAAATATCGTTATGAAAAGAAAAAGGAATAAATGTTTATGCAGATGCCATTCTAGTGCCTTCAGATATAATATATATATTTTTTTCAAATTATTATGAAAAGTTTACGAGATGTTAAAAAAAGAGCATTTATATACTCGTTTCCAAATTTAAAAATATACCTATTATAGATCTGTTTTTGCGCAAACGAGATAACGCTGATGTCGCATTGTCAAAGACGGAAAGCGGAAACTTAACAAGGAAATAATTTAATTCGTTTGATTTAAGTTTTCAATGTTTTTAAATGAATTCTTTATAAATTTAATTAGATTTTTTCATTTAAAAAATATTTATATATATTTATTTAAAAAAATGTAATTCTATATTTTTCTGGTTATTCTGGAAACGAAAGTTGCCATAATTTGACTTCATAAAACATTAATAAATAAAACTTCAAAAAAGCACAAATAATTTTTAATATATATATTTTATGTTTAAAATAATTAATCATTTACTTTACTAAAGCTATTGGGATATTTCTTTTTCTTTGAATCAGAAATGTTGCTGTCTTTGATTTAATATAAAATTGGTTACAGTTATATTAAAAAATATTTGATCGTTAGTTATTAAAAAGATTCTTAATACTGTTCAGCTGTATTACACAGACATAAGTTGTATAATTTAATTTTTATATGCACATAATTGATTTTCTAATACATATTTCACAATATTTTCGTGCGTTTTTCAATAATATGCATATTTATTTCAGCATATTGTATATTTATTTAGATGTGATCTATCATTGCCAGCTACAATAAACATCATAAGACATTTAATTTGTTAAGTTGTGTTGAAAAGAAACACAGGATTTTTTCAAATTATCATTCCACGGGGAAAAAAAAAAAGGTCAGCATATAATATATAAGTTTTACACAGTGGCATTTAGGCAATTTTTCTTTTCGCTGCACATCAGCGATTATTTTATCCCATTTAAGTATACACGAGCAACCCACCCATGAATAATAAGTTAGTTTATAAAATAAAAGCGTTCTCAGTAAGATGGTTAATGATAAAATTAAGGAAATCTTCTATTAAATATCAAACATTGTAATCCTTTAAAAATATAATCATGTGATCTTTATCGGATTTGAACCATAACAATTAAGAGTAAAATAGAAATATATATATATATATATTCAGATATATTATAAAGTGTATGGCATTGGAAATTTGAAAGGAGATAATTTTCTTTATTTGCCATTAAAGCAACATTTATGACATTTCGTTAATATAATGATAACCTAAAATTGAAATATATATACTTATAAAATAAATTCATATTATACATCCATCCATTCATCCAATGACATAGTTGAGCGTGTTTTGTATTATAAAACTAAAATTCAGTAAAACATGTGTTTCCTGTTTTGTATCTTTTTTCCTATTTATGACTTTCAACAAACTTATCTAGAGATGCAACCTGAGATTTATATATATATATATACACACACACACATACATATTCCTTGATAAATCTGTACTATTTTAGGATGTTATAATTAATTCATTTTTAATAAGTATTTCTTTTTGATTTTATTGATTTCCTGGACTACTTGTTTCGCTCCTGTTAATGCGTATAAATAATATGTGTTCTTTGATCTGCAATTGCAATTCTAGCCGTTTACTCTTTTGATATTTGTGTTTTTCAATTTCGTAGATGCAAGTTATGAACACTTATGAACAATTTCTTTCTTGCTACCTTTTCTGGTTGTTGAGGGGTCTAAATGTGAAGCACTTATTATATAATGTCTCAATTTTAAGCACGTTATCATGATTTTGTTTGACTGTGTTTCTATAAATTTCATCGTTACGGCTCACACGTTCAGAAATTACAGTTTTTATTCTTATTCAATATTTTTATGGCATCGACAACTGATCCCTAATTGTACCGAATTTTTTAATTTAAATTCTTTTAAATTTTTATTTTTTATCTTACTTTTATTTATTTTTAGAATTTTTTTGACATTTAGAGTACTATTTTAAAATTTTTTAGAAGTTTAATTTTTTACAATATACTAACTTATATACTGTTTTTACCATATACTGCTGTGTCTTTTGCTATGCATTAATCATGTTTCTAGTTCATATCTTGTTAGTTTTCCTTTGATCCTTATATTGATATGCCATCTATAAAGAACATAACGTTATAATATATATATATATATATATAATGTTGTTGTTCTAATGCACCTGGCAATACAGAGACAATATATATATATATATATATATACACTCAAGAGCCAAAACACTATGAGCACCCCTACATTTTGCAATGAACTCGCCTGGATGACGTGGAAGGCACGTGATCAGGTGGAAGTGGTATTTAACTGCTGCTGGAGAGTCTGAAGAATCATTCTTTCACTTACTTCTGTGTGTGATGGGAAAGGCTGCGGATCTAAGTGACTTTGATAGAGGGCAGATTGTAATGGCTCGAAGGCTCGGAACAAGTATTTCCGAAACTGCACGACTCGTGGGTTGTTCGCGATCTACAGTTGTTAGTACTTATGCAAAGTGGATGAATGACGGTGAAACTAGCAGTAGACGACATGGTGTTGGACGTCCACACGCTATCAAAGAAAAAGGTCGTCGGAGACTGTCTCGCATAGTGAAGCAGAACCGGAGCCAGACAGTGGCTCAGCTGACAGCCCAATACAATGCAGGGCCAAGTAGAATAGTATCGGAGCACACTGTTCAGCGGACACTGTTGGATATGGGGCTACGCAGCAAACGTCCCACTCGTGTGCCTTTGCTGACCAAGCGTCACCGCCAACTGCGCCTGCGCTGGGCCCGGGAACATCGTGACTGGTCCATGGATCATTGGGAGAGAGTTTCAGATGAATCACGGTTTGTCATTCATCACGCCGTCTTCCAGGCGAACAGTTGCTCCCTCAATGTACAGTAGCTCATACGCAGGTCGGTGGTGGCGGTATTATGCTTTGGGGGACGTTCGCTTGGGCGTCTCTGGGACCCGTGGTTGTGGTAGAGCAGACCATGAATGCTATAGGGTATCTGAACATCATTGCGGACCAGTTGCACCCTCACACGGCCTCTGTTTTTCCAGCTGTAAATGGAATGTTCCAACAGGACAACGCCCCTTATCACAAGGCTAAAATTGTGTTGGAGTGGTTCCAGGAACATGATGCTGAATTCCAGTTAATGTCCTGGCCGCTTAACTCGCCGGATATCAATCCGATAGAAGACATTTGGGATGTCCTGGGATGGCAGTTCAGAGTTCAAAGGCCACCAATTTGCAATATCTCGGATTTGCGTGACCGTTGCTTAAACATCTGGTACAATCTGTCTCCGGCCATCTACCAAGGACTTGTGGCATCCATGCCAAGGCGGGTTGAAGCTGTATTGCGCGCCAAAGGTGGGCCAACTGGTTATTGACAGGTGGTCATAACGTTTTGGCTCTTGAGTGTATATATCCTTCAAAATACTCTCATCTGTAGAAAGTCGCGGAAATTTTCAATAAGTAAATTTGTTCTGATTTTCTATGATAATAAATATGTCTTATAGTGGTGGCACTTTCAAAATTTCTACCATGCTTACCAGAGCATTATCAAGTCTCAATAATTATATATAGTGATATGCTTGCATTTTAATATATTTGAAAGTAATATTTTATTAAAAAAAATGAAACAATTTTGAGTATTTGTTTTAAAAAATTATTAACAGAATGAAATATTTTTCAGTATCTTATTATATATATATTTTATATTATTTTAACTTTTATTATAAAACTAATTAACTTCTTATAATTTTTTCATTTCTTATAAATTTTGAATTAAAAATGTCAAGCTTTCGTTATTCTCTTTCTCTCTCATTTAAATTTATTCGGTTTCTTGTACTCAAGCACATGTAAGAGTTAAGAGAATTGTGAACTCAATCGTAAATCGTACCTTATATTGTAATATGATATACTTTAAATAGATATCTTATTTAAATAATTTAAAATCCGCTTATAATAATAATATAAAATAGAGAACAGATGCATATTTAAATATTATTGTATATAATTTTTTTAGAGGGCGATCGATATAATTAATTAAAAGTAACATCATTTTCATTACCTTAATAACTTATTCCATGGAACGATAAGCGTGGAGGTGATATAATCAGAAAAAGTAAGCAAAATGAACAAGGGCATAGAAATATTATCCTTTGCCCATAATGAATACTTATTTTCATACTTCAACAATTCATTAAACTAATATTTCCTTGAAAAAAAAATTTAAACATTAAACATTGATGGAGAAACACCAACATTATTCGTATACAAATTCAATTATGATAACACAGCGAATAAAAATTACAAAATACAATTTAAAACTCATAATTATGAAAAACAGTTTTCATGTGATAGAAAAGGAAGGATAAAGTAGTTTAACAGTTTTTAATGCAATTTTTAAATAAATGAGTCTAAAAAGTGTATAAGCAAATAAAAAAATGTTATTTTAATAACAGAAAACAGTTTTGCATTAATAAATATGCCTTTTTTCTTGATCATGAAATTCCCGGGAAAATAACTGACAGAATGCAAGGCAAGAGTCTTTTATTTAAAATCAGAATTGCATCTCGTAATTCTAGAAAAATTTTCAGTATTGGAAGAAATATTTTCGTGATTAATAAAAAAAACTATGACATCAAAAACGCCGTGTTTATATATTTTGTTCAAAATGTGATTACGAATTTAAATCAGTTTCTGAATAAAATTCTGTAATGAAATGTTTAAATTCAAAAATAAATAAATAAAAAGTATCAAACAATTAACAATATTCTGCTCAAGCATTATCTTAAAAAAAATATTTAAATATAAACATTTTTAAATATCATAAATAACAACAATGATTATGAAGGTATTACTTACATTGATCTGATAGTACTCAACTATTTGTTGTTCAACTGAAATCATTGTAAAATATACGAAAACACGATGAACAATTGGTAATATAAAATGCAAATGAACGACCAGTATCTCACGTTATGCGAAATCGTATAGAAAATATAATATATTTAGTTAAAAAAGCGAATAGCGCCGATTGTAATACACTTATTTTACTTACATGATGTTACCAAAATACTACAATACTACACATGATTGGAAGCTCTTTTGGGAGTACTTTTGTCCTCTAAGGTCTACTTGTCATGTGTAGGATGTAAAGTTTTATTAAATCCACTGCTGTTGAGATATGTGTCCAAATTTCAAACGCTTTTGTAATACTTTATAAATTAAATTAAGTCCCAAGCAAAATGTTAAATGGCAGTCTGTCCGGAAATCTGGATGTCCTGATAGTGAAGCCTTTTCTTCTAATCCAAATTTGAAGGAAGGTTTCATTCAAAAACTCTGTATCTTTATGAAAGTATGGTGGTGTGCTGCATTGATAAAAGATTATGTTTTGAGGAATCTGTGGAACAGCAAGGTTGTTCATTATATGAAGTTAAATTTGTAAAGTATTGACTAGTCATTGACACTTTGTGGCACCCACATGATGATGCATGCGTAAGTTTGGTAGAAAATTTGGAACATTCCTCTGCCAACTGTGCTACATTTTCATAGCTAATCATGTGTAGTCTCAGTATGTACTATTAATTTTGAATACTTTTAGCACAAATACCTTGCATTGTGCATATTTAAATAAATCAAAATTTCTGAAGAGCTCTAAAGATGTAATGTTCTGCAATTTTTCATCCTTTTTATGTATGTATGTATTATACACACACACACACTCACAAAGTTTTCCAATTTTCTTTGATTTAAATGTAAAATATTCTAATGTCTATTAATTTAACAAAAAATAAATAAAATAAAATAAATAAATAAAAAAAGAAGATAATAATAGGAATTTTTTCTTTCTTTTCAGAATTCTTGTTAGTCCAAAGTTTTATAAAGTAGTGTTATATTTTCCATTTGGATTGTTCCTTTTTATTACAAGACTCATTGGTGGTATTTTTGGTTTTCTGCTTTTGTCACTACTACCTGTAACTTCCAAGAAAAAAAGGTATTGATAATTATAAAAATTCATTACAAATTTTTTGAACTGAGTAATATTTTGTTCTTTGTATTATTATTTAAAAATTTACACTATAGTAATTTTGGTTCATAGATGTAAAATTTATATGTAAGAAAATTTATTAAATGTACTTTTTTAGGCTCTAATGACTGATTGAAAAGTATAATTTCTAAGTCACTTTAAAAATTTTTAGTTAAAAATATGTAGCATTTCTATTATGCAATTGAATACTTCCCTTGTTGGGAAATGCCTTTTATGGAAATGCATGCTATGTAATACAGAAGCCTTTCATTATACTAGAAATTGTAATGTGCATTTGGATGTTTCCCGAAATTTCTTTTTTAGGGGAAAAAAGTTTTCCTTGTAAAGGAAGAACAACAAAAAAGTATGAACAATGCAGTTGATATGATTGTGAAAGCTTACATCACAAAGTCAAACCACATAATTGAAATGCAATACATGCATGTTACAGCATTTATTGGTAGTTAGTAGAGAATTCTAACAGGAAAATGAAGTTTTAAAAACTCCAGAATTTTTTTCGCACATACAGGGCTTAAAGATTTTTTTTTTTTATGTTGAAATTAGTAGATATTTTTATACAGCAAATGAAAAAAAATTTCTGTTTTTAATTTTGTTAATTAAAATTATATATCTTATATAACCTATTTTATAATTCCAAATTACATCTATTAAAAATTTAAAGAAAATTAAAATTTAGAATGCATTGTATGAGAATTTTAATTTTTAAGTGGATAAGAATTTTTTAAAAATGCATTTTAAATTCATTAAGTTGAAATGATTTTCTTGAGAAATATTTTCCTATCTTGATTAAAACTAAGTTCTATAATATTTTAATAATGTAATATATAATATTTTCCTATCTTGATTAAAACTAAGTTCTATAATATTTTAATTTGCAATTTGATTCTTATTTCATTTTGATATTATATAAATGTTAGAGTAACTTTTTATTTTTTTATTGTAGTATTTATTATGTATTGTATTATAGATTACTAGCTAAAATTTTGAGGTGAAGATGAAAGTGTTAGAGTTATTTCTTGTTGTATATCACAATTTGATTTAGAAATATTGTATTCAATTTGTGGTAAAAATCATAAAAGTTCTTATAAATGATGGAATGAAAAGTAGAGTAAAAAAAAAAGTAGAAAAAGTAGAGTACAAAAATTATGCCATAACAATATTTGAGATATAATCTTACTGATTATCATTCAAATACAGCAAGCAATCATTTAAAAAAAATGATAACTTTATCTGAAAGGTAATTTCTTGTTTATATTAGGCACCTTAAATGTGTATTCAAACTTTGTTCTACAGAGATCAAGGGTTTTGTAATTCATTGATTATATTATTTTGTGCCCTAGATTTTTTTGTAAATATTCATTTAATTTTTTTGATGAGCATGAGTTTCATGAAATATTTTAGTAGTCATAAAGGTTCTCTGACTTGACAAAGCTTTGAAGACTACTTATAATAAGCAATATGTTTTGGATAAGGAAATCATCTCACTGAAAAATTTAACTTAAATAGAGGAAATAAGGTAAATAATCAAATGTTCCTTTCATTCAAATGAAAGTTTCTAAAGATTCATTTTAAACTTTTTTTTCCAGTATTATGTTCTTTTGATCCTGTATTCATGATTGGTTGTTTTTGCAATTGAATGTGTTTTTCTGTTTTTTTTTAATGATTCAGATTGTAGAATAAGGTAATAGGAATCTCTTAGAATATAATATTTTAGTAGAATTGTGCCTATGAGATTTTTAATTTCGATTTCACCAGTTCTTAAAATGTACATATACCTAAAACACAAACTGTGTTTATATGTACATTATTTATTTTAATTATTATATGAGAGAGAAGTACTTCTTGTTACTCATACTTCATTTATTGGTAATTATTTTAGTAATTTGAAAAATGTTTTCATTTTGCTTATTATATTGCCATAATTTTGTTATCAAGATTCAGTTACTATTTTTTAAATTGTTCATAAATATATGTGTATACATTTCATATATTTATATTATAAAAATCTAACGTTTGTAAGATAATTTAAAATTTTTTAAATTATCTCACTTTTTATTTTTACTAATTTTTTAAATATTTTTTCTAACAATGGTAAATATTTCAGTGTGATATTCAAAGGACTTAGTAGAATTTTGGGTATAATTGTTGAGGTGGATGACAAATATAATGATGAAAATGCGAAGTTACTTATTGCCAATCATGTGAGTCTTCTGGATCGACTTGCAGTGAATGCCATGGTACCCTGCAATTCCGTATGTAGATTTATATAAATTTGAATATATTTATATGCTTTATTAAATTTATGTATGTTCTGTATGTTAATCATCAAGTTATTTAAATTTAGTCAAAAAGCAATAAATAAATAAAAATATTTTAGTGAATTTGATGTAATTTATGAAAATACAGTATGACCTTGCTATAATAACACAGATACAGGTATGACACACTGGTAAAAGCATGTCTTCAACCTCAAAAAAATTGTTATCAGATATATAAAAAAATACATTTTTGTATGTATACATATTTAGTAATACATTTTCAAATAACTGTTTTAAATCTAAGGGTAATTATATTAATATGGTATAATATAGCATCACTGTCTTTATAATATTTTGATTTCAAATCAGTTACTACAGTACTGTTACAGCTAGGCTATAAGAGAAAGTATTTATTTACTGTAATAGTTTAGAGTAATTTTAAAAGATGTACAAAATAAAATCCTGCTACAAAAATGTATCTACAAAGTATACTCAGTACTGTATTTTTATTTTGCTACATTTAATTTTCTCCTTTAATCATCTCGTTTTTAATTGTGGCGTTTGATAAAATGTCAATTGTTACAACATTAATTTAATAGCTTTTCATTATTTCTTAATTTTCGAAATAACAGAGCCGAGAAGGCAAGTACGCTTGGTTGTCTCAAGGTTTTATAGTAGGGGAATCGTTTTTCTTTACTATACATTTATAAACTTAATTTTATAGTTATTTATGCAATTTAATATTTTAATTTTTCAAGTATTTATTAATATGGTAAATTATATTTTATGGTACTTTTTACAGATTTCAAAAGACTATAAAATTAAAAATACAGATGCATTTTCCTTCTGGAAAGATGTTGATATTCCTTATCCTAGAGACTTAACAAATGAGGAAGTTGCTGCACTGCAACAGTATATTGAAGGTAGAAGTTAAAAGTATTGCAATTTAAAGATCTTAAAAAATATTTTTATAATGTTCACTTTTGAGTGCTAAATCTTATCAAATATTTAGGTTCATCAATACATGTTTTGCATTTTCCCGAATATGGAACCACAAATGGCAAAACTGGTCTTCTTAAATTTCATCCAGGTGTTTTCTCTCTCAATGTTCCTGTTCAACCAGTAAGTGAAATGCATTCTAAAAGAATTACTTTTAGAATAGAGGGAAAACTATATATAAAAATTTATACATTTTTCTGATTTTTCTGTAGTGTAAAAATTATATTAAGTTATGTGCTATTTGTTTTTGGCTACTGAAAGTAAATACTTAATTTCGTTCAATTGGCTTAAAGATATTGTAAAACACATATAATAAATTGAAAGATAGTTAAGACAATGCATGCAGCACATATTAAAATATTATGAACCAAGTACTTTGAATTTGAACACAAAATAGTTTTGAAATGATATTGATTGTACTGGTAAATTACCACAATGAAATATTTACTGTTGAGAGCTTTAATTTTCATTTAGTTTATTTTTATTGTTTAATGCAAGATAAAAATTTTATTAAACACCATTTTAAAAAGTAGTAAACTTTGACATTCCGATTTTATTGAAATTGTTTTCTTCCACATTAAATTTGCATTTATTAAACAAAAATTAAACTGAATTTAATTGTACAAATTACAGAAATGTTGAAATTGACCACTTCAGAAAAATGTAAATGCTTTAAAAAGTAAAGGAAAAACCTTTGTCATCACTGTTATAAATAATTTTTTTTCTATGAGAAAAATTCAGTATCATAAAACAGAAAACAAGTTATTAAAAAAATAATTGTTTAAGATTTTATAATTTATATATTTTAAATATTTGTTTATTTTAGACTATTTTCAATTCTCTGTACTGTTTTGAATTAATGTAGGAAAATATGAATATTGACCTTATATATCCTGCTTAATATTGCATCATTGTTTGGTTTGTAGTGGAAGTTACAGGATTATTATTCACTTAAAATTGGTACAAAATTTTTTAAATGTTGTCCTAGAATATATAATAAAGTGTTTTAAATATTTGACAGATACGACTTAGATTTATTAGATATACATACAGGGTTTGTCATCAGTGAAGTTGGAAAATTAGAAAATACTCAGAGTTATAAATTTCTCCTCGGTTAAGAAAACCAAATACAAAATGAAAGTACAATACTTACAACTTGTAGTGAATGTTTAAAAGCATCTAGTATATACATATTATGACATAGAAAATCTAATTACTTGAAAATGTGTTTTTTTTGTCTTAATATTTTATTAATAAAATAAACTACAAATATTAGTGAAATTTATTATAGTAAATATTTTATCTGATCATAACATTTAATCATAAAATATTCACTCTTGAACTTTAAAATATCACTATGTATGGTCTCTCTCAATTTGGCCAATTACAATTAAAACAAATCGCCTTTTTTACTGCAAGACTTAGTATGTTTCTTTATAATATTCTATTCATTCATTATTTTATCTAAAAAAAAAATATAAGAAATGACAGATTTTTAATTTTTGTAAGGTTAGATTTTGTGTAAAATGTAGGTAGGCTTAGAATGTTGTTCTTATATAAAACATAGATATGTAATTTTTAAAATAGTTGCTAATAGTTAATATTTCTATATGTATAATTTAATATATCTCTGTAGGTAATTTAATATTTATTATTAGTAATATTATATTATATTAACCAATTCTAGAATTCTTTAAAGAATATTGAATATTTTGATAAGAAAAATATTATACTATTAAAAATAAATAACATTGATTTATTCATAAGTTTCTAACTATTAATAGTATGCATGATTAAATACACCTTTTCAGGAAATTAAGATTCAATTCTTAAAATTTAGTATTGAAAATATGTTATTTCAGCTTGTAAACAAAGCTAATACTATTTTGAAAGATAAAGAAAAATATGGGATGTTTTTATGTTATGCTATTCAATTAAACTATAAATTATTGTTAAATTTTCGTATATCATCTTAAAAGTATCCATTATTTGTTCAATTTGAATTTTTTTGCAGAATTTGTGAAGTGTAGAATGCAACATTTTCATTAACAATTTTTCAATGTGAATAAATATTTGAAAGTTTGTCTTAAAGCTTTGTATAAAAGATATATAAAACATTTTTGGTCATTTTATAATAGAAAATTTAATTTTGTTTTGGAATTTCTCTAGTTAAAAAGTTTAATTTCTGTTATTTCTTTACAATACTTTTTGCATGTTTTTTGGAAGTGAATGATAATTTGTTATATTTTAATTATTTTATGACTTATTCCAAAATATTTTTTTAGATATTAATAAATGTTTCATTGTCGTCTTTTATGACTGTCTCTCCTGTAAGTATTATTTGTTATCTAGTTCTGTAAGTGTTATCTAGTTCTAATTTTAAAGCCTACATTTAATTGCAGTTAATTGCTTAGAAGTTAAATGTTAAGAAAATTACTAAACTTAGTAAGAAAACTATATAGCTAAGGGGAAAAAAATCTTTACAATTTTTTTCTAATTGCTATTGTTACTACAAATAAGTGCATCTATGAAAATTGAAGGTTATTAAATTTCGATGTAGATAAATAGTTTGTGTGCTTAATTGCTTCCCAGTTTATATATTTCTATTTTTTTAAATTTTTTTGGCTTTAATAATTTGATTTAAATTTAATTAGTCAGTTTTTTCAATGAAAATAAATATTTTAAATATCTAGTTTTATTTTAAAAATATTTATCTTCTTGTTAATGATATTTTTGATAGATATTTAACAACTAAATCTATTAAAGATGTTCTTAATAGATTTAGTTGTTAAATATGTTTGTAATGTTCTTGGTTGTAATGTTTATCAGAAAAATTAAATTTTTACCTGGATGCCATTTCCTTTAAAACCTTAAAAAAAATGTTAATTTTAAATGCTAATGGTTGAGCCATTTATGGAACCAATGTTAATATTTTTTGTTTTATTTCATATTTTCTGAATTTTTAAGATATTTTTTTTATGGCTTTATACCTTTTTTTGTGCTGATATTTAATTTATTATTATTTTTTGTGCAGTGTGTCTTAGGTAGCACTGTCTGGGCTGATGTTGTGTGGGCTCTTATACTTCCATCTTCATTTTTCAGTTTAAAGTAAGTTTAATAAATTTTAAAAAGTTAACATTTTTCAATTAATGCTGCTGACCATTTAGGATTTTAGTCCTACAATTTCCCTTATAATTTCAGGTGAAATGTGTTTAAAAGGCCATGCTCATATCTAAATAATTAGCCATTGCTTTTCAAGTAGAAGAATAACTTAACTTCTAGAAAAAAATGTTTAGGTTAAAAAAAGCCTCTCATTGCAGGCTTTTGTATTTGGTGACATTTTAGAATTTAAATTTTTGAAATACCTTGATCAAGATACTATTTCTGTTGTGGTAATTCTGATATCACCAACATACTCATCGTATTATTTTGTTGATTCTATTGATGCATGATGCACCAGCTAATTTTTTAAATGTTAAACAGTATAGCTTGCATTCATGGCATTTTGTCCGTATTGGTATTTTGTTCAAACATTTTAAAGATATTTTAGAATTGTTAAGAGGAACAGTTATATATAGTTAATCAAAATTAAGCAAATTTTCTCTTTCAGTCAAATATCTCCAGAACTACTAGACAGATTTTAATGGAATTATGAAATACATTGGCTGATATGATAATAATAGTCACATAGCATTTATAATAGACACACAGCATTGTGACTAAAACTCATCAACATAAGAAGGTATAAAATAGAACTTAAAATATTAAAATGGAAATATATTCCCCTCTTACAATAGTACAGTTTTCACGATATGGATTCATACTGGAATTTAGACAGTTTATGAATCTCTATGGCAGTCAGATCACTCCTCCACGGGAATGCTGTTTACAGACTGTGGATGGTTTAGTGAAATGGAAGGCAAATTGCAGTTGTCCTCTTTAAAACATCTTAGACATGTTCTGTAAGCTTTAGGTCTGGTTATGTGGCTAGATTTATTCAGTTGATTTAGCTGTTTAAATTATTTAATTAATTTATTATGATACAATAATAGGATATTAAAAGACATAAAAAGATAAAATATTACAACATTTTTTTCTACCACTGAGTCTCAATTTATAAGAAACAAAACTTGGTTTAAGTTTTTATTGGGTAAATGTTCAATATTTGTGCATTTATATTTCTTTTTGTATTTTAATAATATTTTGCGATATTACAGATTTTTACCAAGTATGGTAAAATTACCTGAGGAGTCAATTGCTGATTTCAGCAAAAGAGTTCAACAAACAATGGCTTCTGCTATGAACTTGAAGCCTACAGTGTACACTTCTTCAGATAAATATGAATTAGTCAAAAGAATTCAGACTCCTACAATAGATGGTAATTAAAAATTATTATCTTTTATATTTAGTATTTAGACAGGTGATGTTTTTAGAATATTTTATTGAAGAGTACTTACAAATTATTTTCTATTGCATATTTTATAAACTTTTTGTACTTTATATTTAAAGTGGTATAAGGTTTAAAATGAATTTTTATTTGTTTATAACTCTCTTGGTTCTTTTTCTCATTAGCTTCATCATCTAGAAGAAATGTAGAGTCAAATATTGCTATTTCTCATAAACAATCATCTGGTTTTATTCGATCCACAGATTCTCCAAGTAGTTCTCCACAGAAGGTATATAATTGTTTTTAGCAGTGTAATTTGCCTTTTATATGCATAATTTTTGTGTTTATTTATGTTAAATTTAATTATTTAAGCTTTCCATGAACACTGCTGCAGAAACATTTGGAAAATCGCCCAAAGAGCGCATGGCTTCATACCAAGAAAGAAGAAAAATATTACTTGATGCAGCTCGTCTGAAGTACTTAGAAAAGCATAACATATAATATGTTTCTTCGTTATTGTGGAAAGATAACTAACTGCCAACGAAATTGAATATTTGGTTAAAACATAAGAATTCATTTGCTAAATTTTCAAATGCTGACTATGTAAGATAATTCAAAGTATATACAGGAAGTGAAAACTATGTTTTTATACATATACATAATTTTTATGTGTTAATTGAAGTAACATATCTCAGTATTATTTAATAAAAATGTTAAGACTATATAATTTTATTAATACTGATTATTTAAGCCTGTCTTATCTGTCTTTATCTAATGAATCTTGGTTTAAAATGTATTTTGGCACATAGTACTATTTTCAAAATAATATTAAATTTTTGATAAATTTTAATCTATATTCACAAATTTGTTAGGACCAAGGGCCACATAGATTTACTGTGAGATATATGTATAAGAGGGCAGTAGTGAGTTATAAATGAAATAAATATGTGATTTAAATTGATCATATATTGTTATAAAAAAAGCAATAAAAAAGTAAATGCACAATTTACTTTACATAATTTTATTAGTTTAAGAATAGTTTTAATATTTGGGTTAATTTTTGTAATAGCTATATTTATACCAAAATTAATTTTAAATTTTCATAAGTGAAAGTGATTCATATTTTTTTATTTGCTAATATTCATGGCTGAAAAGGTGTTATACAGTTGTGTTGATTTAGAGAAATGATAGAAATTTAATAAATGTTTTTCATTATTTCCTAGGCTCTGTTTGTTTTACATGTCAATGAGCTTAAGCTATACTAATTCAGCAATTTTTCTTTTCAAAATTTAAAAGCATTACCTTTGAAGAAGGCTGGTATCAGATTATACATCTTTACAATACATACAGTTACAGAAGTTGGCATTAAATTTTTCAGAATATATCTTGTAATTAAAAATATCTACATAATTTTCTGACTTAAGCTGGGTTTACTTAGTTATAATGTATAATAAATCTGACTTTTTATTGAAATGACAAAATGGGGTCTTAACATTTCATAATATTATATCCATCATTTTACTTTTCTAAATATAAGAATCTGAAGTTCATGAATTAAATTTTTAATCTCCCTTCCCTGTTTTTGGCTGTGGCTCAGCAAGATGGCAACAGAAACTTGAAGTTAAGGAAATTTATCGATTTGTTAAAATATATATATATATTTCAAGTAATATTTTAGCAGTTTTTCTGATTTAAATATTTGCTAAAATATATATTATTAGGTATGGTATTATAATTGTATTATTTTTACTGTATCATGCCATTCTGGTACTCATGCAAAGAGCACTTTTTAGTTATTGAACTTAACCTGACAAAACTATCTGGAATTAAGTGTCCAGCTTTCGCAGACAATATTGCCATTTATACTACTGGTACTGATATACCTGACTTAAACAATAGAATCAATTAGGCTATGAGGGCTTTGGAAGACTGGTGTAGTGAAAATCTTATGACAGTTTACTCTGATAAGACTGTTTGCCAGTTGTTTACCTTGTCTACAAAATATAAACGGATAACTGTATATCTTAACCATCAAGTTTTGGGCCGGGTTGACTCCTATCATTACTTTGGACTCTCCTGGATAGTAAACTCCTATGAAAAAAAAAAAAAAAAGACTGAGGAGATGTTAAGGAAAGGCACCGATTATTGAAATTTTTAAAGAGATTTTCTGGCATCCCATGGGGCTCCATGGCTGATACATTATCGACTACATATAAAGCCTATGTTAGACCTCTTCTGGTTTTTGTTGTCGTTCGACGGTCATCTTGTGCACGCTTTAGGCTAAACAGACCGGGATCTATAGTCTAAAGTGGATTCCGAACCACTACAAACATCCGTGACACCGCTGGGACTCGAACCCGAAACCCGTGGTACCGAGCGAGATCTGTTCTAGAATATGGAGAAGAACTTATTGCTACTGCCTCAAACACATGTTCTAAAATAGTTGATATGGTTCAAAATAATGCTCTTAGGCTTATAACTAGGGGAGCCGGCTCTACGCCAATCACTTCTATGGAAATTCAAATTAACATCCAGCCTTTAAAGTGAAGAAGGGAGGGGTAACTATTAAAGCTCCATGAAAAGTGCATGACTCGCCTTACATCATTGGCAGACGTATACCCCTTCTAACTTAAGATTGAAAACTCACATGATTTTTAAGATGACTGAAGAGCTTATTAATGATTACAACCTGACTCTTAATTCTTGCTATCCCTTTAGTAATGGACCTTCTCATGATCGTAAAATCCCTACTTTTTGCCTAACAATTGGTTCTTCTGAAAAGAAACGTGATGCTATCCCAGAACTCCTCAGAGCTCATTCCTTGAAGCGCTGCTGTAAACTATCGAGGAGATAAATGGTTTCATATTTATGGAGATGGTTCTGCGATGGAAGTGCTACTGGGGCTGGTTGTTGCTGCGAGGAATTTTTCGAGGAATCTTATGCTGTTGGCTTAAATGCCACAAATTTCGATGCTAGATCAAGGCCATAAAACGAGCTGTTCTAAATCTTTTAAATTTGTCGACACCATTTGAGAAAGTTGCTTTTTTTTTTTTATAGATTCTCAGTCTTTTTTTTTTTTACTGTTATTTCACATACAATAAGTGATTTGTATCAAGTGGAGGAAGTTAAGATGCTTTTTAATCAAGCAATTTCTACTGGCTGAAAACTACAACTACAACAGTGGCTTCCTAGCCACTACAACATTCCAGGAAATGAAATAGCAGACATCCTTGCAAAAAATGGATGCAATTTGCAACAGCCACTTTTTACTCTGTCCCACCAGCAAATCTGTGGTGTGATAAAAAATAGATTGCCAATGTCCCTCTGAAATAACGGTGTTGAAGTTGTGATGGGTAAGATCTGGGGTTCATTATTGTACTCTCTCCTCTCCACTGACCTTCATCAATCAGTTTTTATTGTAAATTTTAGACTTTTGACTGGACGTGACTTTTTACTAGGACACCTTTGCCATATTAGAGTGGCTGATATTCTTGACTGTGTCCTGTGTTCTTTAGGCACTGCTATGGATTTTACACATTTGACAAGTTGCTCTGCACACTATTTTATGAACTGTTCTCCAGACAATTTTTATAAGGACTGGTATATCGTAGACTGGTGTGACTGGTTTTTATTGAGCTGCCAGATGGCTCATGGCCGATAGTTTCTTGCCCGACATAGAAAAAAAAAAAATTATTGAACTGTTTTAAAGTTTTGAGCAAAGATCATAATAACCTTTACTGTTAGCATAAGTTAACTTGTGTTACAAAGAGTAATTTTAGAACAAAGTAGTAGTGCAAATATTTCCAGTATTTTTTATATATAATAATTGTAATATACTGTTTTAATATATTTTTTTAGAATGTTCTATTTTTAAAAAAATTAAATTTCCTAAAAATATATTTTTTCATATTAAATAACTGGTAAAAGTGTTTTTAATAAAGAATATCATACATGTAGTAGGGGGAAATCAAGAAAACTTATATAATTAGTAGCCGTGAATCAGGAAAATGTGTAAGTTTAGTCAAGGAAAGTAAGGGAATTTTTTTTCACAGTTTCTGTAGCCACCCTGCTCAACTACTTCATTCAATTTTTAATTATACAGTATTAAATCCAAAGTATTATATTAAACTTTCTGTTAAAATCACAATTTTTATGGCATGTTCAAACACCTCTTTCTTAGTCTCAAATTCTTATGGATTATATAATAAAATTTTATCAATTTATCTTCATGCTTTCCTATATATGTTCACAATTATGTTTCTGATTATTTTTCCAAAATAAGTTCCTTCAGAAGGGCTCCAAGGAAAGGGCTGTGCCAGTGATTATATTTGGAATTTTCCTTGCATCTTAATCAGTTTCTAAAAGTTGAAGGCAGAGTTGATTTGGCACTGAAGTGATTTCAATCTTCTTGCTTATTTCAAACCTGTACAAATATTAATAAATATGTTGTGGAAATAGTATAAATTGTTATTCAGTATTAATCAAAGTGCTATCATCAATGGTCAACGAAAATAAGTCAAATTCATTTAAATAAGTCCATTATTGGTCCTTGCTGATTGCAGTAATCTATGCATATCATCCATGCAAAGTTATTTATGTCATGTTTTTTTTTTTTAACTTATGTAATTAATTCTAAGCAAATCCTTTTAGCAATTATTTCAAAAACTGGGGCTTATGTAGAATTTGGATTCCTGCACTGGCATTAAAAAATAATGTTTCATGAATCTATCAAAATTGAACAGAAATGCTATTGTTTCATTGAAACTAAATCCTTAAAAATTTCTAGCTTTGGTCCTTGGTATCTTTTCAGTTTGATGTTTATAAAACTCAATAAATATGTTTGCTTATTTAACATTAAACATTTTTCATGCATTTCAATGTTATCAAATAATAACCAAAATAAATATTTCCTGCTTTGATGAATAAAGCTAGTTTTGTAAGAATGTCTGGTTTTGGTCTGTGGCAGCTTTTCAATTTGTTTATGAAATAAAATTAATTTAATGCCTTATTGAACATTAAACATTTTAAATGCATTTTAATATCAGACAGTACCAATTAATAAAACAACATTTTTAGTAGAATCAACTGCATTAAATTTTTATGAATTTTTACTTTTATGTAAAATTGATATTTCATAAAAATGGCTAGAACCTCAAAATTTTTTTATGTACAGGGCACATCGATTTGTTTAAAAGTAATTTTAATCAAAATATAAACTACAAATTAAAAAAAAGGTATTTTTAAAACAAATGAGCTAATTGCATATTATTTTATATATTTTGTTTTGAAATTTTTGTCATTTTAAAGGGACTTTTATCTAGCAATTTATGTTATTTTTGTAATTTAAAAAATATACATTTTTAATGTCTCTAAATTATCATTGTAATCATCTTGGCAAAATTAAGTTATAGTAAAATAAACGATTTTCAGAATTTTTTTTAGCGAAATTTCAAAAACTATTTTGGAAAAGTTGTTGTAGCATAAACAAGTTGTTGAAACTACAAATAACAATTGTATTTGATATCAATAAAATAAATTTTTATGTTGCCTTCTAAATAATGAAATGGTAGGGGGAGGGAGGGGTATAGGTTTCATCTTTAATTTGATTCATAAATTTTCAAACACTTTCTTCAAAACTGTGTTTTAAAGACAGAGATAGAGAGAAGAAAAAGGAAATTAATGAAATAATAATAGTATCGCAGGCAAATTTTGCATTTTTTGTATATATATACATATATATATATCCTTTTTTATACTGTCATTTATAAAATTATTTAATTAAATATAAAAGTAGATATTATGAATATCCTACTAGCATCAACTTAACCACAATGATACTAAATTTTATGTTTGATCTTGAATTATATTTGCAAAGAAATATCAATTCTGATAATAGTTGTTCTGAATAAATCTATTACTAATTCATAAAAAAGTATCAAAACAATAGTTAGTGATATCCTTCAATAGGTAAATATGTGAAAAAAACAGATATATTATTTCATGCTAATCAGAAGTGCTAATAAAACCATAATATAAAACAAAATGATATTTCTCCCATTGGTGTTTCACATTCTCCTTTGATATCAACAAATTAGGCTTTATTTTACAAGACTCTGGTCCTTTCTAGCTCTTCATTAAGAAAATCATTGCAAAAATTTCTTTTGAAAGAAGGTGGTAAAATAAAATACTTATTGATAATTTTACTAGACTTGATTGTTTTTTAATTATTTAATTTTTTTACATGAATTTACTATAAATATTTTGCATACTGTTAAAACAGATATGAATTTATTCAAAACCATCACTAAAGCTTCATAGAAGCATGTATAATAAAAAGGAATTATCTAATCTCTGAGAGAAATACTTGTATTTCATATAGTAAATGTTTTTTTTACTTTAGAAAGTTTGAAATCCACTCTAATTTTCACAGTTATCAATTACGCATTATTGATTTTATATATACAAAAAAAGTGTTTTTAACATCCCAGTATGTGAATAAACCTGAATGATAATTTTTAAAAAACAATTAAGGTAGTTTGAAAGATTACAAATGTACTGCTTAATGCATAACCAATTCTTATGTTTAATATATTTAAGGATTTTTAATGTCACTAAATAAATTTTTTTCAGGAGAAATTAATTATCTCTATTTGAGTCTTATCTGAGACTTTTTTCACTAGAACAATATCTGGAAATCAAAATTCAGAATATTAAGAATAACATTTTAAAAACTTTTTTTCTTTCACAAACTACTTTATGATGGATGCAACATATATAGAAAACGTTAGGTTGATAATATATATTTTTTGTTTATGCCATATTAAGCAGCAAAACTTATAAATATAGCAGGAATACTTTTATAGATGGCATTTTCAATTTCTCACAGAAAATATGCTCATTATAAAAATGTATATTAAATATTAGAACAGAAAAATAAATGTTATAAAAATATTTTATATATTGCATACCTTGGCATATTTACTGTTCTTAAATGCAAGAATAATAAGGGGGCAATCCTACCTTGAATCAATATCAGATGAATGCAGTGAGTATTTAAAGATAAAAATGAAATATGTATTCTGTCTATATTCAGAATTTTGAAATATTGTTATGTTTCAGAAGGTTAATAATAGCAAGACTGTTCATTTATTTATCTTTTTTAACAAAATTTATATACTGATTTGGGAGGGAAACTGCAAAAACAGAATTATAATTACACATCAGTGTAATTTCTTTTTATTATGATTGATGGATAAATGAATCCTGTATGTAATACTTTAGATGGCATGAAATGAAAATTTCAGTATTTTTTAGAAGCATCAGACTATCTGATATTTTAGTTATCTGCCCAATATTTTTTGTTTGCTTAATCTGAAAACAATGTTTATCAAAATGTCCGTTTGTAAAGGGTCAGTACCTTTCTTCTGTAAATCTTATAATATAATTCGAAGATATTTTAAAATGTTGAAGTTTAGAAATACAAGTTTTATAAAAATAACTTCTTGACCTGCCAGTTCATTCTTTGTGAAAATAATTTTAAGAAATTTCTATGTAAAGAAAAAATTTACTTTTGAAGTACTCGCACAATTAGTTTGTCTTGTTTTAATTGTACACTTGATAAAAGTATGCAAAAATTTAAAAGAAAAATAAAAAAGGGTGGTAGAAATTTTAATACAGTGTATAAAATGTAAATGCAAACATATACTTTTTAATTTAAGTTTTTTATAACTAGCATCTTTACTTGGTTAAGATAATCAAGTTTGATTTTATTCGAAATTAAAATATTTTCATTAAAAAAATGTAATATAATTTCTTTTTGAGATCCATTGGTCTATAATAAGAAATTAAAAAAAAAAAAAAAAAAAAAAAAAAAAAAACTATCATTCGTATAAATTTGTATAATTCGTAGCACCTGCAGTTCGAAAAAAAAATTATTTTTAAGCTCATAAATGATTTACACACACACACAAAACAAATATCTCTGGAAACATCTATTTTTTATGTGTTAGATTATCTTCTTTGTCTTTCAAGTAACTAGGCAATACAACGTTACTAGTTGAAAATTTATAGCAATTATTACAACATTAGAAAATGAAAGATTTAATGAATAAGAAACATTTTAATGAAGAAGATTTCTATAGATGGATTGATAACTTTAAAAAAAATAATAATAAGATACAAATTTCGGCTATTCAGTAACATGGATGAAAATGACTCATGAAATATTGATTTATAGTGTTAATGATTATTACTGATTGATTTATACTGTTTTGCTATATATGACGATTATGATAGTACATACATTGTGTGGACGTTATCTAATCCTTGTTAATGAATTCTTTTTCGTCTTTTATGGACAACATATTAATTAAACTTGAAAAAATAATTAATTAAAAAAAGGATTGTATTTATATAACTAATACGATTTTGCCGTTTAATATTTTTCGACTTTTGCAGATTTTAAATAATTTGTTTCATTAGTTTTTTAATTAAATGTAGCTAATTAATAAATAAATATTAATTAAAAATATTTCATCAGTAAAATTAATATTTAAAAGAATATTAAAATTGTATATATTTTCCTATCAATAACGAGGAGGAACAATAATCAACCTAATATAACTAATATATTTCCTATCAATATATTCATCCGAAATTGATAAAAATAAAATTATTTTTCCCCAATGCAGGAGCATTTACGCTTCTACGGGAAGTTAGTAAACCGCTTTAAAAAGGGATTACCAGTTCGATGGGCCATCGTTGCTCCTGATGCTACTTCAATTTAGATCCCCTTCCTTTCAGGAATAGCATCGCTTAGAACGCAATTGAAGTAACCTGTTTATTCCCGGCGTAAGCACGGAAATGTTTTATTTGCTTGCTTTCCGAGGTTTAGTTTAAAGTCTCGTTCTCACCGAGGTGAGAAGCGTTGAAGATTCACACGGCAGGCGAGAAAATTTTTCGACCCCTTCACAGCGAAACGTCAGAGATAGCATTACGCCTAGGGAAGTTCCGCTTCGAGTTGAAAGTTGGCCAACTCGAAGCGGTGGATGTCAAACCGGTTTCAGGCGAACGTGGTGAGGCTAGTGATTGGTCCACTCTTCTCGCTTAAGCGCCTCACGCCTCGGTAGGAACGAGCCTTAAGGCTGCTACATTAAACAAAACCAAGCTCTACCAGAATTCTGTCTGCAGGTTTAGTCGTTATTGCATCTTAATAAGTTATCTATTAAAAGGAAATATAATTTCTAATTGTTGTTAGGTTTATAAGTTTCATTATATGAAATAGTGTCTACCACTTACGGAGCGTTAGCTTTCGCGTGTACAATACCGAAATGTCAAAAGATTTTATAATGATTCATTATCAACCGAAAAGTTTCCATGTTACACCAGTGATAAGCATTTTAATTCAATGGGGTTCGAAGAGTGCGACCACCCAGATGTTGCAACTATTAGATCTAAATTGCGGTGGCATCAGAACCAGCGTTAACCTATTGAACTGGTAGCAAATATGCAATTCTTAAAATGCAATTAAGCAAGTCATTTATGCAATTTTTCTTAACTTCTTAATGCATCTTATGTAATTTTTTTAAAGCAAATATGCAATTCTTAAAATAAAAAATGTAGGTTTACTCGCTATTCCTTGCATTCAGTTCTACTTTTTCAATGGCGCAACAACTCCGTGGTGGGGAAAGGCCCTTTGCCTGCTGGCAGATTCTGAAACATGAGATGTTTTCGTATGGGGTAGGTTGCCAGCTCTACGCCCAACAGTCATATTAGATTGGGACCTATGGTTTAAAGTGGATTCCGAATCACTATAAATATCCATGAAACTGCCGGTACTCGACCCCAAATTTGTGGCACTGAGCGCCAGAGTGCTAGTCACTCGACCCGTTTATATTCAGTTACCAATTAAAAAAATTATTTAATTTTTATTGGCAGCAGTCCATTGATTGCTGTGTATTGAAAGTACTTTGTATAATACTTTCTTTCAGCATGCTTAAAGAAGGCAATTCGAATTCTATTAAGTTTTAAGATTGGTACTAGCTTATAGAATTACTTCTGTGTACTATAAAAACAATTTTTAACCTTCTCGAGAATAATAATTTAAGTAATATTTTTTTTCTTCCAAACTGTTTAACATCTCAAAGGATTGCAAAGAGATTCAAAAATTGTAAGTAATCTGTAGTTCTTTGCGAGGCTACTTAAAGTTGAAAGAAGAAACTTCAGATATTTAAGTTGAAGGCCGGAACGGCCTGGCAGATTGGGCGTTGGGTTTTTGATCCAGTTAAGCTGTTTTCGAAATCTGACAAAAGAAGTCGAATTGAAAGCTTCCGTATTTATGTTGGGAATGAATAAGATAAATATGTAATATTTTCGTTGGGTTTGAGATGGAAGATGCGAACCCCGCATATGTCATCCTTTGGAGATGTTTATAACAAATTGTGATAGCAAAATGAGGGTGCCTTTCCACCTTCCATGGTGGAAACATGGAAACTTTTTCATGAATAACGCTGAATAGGCGATATATCTGTTGCTTTGGGGTATTTCGTTTTTTTTATATCCTGAATAAAAAATTCAATTCCTATGAAATTTTAATCACCGATTGAATAATTGCATCACAGACCAAGTACACTAATGGGTATAGGTGGGTTATTACTTGGAGTAATGAGGAGGATTAAGATAAATATGGCTAGAGATATTTCATATGAAAAATATATTATTTTGTATACTTTTAAAGCAATGATGTTTTTGTTCAAGTAATAAATCACTCTATTTACGAATATTATTCAATCGAGAGAGTTCACTAAACGTGAGAGCAGAGCGGCTGTGGCTCCATTTGATTTGTGATTTGTGATTAGCAACAATTTGACTTGTTATTGGGACATCAGTGACAGACAAGAATCATTGATAGGCGACTGGGAAAACGAAGTTTGAGCTTAAGATGTCCCAGACGCACACAAAGACAAGTGCATTTGTAGGGTTGTCGGATTCGTTCGACAGAAATCTTACTGCCTAGAGTTTTCAGAAATGAGCCCATTTTAGAATGACTAGTGAAGATGAGCTTAGAAATCTTCAGGACAGTGGTGTACACTAACCTAAACGTCTTCAGTCACAGTCCCCAAACCGGAAGCTATGGTCTGGGGTACTATTTAATTTAATAGTTGAACACTTTGGTTATCATTTGTGACAACCTTACAGCATGACGATACGTTGGCAGTATTCTACTCCTCATTATGTCGTTCTTCCTTTCAAGGTATTCCGAGTCTACATTTCAGTAAGATAATGCCCACTGAACACGATAATTATTTTTACTAATTATTTTCATCCTTGTCAAACAAAATTCTGGCCAGTTAGATCACCAGATATCTCCTCAAAAGAGTACATTTGGATTCTAGGGAAAAAAAAAACAAAACAAGGCACTTAGCACTTCCAAGAATCCTTCTGACATTGACAATTGGCGAGGAATCCCATAGAAGCATCAGTCAACTCTACAAATCAATGCCAAGCTGGGCAGAAGTTTGCATATGTTCCAGAAATGGTATTGATTGATTCATATGTAGCTTCATTTCCTGAGTAAAAAATTCAATTTCTCTGAAATTTTAATTTTCTTCTTTTTTTTTGCTGTGTTCCAATTATGGGTATCATGCCAAGCCTAGAGATGAGCTGTGAAGGAAGGGATTTAAAGGCCATTGAAGATATTCTTAGGGTAGCTGGATAGCATTTGCCTGTTGTATGGGAAAAACTCTAAAAACTTCGAACATGTAGGCTGACTATCGAATCGAGATGCATACACTCTGCCGCAACCGTTGTTTAGTCTCCAAGTCTCCGAAAGCTGCCAATGGATTCGAACATGAGCTCCCCTGCATATTAGTCTTGTTTGTTACAATTGAGCTATGAGTTGTGCTTTATTTTTTTTATTATCCTGGATACATTTTTAATTTTTAATATTTCTATTATTATTTAATTTCTTCATTGCTATTATTAGTTTCTTTCATAAACTTGAGATGGCAGCACAATGTACGTTCTTGTGTTAAACAGCTAATTTATGTTTTGTACTTTAAGCAATAGATGGCAGCACTGGATAAAACGCGAGGTTAAAAATAGCATTTGTTAAATACTTTTAGTATATTTTGAAAGTATAAAAAATAAAATTTGAAACAGAAAAAAAATATATTTCATACTCTTTTATGTAGAAAATATTTTTTGAGTTTCAAGAACTTCTTGATTAAGATTTTATTGTTTAAGTAATTAATAGAGAAACTTATAGTAAAATTTGATACATTTCAATACGATTTTAATAATGGAATTAATGGATGTTTTATTATTATTATTATTATTATTATTTTTTTTTTTACTTTAAATAATGTTAACGCATTTTAAATGTTTATGCTTGAGAAAATGGTGTAAAAATTATATAGCTAATAGTTCATAAAATAGTTGTTTTTTAATTGGTAAGTGAACGTATTCAAATTGATCAAGATAACTCTGTTTTTATTTTGAATTAATATATAATATAATTTACAGTACTTAAAATATATTGTGTCTTAAAAAAAGGATATAGAAAAGAAATGCTAGTAAAACGTTCATTCATATAAATTATAGTCAAAACTTATTACTTTACGGCCCATAATTTTGTTGTTTTTCAAACTAAACAGAAGATAAATAAACTAAATAAATAATGAACTTACTTTTGTTAAATTCTGAAGAATAAAATTAAACAAAAATTTGCAACTCAGTAATTGCATCTGAAAAGCGCCATTGTTATAGGGAGAAAAATTCAATTGTGTTACTCCAGCATTTAAAAAGAGAGAGGTTTAAGAGGTTTTTCTAACAAAGTTTAATATTACTATGCTATTTTTGATTTCCTGAAACCGAGGTAGAAAAGCTTTCCTCATATTTAAAATTGGTGTTTTGAATATTAAATATCAATTATCGCATTATTTTCTTGGTGATATTTCAGTAGGCTTGGAAAATGAATTAATATTTCAGATTTCAAATTTTTTACAATCCGTGCATTAAATTCTATAATTGAGTACAATTTCTGTTCATTATTCATATAAAAGAAATGACAATAAAAATACTTCAATAAAACCAAATACAATATCCTCTTTCATGTATCTTTTTATTATAATCTCAATTGTGAAACATTTTAATCGTCTCAAAGGTGCATTTTATAAATATTTTATTTTTTAAAAATAAATTAAAAAAATTTCTATGTATAAATTTTTTATACATTTATGGTTTTATTAATTTTTTGTTGTTGATCTGAATAACTTTGTCTTTTTATAGTGTAGTTCGTATAAAATAAAATTATGATCTTTTAACTATTATTTGTATAAGCTTTTGTAAGCCTACTACTACACTGTTCTACTTGTAAATATTCTGCTAATATACATGAACAGAAATCTTCACTGTTTGTATAAAACGAAACAACAAGAGTAATGTAAGCAAGCGAGATCGTTTGGAATCTTTTCTGTTTTGACAATGTTTGACTTTCACAATTTGAAACATAAATAACTGCTTGTCATTCGCAAATAAAGATGTGGAATTACAAATATGATTGGAAATACTTGAATCACAACTCATCATACAAACAAACCTTTTGGATAATTTCTATATAAGAGGACTAAAACATTTAGAAAATGATGAATGTAATGAAATTTATGAGTGTCTTGTAATCTAACAGATTTATTTGTTTCGAATTTGCTTTATAATCAAACATAAATTTCTTATTATCAATTAAACTAATTATTAAGAAAAACCATGCCAATCTCCTTGAAAGAAGTAAACGTTAGAAAACTGAAATTAAAATTTAAGAAAATAATTGTTGGGATTAATTATATCTTTAGAAGTTGTTACATCATTATTTTAGAGAACTAGTACGGACCATATATAAAAATGTTTAATTTTAAATAAAATAATTTTAGACAATGCTTTCTCTAATTTTATTATACAAATATGGGGGATATTTTCTCTGAATGTAGTAGTTTGATGTTTGCTCTGTATTGCAAGTGTGGTAAAATGCTACTTTAATTGATTTTTATAATTTTTTGCTATATGGTCTAGTAATAGTTGACAAATTAAGTAATACAGAATCATGCCAATCATCTTCAAAGAAGTAAACGTTAGAAAGCTGAAATTAAAAAAAAAAAATTATTGGGATTAATTAGGTCTTTAAAATTTGTTAAATCATTATTTTAGAGAACTGTCAGGGACTATATATAAAAATCTTTATTTTAAAATAAAACACTTTCAGACAATGTCTTCTTCTTTAGTAAACAGAATTCATCAGAATCCTATGCTAGCATTTTTGTGTTAAAATAAGTAGAAAAATGCATATAGAAGCCTTAGAAGACCATTTCTGCATTTCCGATAAGTTTAAGTTGAACAACAATCGATTTACCAACAGAATACTTTGTAAAACTCATCCTATGAGTCTTAAGGTAATTCAAGACTAAATAGTGCTATCGTACTACAGCTGGCAAAATAATTAGATTCAAATTAGACGAAGAATGCCTGAGGGACTGATGCACAACTTGTTTATGCAAATGCGAATTGCTTTCAAAATGTGGAGGAACTGGAATGTAGTCATGTATCACGCCAAAACTCTTCGTTTAACTCAATGTAAACTTTGACTGAAACTTGAAAATTATCAAGATAAACGTACTGCCAATCAAATACGGTATAATTATTTCTTAAAAATACGTTAAATTAATATGTATGCTCTAATTTTTATTTATGCAAATACGAAATGCTTTCAAACTGTTGAGGAGCTAGAATGTAGCTATGTATCTCACGAAAACTCAATGTCAAATTTATTTGATGGAATCTTGAAAATTATAAAGATAAACGTACTGTTAATCAAATATGACAGAATTATTTCTTAAAAATACGTTAATTTAGCATGTTTGTAATAATTTTCTCATTTTTAGGTACATTTCACTATTTGCCAAGGACACAAATTTCTTTTGCATGAAAGATTTAACATAACAGCAAGCAATTGTGCTTGAAATGTGTGTTTGTATTATTTAAATACAATACTGTTGTTCAGCGCATTTTTTAATATCAATGTATTTAAGAATATGCATAAAGGCTTTGCATACATACATACATATATATGTATATATAATATACATATATAAATCATATCTATCGCATGCAAATGGTCATTCACGTGGAAAATTTGTGAAACACATTAAAATGTTTTGCTTTATGTTGCTTATCTGTCTTTCTTGTTCCAAGGGTGGTTAATTTACGGGTACCACGCTGCGTGTACTGGTTCTCAATCCGTTTTCAAGTCATTTTTATTATACAACTGTTATCTCTTTAATACTTGCCAGACCTTACCATCTTAGCACTTGAGGTTGTAAGCCTTTAAGGCATTGGTGCCTCATTTCTCACCCCCCGACTGACTTATCTGTCTTTATCAGTTGTTCTCCCTTTTCTTCTCAGTCTGCCCTAACGTCGGCGATTTTTGTGTTACAGGTACCATTCTAACTCAGTTTATGGTTTTTCACAATGGAGATCACATTGCAATAACAAAAAGGAAGTGTTGCCATTTGAAATTTTCGAAATAGTGCCACTGTAACTGTGACTATTAGAGTTTAAATGTTGTTTTTCATGTGATTTTTGAACTCATACCTCAAAATACCTTAAAGCAAAATTTTATTCAACTTCTGTGAATGGTATGACAGCTAGGGACTCATACATCGAGAATGGTTTTTTTATAATCACCATGTAATTGAAAAATAATGAAGTCAGTGGAAATTTACCTTCTTTTTTATAAAAGGCTGCTATATATTTTCAAATTATTGACTGTATTTAAGTTATTGATCAGTTAAAAAGTTGCTGAATTATATAATATACTCTGTATTATCCATGGTTCACAATCGAAGACTTGTTTTACAACAACATGGGTGGAAAATAGGAAAGGGATTTGAAGATTATTTTTCTTAAGACCTATTTCAAATGTGTAATAATTCTCCAAGATACGAAAAAACTAAGAAAATTTCCATACAGTTTTCTGGCGACAGTATTGTTGAATAACTTGCTAATATTGTTTAAATAACTAATAATAAAAAGTAGCAGATCACGAATACACATCTTATTCTAAAAAAGCTTACTTAATTATATTTGTCAATGACGCACTAATGGAATGAATTACAGTGAATTAAAATTCTTTCATTTTGATGAGCATTCACATACTAGTCGGAATAGTTTATAGCAAAAGCTTTTTTTAAAACCTAATAGACCTCTCTGCATGATCACAATACTAATATTCCCACCGTCTTAATTTGTGTCGTTATATTGTGTGGCAGGTGGAGTTGGTAGGATGATAGTGGGCATTTGTCAAGTTTTATTTGAAATGCACCTGCTAAAGATAAAATGTTTTCCCAATCTCAACTATTGATTTGCCTCAAAAAGTCTGCAGATAAGTAGTAAATCTTATTGTATGTGAATTAATCATGAAAATAAAATAATTTTAAAAAAATGTAATTAAATTTTTTATTTAAATTAATTTTAATAAAAATTTTTGTTTTTTTAAAATTATTGGAACTTACAATTTGAAAAATATTTAAATACTCTATATTACTATTCAAATTTTACTATCCAAATGTATAAATTTTTTACAATCTCGACTATTGATTTGCTTCAAAAAGTCTGCAGCAATAAGTAGTAAATCTTATCGTATGTGAATTAATTGTGAAAATAAAATGATATGCTCTTAAACTTTTAATTAAAAATTTTCTAATTAAATTAACTTGAATAAATAATTTTAATTTGAAAAATATTTCGTTTTTTTAAATTGAATAGATACACATAATATAAAAAATATTTAAATACCTTATATTACTATTTAAATATTACTACCCTATATTACTGTTCAAATATATAAAGTTTTTTCACATTCTCAACTATTGATTTGCTTCAAAAAGTCTGCAGCTATAAGTATTAAATCTTATAGTATGTGAAATAATTATGAAAATAAATTAATATGCATTTAAAATAATTAAAAAAAATTATATTAAAAATTTTCAATTAAATTCATTTTAATAAATTTTTTTTTTAATTTAATAAATACGTACAACTTAAAAAAATATTTAAATAGCCTATATTACTATTCAAATATTATAACAGAAAAAAAATGAATCAAAATTTTGATTAATTGGGCATACCTCTTCCACAAAGTTTACAGTTTATTCAAGAAGTTAAAAAATAAAATAAATAAATTCCTTCTTAAATAGATATCAATTATGCAATTATCATTCTTACAAAAAACAAGAACAGAACTTTTTTCATGAAACTAAATAATTAGTTTTCCAACACAGTAAAATAAAAAAAACTGTTCGTTAATTTTCGGTTCACTAAGTCTTATGATTATTCCATCTTCTTTATAACATATATGTTAAGTAAATACAAACATTTCACGCTGAAAATGATTCAAAGTAAATATTGATTTAAGCTTCGCAATTAATAATGTGTATTAATAAATTATCGGATAAGGCGTGAATTGTTGTGGAAAATAACATTGCTCTCTTACTGGTAAATGATTATTTGTGATTTATACGCTGCATCTATTAATTCATTATTCCCTGAAATAAGTATGTTTAGAATTCATTAGAAGAAGGGGAAATTAAGTGTTATTTTTCTTAATGATTATCGTTAATACACGAGGTTGAGGATAAGTAATAAGATTATAACGATTCAATTGATCTGCAAATTGAGACAGACTAATGAAAACTAATCCGTAAAATAAATATGATATTAATTACTGATTAACAGACGTGTTTACATAATCTTTGGAACAGCTGGATATTTTTTTTCGTACTATCATGTAATTGAAATATATCCTTATATCTTAATATTAGTTTATAGTATTAAAGGCAGGAGTATATAGATTATCATATATTAATTGCATACTAATTGTGCCAGATTTAATTAGCTGTATAAGCCGTTAAATTTATATTGTATATAGTTTTTCTGTATTAAAAAGGATTTTTAAACAAAGAAATTAAATATTTTTTGAAAAGATTTATCTCAATCATATAATTGAAATAAGTTATATTGTAATATCTTAATATTAGTTTATAGTATTAAAGACAGAAGTATATAAATTATTATAAATTAATTACTAACTAATTGTTTCAGATTTAATTAACTGTATAAGTTGTTACAGAAGTTAACTGAAGAGAAGTTTATAAGTTCTTATAAATTAATTACTAATTAATTGTTTCAGATTTAATTATCTGTATAAGTTGTTAAATTAATATTGTACATATCTTTGTGTTGTAAGTATCAATTTTTTAAAAGTTTTCTGTATTAAAAGTGATTTTTAAACAAATAAATTAAATTTTTTTTTTGAAAAGATTTATCTCAATCATATAATTGAAATAAGTTATATTGTAATATCTTAATATTAGTTTATAGTATTAAACACAGAAGTATATGAATTATTATAAATTTATTACTCACTAACTGTGTAAGATTTAATTAGCTGTATAAGTTGTTAAATTAATATTGTATATATCTTTGTGTTATAAGTATCAGTTTTTTAAAAAGTTTTCTATATTAAAAGTGATTTTTAAACAACGAAATTAAATATTTTTTTGAAGAGATTTATCTCAATGATATAATTGAAATAAATTATATTGTAATATCTTAATATTAGCTTATAGCTGGGGTCTGCAAACTTTCCAGCCTTAGGGCCATACTGTTTACTCCAGTAAGTACAAAGGGCCAAAACCGTTTTAATTTTTCTGCATTATCTATAATTCGTTCCTGGGGGAGTTTCAGGATAAAAATCATATGTTTGATTCAGGATATATACATTCCAAACATCGATATACATACATATGCGATATTCCTTACCCCAACATAACTATCGAGGGTAACTATGGGATGTTTACTAGTTTACAATGTTAGTGGGATTCATTTCAATTGTTTGTTAGTTGTTATGCTTAAGTTAAATTTTCTGTGTATTATGCTTGTCATTACGCTTTACCTAGCAAGTAAATATAACCGAGTTATTATCATTCTGTGTTTTTTTATTCAACTTATTACAGCAACAATAAGCTATTCGCTGTCGCGGGCCTGATTGATGACACTGGCGGGCCGGATTTGGCCCGCGGGCAGTAGTTTGGAGACCCCTGGTTTATAGTATTAAAGAAAAAAGTTTTTAAATTCTTATGATTAATTACTAACTAATTGTGACACATTTAATTAGCTGTATAAGTTGTTAAATTAATATTGTATATATCTTTGAGTTATAAGTATCAGTTTTTTTAAAAGTTTTCTGTATTAAAAATTATTTTTAAACAAAAAAATTAAATTTTTTTTCAAAACATTTATCTGAATCTTATAATTGAAATAAGTTATATTGTAATATCTTAATATTAGTTTATAGTATTAAAGACAAAAGTATATAAATTATTATCAATTAATTACTAACTAATTGTGTAAGATTTAATTAGCTGTATAAGTAGTTAAATTAATATTGTATATATCTTTGTGTTATAAATATCAGTGTTTTTTAAAGTTTTCTATATTAAAAATTATTTTTAAACAAATTAAATTTTTTTTGAAATTATTTATATTATCTATCATTTGAAATATTTAACTTAAAAAATGAAAAAAAAAAAAAAAAAAAAGTTTGTTCTAAATGGAATTAAGAAACAAGCATGGGAGTAAGGAAGTCAAGAAGTTTTATTTTAGTAATCAGGAAATGTAATTTAGTAATTTTTCATTTACTATTCACAATCAGTTAGTAATTTATGTAATCATTATTCCAATAATTTTGTTTTTCATCTCTAATTATAGTGTGATTTAAACATTCTTTTCTCTCGAGTACCTGTACTTATACTTCTTAGTAGCAACAATAAAGATAAAAGAGTTCAACAACCACATAGGGATGGTTAAATTATTCTAATTTATAATCATTATGAAGCAATTATATTTTTATATTGTTTGATAATTAGCTGTGCTTATACCTCATTATGGTTAAATAATGAAATAACATAAAAAGATATTTCCTTAATGTATTTTAAGAGTTAAATCTTCAAGCATTTTGGATATAAATTATTCTCGCTTTTACTAGAGCAGTTAACTATTTCAACTTACCAATTTACAAGATATCGATACTCACAAATTTAAGACTTACAATAACTTTTTCAATGGTAATCTTTTCAAATAACGCTTTAAACACCTAAATAGTGCTTTCAAAAATTGAAGACTATGGTAATCATGACGTTACGTGTTAGGTTCTCGCTAACATGTTTAAGTCATTTTTCTTATTGATTTTAATTCTTTGAATGAAATTTTTTCAAATAACGCTTTAAACACCTAAATAGTGCTTTCAAAAATTGAAGACTATGGAGTATTGGACGTCACATGTTAGGTTCTCGCTAACATGTTTAAGTCATTTTTCTTATTGATTTTAACTCTTTCAATGACATTTTTTTTTCAAATAACGCTTTAAACACCTAAATAGTGCTTTCAAAAATTGAAGACTATGGAGTATTGGACGTCACATGTTAGGTTCTCGCTAACATGTTTAAGTCATTTTCTTATTGATTTTAACTCTTTCAATGAATTTTTTTTTTTTTCAAATAACGCTTTAAACACCTAAATAGTGCTTTAAAAAATTGAAGACTATGGAGTATTTGACGTCACATGTTAGGTTCTCGCTAACATGTTTAAGTCATTTTTCTTATTGATTTTAACTCTTTCAATGATATTTTTTTTTTCAAATAACGCTTTAAACACCTAAATAGTACTTTTAAAAATTAAAGACTATAGTAATCATGACGTCACATGTTCGGTTTTCGCTAACATGTTTAAGTCATTTTTCTTATTGATTTTAACTTTTTCAATGGCAATTTTATAAAATAACGCTTTAAACACCTAAATAGTGCTTTCAAAAATTGAAGACTATGGAGTATTTGACGTCACATGTTAAGTTCTCGCTAACATGTTTAAGTCATTTTTCTTATTGATTTTAACTTTTTCAATGGCAATTTTATAAAATAACGCTTTAAACACCTAAATAGTGCTTTCAAAAATTGAAGACTATGGAGTATTTGACGTCACATGTTAGGTTCCCGCTAACATGTTTAAGTAATTTTTCTTATTGATTTTAACTCTTTCAATGAAATTTTTTTCAAATAACGCTTTAAACACCTAAATAGTGCTTTAAAAAATTGAAGACTATGGAGTATTTGACGTCACATGTTAGGTTCTCTCTAACATGTTTAAGTCATTTTTCTTATTGATTTTAACTCTTTCAGTGATATTTTTTTTTTTCAAATAACGCTTTAAACACCTAAATAGTGCTTTCAAAAATTGAAGACTATGGAGTATTTGACGTCACAAGTTAGGTTCTCGCTAACATGTTTAAGTCATTTTTCTTATTGATTTTAACTCTTTCAATGAAATTTTTTTTTTCAAATAACGCTTTAAACACCTAAATAGTACTTTTAAAAATTAAAGACTATGGTAATCCTGACGTCATGTTCGGTTCTCGCTCACAAATTTAAGTCATTTTTCTTATTGATGTTAACTTTTTCAATGGCAATTTTTTTTTCAAATAACGCTTTAAACACCTAAATAGTACTTTAAAAAATTAAAGACTATGGTAATCATGACGTCACATGTTCGGTTCTCGCTCACAAATTTAAGTCATTTTTCTTATTAATTTTGACTTTTTCAATGGCAATTTTATAAAATAGCGCTTTAAACACCTAAATAGTGCTTTCAAAAATTGAAGACTATGGAGTATTTGACGTTACATGTTAGGTTCTCGCTAACATGTTTAAGTCATTTTTCTTATTGATTTTAACTCTTTCAATGAAATTTTTTTTCAAATAACGCTTTAAACACCTAAATAGTGCTTTCAAAAATTGAAGACTATGGAGTATTTGACGTTACATGTTAGGTTCTCGCTAACATGTTTAAGTAATTTTTCTTATTGATCTTAACTTTTTCAATGGCAATTTTATTAAATAACGGTTTAAACACCTAAATAGTGCTTTCAAAAATTAAAGACTATAGTAATCATGACGTCACATGTTCGGTTCTCTCTAACATGTTTAAGTCATTTTTCTTATTGATTTTAACTTTTTCAATGGCAATTTTATAAAACAACGCTTTAAGCACCTAAATAGTGCTTTCAAAAATTTAAGTCGATGGCCAACATGGCCTCACATGTTAGGTTCTCGCGTTCTCATATTTCAAATACGTTTTTTTTTTAGGGGGGGGAGGGGTTTGAGCTTTCCAGTTTTTTCTCTATGTGACACACAAATGAGCGGCAGTTACTTTTGAAATTCCCGTGAAATCGTGATGTGTATGCCATTTTATTTGTTTGACTTTGAGATTCAAACTCACCAACTGGCTGCTTTATATCGAATTATGTAATATCTTCTACAATTTATCTATTCAAACTTTATGTATTTCAAAACTAAGTTTGTTACAGTAATTGAAAAAAAATATTATGGGAAAATTATTAACCAAAAGTGAAAATTATCAGTTAATGAAACATTTAAATTATTTCTGACGTCTTATTACATCAACTAACGGTTTCTAAACTTTTTTTGTGACTCGTTATAAGGTTTATTATTCTTATTGCTGTTTTATAACCATACAATTTTTGTTTGTGCTTTATGTAGATATCATTTGTACTTTTGGATGGCGTTATGTAATTTTATTTTGAATATTTCTGAGAAATATACATACAACTGTTTAGGATCTTTTAGATTTTTTTTTGGTTTTGTTATTACAGGGTGATTTTAATTAAAGTCCTATTTTCAAAATGCTGTAAAAAAAGAACAACTCATCACAATGAGTTCAAATTTGAACTGAAGATATTTGAAAAAGGAAGAAACGGTACGGCATCAAAAAGAAGTTCCAAAGTGTATTAATAGATGGTGCTGTAAGCTGCATAAAGAAAGTGAATTTGGCTGCCAGTGATATTTTAAATCGAAATTACAATGTATTTGGCATGAATTGCACCCATTCACCACGGCAAGGTCATACCAAATTGAATGGGAAAAATCGGTGGAACTTTTTTGGAACTATTTTTAACATACCGTTTCCCCCTTCTTCAAATATCTTCAGTTCAAATTTGAACACATTGTGACGAGCGATTCTTTTTTTACAGAATTTTGAAAGTGGGACTTTAATTATAATAGCCCTGTACATTATTTTTACAAAGAAATCCTATTTATCACATATAAAGAGCTAGATGACGTCTTTTTAAACTTAAAAATTCTTATTATAGTAGTTGCACAATCTCTTGAGGAGGGGGGAGGGGGAAGTATTCTTTAAAACTGTACTTCCCCTGTAGAAAACATTGATATATAGAATCCGTATTCAATGGTTGTCATCGATCATTTGAAGATATTAGACAGTCTCAAGGGTGAATTAATAAAGTTCAAAGAACTTTTCAGATTATCAGCCTTTATTAGCGAGATCTTTAATTTGACTTTCCAAAATGACAGACTGAGACTAATTTTGGCCTTTGAAAGATTTCTCGTTTCAAATACTTTGAAATCACGCGTGTTCCTGGTCGAATTGATCTCCAATTAAGTTGGACAGCGATGGGAAATGGGAAGTCTTAGAGATGCTGTGATTTCTAAGTTATAATTTCTAAATGGGTTGGCATGCTTAGAGATCTTTTAATTTCATGTTGAGTAATACCTTGGGTATTCACAAGAAAATATTTTTTTTATTTCCTTTCGTTGATTTTGATTATACCAGGTATCTGCTATTCTGTTCCGATTTATTATACCAGTTATTATTATTTTTTTTTGAATGGAAACGCATCTAATTTTTTGAAATCGTTTCTAGGAATTCTTTTAAGAATATTTTTGGGAATAGATGGGAAGATGCAAAGTGGGAAGTCTTAGAAATGTTGTGATTTCTAAGTTATAATTTCTAAATGGGTTGGCATGCTTAGAGATCTTTTAATTTCATGTTGAGTAATACCTTGAGTATTCACAAGAAAATATTTTTTTATTTTCTTTCGTTGATTTTGATTATACCAGGTATCTGCTATTCTGTTCCGATTTATTATACCAGCACATCTAATTTTTTGAAATCGTTTCTATTATTTTTGGGAATAGATGGGATTATTTTTTTAATGGGTTGGCATGGAGATCTTTTTTAATTTCATGTTTAGGAAGTAATATCTTGATCTATTTTTTATTTCCTTGATTTTTTTTTTTTTTTTATTTCCTCGTTGATTTTGATTATACCAGGTTTCTATTCTGTTCCGATTTAATTCATTATTATTATTTTTTTTTAATGGAACATCTAATTTTTGAAATCGTTTCTAGGAATATTTTTGGGAATAGATGGGAAGATGCAAAGTGGGAAGTCTTAGAAATGTTGTGATTTCTAAGTTATAATTTCTAAATGGGTTGGCATGCTTAGAGATCTTTTAATTTCATGTTGAGTAATACCTTGAGTATTCACAAGAAAATATTTTTTTTATTTCCTTTCGTTGATTTTGATTATACCAGGTATCTGCTATTCTGTTCCGATTTATTATACCAGTCATTATTATTTTTTTTTTTTTGAATGGAAACGCATCTAATTTTTTGAAATCTTTTCTAAGAATTCTTTTAAGAATATTTTTGGGAATAGATGGGAAGATGCAAAGTGGGAAGTCTTAGAGATGCTGTGATTTCTAAGTTATAATTTCTAAATGGGTTGGCATGCTTAGAGATCTTTTAATTTCATGTTGAGTAATACCATATGCGAGAAAATGTTTTTTTATTTCCTTCCATTGATTGTGATTATACTATGTATCTGCCATTTTGATTCCGTTTATTATTCCGTTCATAATAATTTTTTTGAATGGAATTCTTTTAATAGTATTTCTTGCAATATTGTTCAAAGAATTATTGTAATTCTAATCAAAGCATTTTAAAAAAGTTTGCTTTTAATTGTTGCTTCATTATTCTAAGTATCTGTCATAATCTTGTTATATAGTCTGTAATATATAGTTAGTGCTCAGCTAGTGTGCAAGAGGACTCAGATTTGATTCCGCTTGAGGCGTTCGTCGCAGTCACTGCTTTCAGAAACGAGAAAGCTTGTCGGTGATTGTGACAATAGTTTGTGAAGGGTCTCGCTTCGATAGGCAAATTGTCTGGTGAGAGTTTACAGGGTTTCTTTTGACACTCAAATGCGACTTAATGACTTGACTCAAATGTGACTTAATGACTTGACTCAAATGTGACTTAATGACTTCTCATATGAGATTTAAATATCCTCCCCTCGTCATCTGTCAGTGAGTTGTTCCGGGCTGAAACACAAGCCACACCGATTAAAAAGAAAATAGTATAACTATTATCATTTTTAAAATAAAATAAAATAACATATAAATAATTAATAATAACACATAAATAATAAAATAACATATAAATAAGTAATAATTAAATAAAACTAATAAAATAACATAACTATTTAAAATAACATTAACTATTTAAATAGTATAACTATTTTGTGCTCTGTTCTTAGTATCTGAGAAATGTTGTCTGAATATCTATGCATTAAAATTTTTTAAGCAAAATTGTTTGTTTATATTTTCTTTATTTGACTGGACTTTAAGATTTATGCTCGCAGATTGGCTGTTTAATCTTAAATTGTCCAATGGCCGTCCAATAGAGGAAGAGAAAAAATAACCACGAATTGAAAACTTGTATATCATGGCAAAAGTCAAAACATATACAAAGAACAAAATTTCTTTTTGCTTTCTTGTTAAAGAATTAAAACTTTTCTTTATTTTCTTTTCTACAAAGAAAATATTATCTAACAAATTCCCTGGCACTACAGCCTATAGTGGGCCAAGGCCGTTCGCCTACTGGCAGATTTCGTGACAGATGATATTTTATTTTACATGATAGGGTTGTCAACCCTAAGCCCAAAGCTCTATAGTCATATTGTGGCCTAATGGCCAATTGTCTGG
Organism: Caerostris darwini; assembly: GCA_021605075.1. Taxonomy (NCBI): domain Eukaryota; kingdom Metazoa; phylum Arthropoda; class Arachnida; order Araneae; family Araneidae; genus Caerostris; species Caerostris darwini. Next base: position 311,948 of record BPLQ01012119.1, on the reverse strand, counting down.
CATTTGGTACCACAGGCTTCAGGTTCGAATCCTGAAGGTGGCAGAGATGTTTGTTAGTGGTTCAGAATAGACGTTAAACTGTAGGTCCCTGTCTAATTATCCCAAAGTGTGCAAAAAAATGACCGTAGAGCGGGAAATCTAATCTACAATTATATTAGACCGGAACCTACGGTTTAAAATAGATTACAGAAAATATTATTGCGTTATTATAATTTTTTAATTCATTTAAGGTAAATAAACCATTTTATTTTTGCCATCGTCTAATTAAACATTTTTGAAATTTTCATTTGTTTAACCTTACAATAACGGTTAAAAATTTTTTTCGAAGTATCAGACGAAAAGATGTAAAAAGGATGACAAGAATATAGACATTAAATATATAGACATAAAAAATATAGACATTTATTCTCGTAGGGTTCATGACCCCATGATAACTTAGCAGGCTATTCTAACGCCTGCTGTTCTAACTGATCATTTTCATTTTCTTTCCATTATGACACGGTAATCTATACTAAAACATTTCTTGTGCCGTATAAATAAACTATGAGATGATTTAATCTATATGACAACGCATCACAGTAAATTTTACGATTTGTTTTTGTGACAATAGAAATTGTTCAGACGATTTATACAATAGCAAAATTTATTTTATATTCACTTGTTAAACGATTTTTTCATAACCATGGCGTCAAAATTGCTCTCGTATATTATTTGTTTTACAATTTCAATTTATTTTGTAAGTATTATCTACTTTTACAACTACTAAACGTCTGGTATATAAAATTTTATTTATGATTATACGTGCCTCATATTCTCAAAAATCAATAAGTCGTAATCCTGACGAGAACCGCGGGAAGTGTTTTTGCAATAAAAGTAGAGAATCCCCTTTCTGACGTTTCCCAATTCAATTTATTTCAACAGTTTTTCAATTTAAGTTTATTTTTTGTCACCCTCGGGTTGTTATACTTTCATCATGTCAAAGGAAATATTAAATTTTTATATTTTTGTTAACAGACGACATGTGCTGCAAATACGAATTGAAATACAATTCATTTTATACTGTAAGTAAGTTTTTAAAAATTTGATCTGATTCAAGTAAATACAATTAAAGTGCTTTTAAAACAACTATTTTATGTATTTTATTTTAAAACAATTAGAATTGCATAAAGTATTTATCCCAATTTATTTTAAGTTTATTTTTTTGTCATCTTTTGGGTTGTTATATTTTCATCATGCCAAAGAAAATATTACATTTTTATATTTCAATTCCAACTATTAGTTCACACTCTCCCTATATATATTTATATATCTTGTTCAAATTTTCAATCGTTAATAAAATACTTTTTATTCATCCACTCAAGTTCAAATGCATTTTTTTAAACTTGTAGTGTATGACACCTGATGTTAATACATTTTTTCCAAATATTAATTAATTAATTAAATTAAATTAATTAATTTTAGTTTTATATGGGAGAAAAAAATTTCTCTTATATAAGATATTTAGCAGATATCGAGGATTGAGGTAAATTGCAAGGAAATCATTTTCTATTTTGCCACTTAATATTGTGATTCTGTCATATGTATATGCATATTTTTATTAATTGTAATTATTTAATAAAACTACTAAAACAATATTTTTCTTTGTTGACCTAAGTAGGAATTGACTTTAAAAATATATTTTTTTTTACATTACTTGTTTTGTTAACAGATGACATGTGCTGCAAATGCGAATTGAAATACAATTCATTTTATACTGTAAGTAAGTTTTTAAAAATTTGCTTTGCTTCAAGTAAATACAATTAAAGTGCTTTTAAAACAACTCCTAATTTAATTTATTTTATGTATTTTATTTTTAAATACTATGTACTTAAAACAATTAGAATTACATCAAGTATTTATCCCAATTCAATTTATTTCAACAGTTTTCAATTAAGTTTATTTTGTCACCCTTGGGTTGTTATATGCTCATAATGTTAAAGAAAATATTAAATTTTTATATTTTTGTTAACAGACGACATGTGCTGCAAATACGAATTGAAATACAATTCATTTTATACTGTAAGTAAGTTTTTAAAAATTTGCCCTCCTTCAAGTAAATACAATTAAAGTGCTTTTAAAACAACGCTTAATTTAATTTAATTTATGTATTTGTGAAATTTTAAGGGTTTAATTTTATTTTTAAATGCTATGTACTTAAAACAATTGGAATTACATCAAGTATTGATCCCAATTCAATTTATTATGAATTGAAATACAATTTTTGGAATAAATACAATTCATCTTATACTGTAAGTAAGTTTTTAAAAATTTGCCCTCCTTCAAGTAAATACAATTAAAGTGCGTTTAAAACAACGCTTCATTTAATTTAATTTATTTATTTGTGAAGTTTTAAGGTTTTAATTTTATTTTTAAATGCTATGCACTTAAAACAATTGAAATTACATCAAGTATTGATCTCAATTCAATTTATTATGAACTGAAATACAATTTTTGGAATAAATACAATTCATCTTATACTGTAAGTAAGTTTTTAAAAATTTGCCCTCCTTCAAGTAAAAACAATTAAAGTGCGTTTAAAACAACGCTTCATTTAATTTAATTTATTTATTTGTGAAGTTTTAAGGTTTTAATTTTATTTTTAAATGCTATGTACTTAAAACAATTGGAATTACATCAAGTATTGATCCCAATTCAATTTATTATGAATTGAAATACAATTTTTGAATAAATACATTTCATCTTATACCGTAAGTAAGTTTTTAAAAATTTGCCCTCCTTCAAGTAAATACAATTCAAGTACGTTTAAAACAACGCTTCATTTAATTTAATTTATTTATTTGTGAAGTATTAAGGTTTTAATTTTATTTTTAAATGCTATGCACTTAAAACAATTGAAATTACATCAAATATTGATCCCAATTTAATTTATTATGAATTGAAATACAATTTTTGAATAAATACAATTCATCTTATACTGCTAAGTTTTTAAAAATTTGCCCTCCTTCAAGTAAATACAATTAAAGTGCGTTTAAAACAACGCTTCATTTAATTTAATTTATTTATTTGTGAAGTTTTAAGGTTTTAATTTTATTTTTAAATACTATATATATAAAACAATTAGAATTACATCAAGTATTTAGGCCTTATTATAACAAATTGATATGAACAGTACATTTACTGGTCTGCTCAACCGCTCTGGCCTTTGGTACCATAGGCTTCAGGTTCAAATTCTGGTTGTGGTATGGATGTTTATTAGTGGTTCGGAAATAAATTTAAACTGTAGGTCCCGGTCTGTTAAGCTCTCGTGCGTACAAGATGACCGTACAGCGACAAACCAAACCAGTAATCAAGCCAATGATCTAAACAGTAGTCAGTTAAAAGACCAATACACTTTTGAAATTAATGCCAAATTTCTACAATTATAGTTTCTTCAATTGATTTCAATATTATTTGATTTTTTTTTAATTTTCAAATGCCTTATTAGCAATGTTTTGTAATTTTCTACTCTAAAAAATTCACTATGCCTGCTGAAGAAAAATGAAAATGTACTCCAACAATATAGAGCCCTCATGTGTACAAGATGACCGTAGAGCGACAAACCAAACCAACAATATAGAAAAAAAACCCTCAGTACTTAAAAATGAATCTTCTAACTAAATAAGAATGAAAAAAAGGACATGATTCCTACAGAAATTGAGCATGGAAAACTTAGATTCTGTCTTGTACGTGAAAAAGATAATGACTTAGATACTTGAACGTGAACGACAAGCGATAAAGATTGTTAATTTTTCGTTCAATTCCTTGTTGTTGTCTTTCTAAGTATTATAAAAATAATGAATTGGAAAAAGTAATTCTAAAAGCTGTCAAAAATATTATCAGTACAGCAGAAACATTTAATATAAGTGAAAAGAAGAAACTAAATTATTAAAGTGAGGACATCTACGTATGAAAAATGTTTTTGTTAAAAAATTAATGAAGTGAAGACTAAAACATACTTGGAGATTGCAAATACTCCAGTCTCCAAGTATTCTCCATATTTCAAGATATTAAGGTGAAAAAGAAAACTAAAGATAATAAAAGTGTTGTGAACAAATTAGCAATTCTTTGATACTTTTTATCTCTTCATTCTCACAAGAAGAGGAATCATAGTAAGTATACTCCGTATACAGTCTCTCCAGTCTACAAGTATTCTCCGTATTTCAAGGTATTAGGGTGAGCAAGAAAACAAAAGATAATAAAAGTATTGTGTACAAATTAACAATATCATAATACTTTTTATCTCTTCATTCTCCCAAGATGAGGAATCATAAGTCAACAAATTCATTTTGCAAGAAATAAATCAATCAAAATGTCGGAAAATCTCATTTGTCTGTTTGGTTTAAATATATAAATAGATTTACTCCAATCACTATCTTTGTATTATATTTATACAATATCAACGAATAAATCGAAGTATCAACAGTTTTCATTGGTTTCATCTTTCTTGTTCAAAAGAAACCAGCATCTGTAGACGCAATTCAGTTCATTATTTTTATAATACGCAAAAAAGCAACAGAAAGGAATTGAATGTTCCTCTGTTAACTATTGAACGATCCTTTATTACTTGTCGTTCACGTTCAAGTATCTATAGATGCAAGTCATTATCTTTTTCACATGCAAGACAATAAGTTATCCATGCTCAATTTCTGTAGGAATTCTGTCCTTTTTTATTCTTATTTAGTTAGAAGATTCATTTTTTAAGTAATGAGGGATTTTTCTATACTGTTGGAGTACATTTACATTTTTCTTGAGCATGGATTGTGAATTTTTTTGCGAGTAGAGACTTAGAAAACATCGATAATAAGGCATTTGCCTATCACGAAAAGACAAATAATATACCTGAGTGAAGAAACTGTAATTGTAGAAATTTGGTATTGATTTGTGAAATGTATTGGTCTTTTAGCTGACTCATATTTAGGTCATTGGCTTGATTATTTCAGCAATTTTCTTATCTAAATTATTATATAACCCAGTCAATGTATCAGTACTTTAAAATTTGAAACCAAATGACTTTCTGTTGTTTCATGTCTTGTAAATATTAAAATCATATTTGTAAAGGTAAAAAACCAGTGAAGAAACTGACTAAAAATAAACAAAGTATTGCTTTATTAATTAAAATTACTTTAGTTAAACATTGTCAATAATAATGGCAATACCCACTTGATGAAATTTGAAATTATCTAACTGAAATAAATACTATACACCTAAAAAAATATCATAGCTAATATATATATATATATATATTTATATATAACAGAAAGTTGTCGATGTTATAAAATAACTGAAAGATGTCTACTTATTTTGATACTTTTTCATAGTTTTTTAATAGTATAATGACTAAATATTTTAATAATAATTATTTTTAAGCCAATATTCTTGAAAAATTGAGAAGAAGAATGTTTAACTTTACTTTTAAAAGTCAATCCTTTAGTGCATTTAATAATATTCTTTTTTTCAGGATATGAATTTGAAAATTTAGATTTTAGTATATAATCTCACTAATATATATATATATTTTCTGAATTTTTCTGAAATGATAAAACCGTAATTAATGAAAAATTCTGAAATATACTATGAATCACAATTTTTCATTATTTATCAAGTATTATATATTGTACTTGATATCTTTATAATACTATGTACTTATTTTTTATTAAATTTTATTTATTTGGTTTAAATTTATATGTCTACGTTTTTTTAAAAATGCTAAATAACGAAAACTTTCTAAGCTAAGGGATTAACTATGTAAAGTTATTATGAAGTTATTAACTATTATGAAGTTTATAATTACAGTTTAAGCTTACATTAGCTGAATAAAATATTGAAGACTGAATATTACCAAATACTACAAAGATTAAGTTAGCCTTTTATATCTGCTGAAGTCTTTTTGATTTATCTTTAACATCAATTTTCGTTATTTTTACTTATTCTAAATTAAAATATGGGACCTATGCCTATGACAATAATACTTTAAGTGAATTTGTGATTTCTGAATTATAATATATTAACTTCAAAAGAGAAGATTAGTTCAATTTCAAATGCTGATTTTATTTTGATAAATATACCTCCAACTTCACAATACGATTATTTTCAATTTGAATATGAAAGAATAAGTTTTATTAAAACTGGAATTCCATTTTAAATTGAATGGATCTCACGTACGGAAAATTCTTTTAATTTATATTTTTATGAATAGATTTATTCGTCTAATTTTAAATTTAAAAATCTACAAGTTAAAGGCGAGCTTTAAATAAAGAAAATATATAATATATTCAAAAATAAAGAAATAATATACTCAAAAATATAATGATTTTGTTCCTTACATTGACATAATGATTAAAACCAGAAAATTTAACTCCAATAATAATATTTTATACAGTTTGAGGCACACAAATCAAATGCTATTTTTACTAAAATTTAAAGGAGTTTAAATAGAAATTGAATGACTTATATGGCCTCGTATAAAAATAATGAAAATTATTTGAGGTTTTACTGAATAGTTAAATTGGTTGTGACTCATAATGAACAAATTGAGATCTAAAATGTTCATAGATCGTTTTCCTATGAGTAGCTCTGGCTGATGTAAATGCTTATTATTTAAACCTTTCAACTACAATCAATTAATTTTAGTTTATTTTGAAAAGTCATTCAATGCTTGAGAATTTACATTGGCGAATCTATCTTAATTTAATTCTTTAATAAGTATAATAACAAGTAATAATAAATAGTAATAATATAATAATATAATTTTTATAAGTAATTTAACTCCTAATATAATATTTTTTACAGTTTGAGGCACATAAATCAAATGCAATGTTTAGTAAAGTTTAAAGGAGTTTAAATAGAAATTGAATGATGTATATGTCCCCGTATAAAAGTAATGAAAATTACTTGGTTTTACTGAATAATCAAGTTTGTTATGACTCATAATCAGCAAGTTGATATCGAAAATTCTCATAGATCGTTTTCCTATGAGTAGTTCCAGCTGATGTAAATGATTATTATTTAAACCTTTCAACTACAATCCATTAATTTCAATTTATTTTGAAAAGTCCTTCAATACTTGAGAATTTACATACTTTGGCGAATCTATCTTAATTAGGATTTAAATTCTGGATTAGTTAGTGTTTATAGTCGTACTATCTTAAAGAAATTTATTATAAAATATTGATTTGACTAATATTTCGATTAAAAGATTAATTTTTAATCGTTATCAATTTATGTAATCACAAAATTGAAACACAAATAAACACAGAAATAATTTTGTTTAACAATCGAATTTATCTTTGAAATATTCAAAAAGCTAATATCCAATTTTATTCAACCAAAGATTTTTGATTAAGGAGAAAATTTGATAAAGGACATGTCTTTGTAAATGGCAAACACTTAAACATAAATGTCACACTTAAAAACGCCTAAATGTAAATGTAAATTTAGTACTTTAAATGTTAATACATGATCGAAATTGAAAAGAATTGTAGAGGGAATCAAAAGAAACTTTTTTTTTTACCATACAGTAAATGTTTGGAAATACAACTTGAAAGCACTGGAGGCTAAGCAAGATTTAAAAGGTTATATTAAAGGCAAGCAAAATTAAATATAGGACAAAGCATAAATATATCACAATGCATATTTGATAAGTTAATTACCATTATAAATCTAAAATATTTTACGGTAAATAAACTTCAAACTATTGAAAATCATTTGTGCTTTCTGAAACTGATAATTAATCCGATATCTAAACTCATTAAAGTGTACATACACCTTATTTCATGCAACATTTGGGTAAGTATTTTTACGGTGTTTTTGATATTTTAGACTTTTTCAACAATTTAAAGTGTTTATATATATATTTAGTATGTATAGATTGTTCTTAAATAGTTAGAAAATTGACGAATAATAAAAAAAAAAATTACTACACAAATTCGGAACTTCTAATAAAACTGAAAAATGAGTCTAAATAGCTTAATCGAATAGGAAAAAGTCATTTTACTGTGTAAATAGTTATTAGAAACTATGATTTGACTCAAAATATTGAGAACAAGCCGCGTACTGGTGGATTTCTTAAATTGCGTGATCTTGATAAGAAAGAAGTAATCAGAAAAATTCGAATTGATTCGAAAACCAATGTTGTAGACATAGCCAAATATCTTAAATGATTAACAAAAACAGTATCAATCCTGACTGTGTTTTATTTGTGGAACACTGAGAAAGAAAGGTTTTAATGATATAATTTCACTTTAAAAAAATTACTCAATTTAGTTATCAGAGAAAACGTTCGAAATTTGCAAAAATAATGAAAAGGACGATTTAAATTCATGGGAAAGAGAAATATTCCCAAATTAATCGAAATTTAACAATTTCAGTTATGTTGGAAAAATAAGGGTGTATTTCCATCGGCAATGCGACGCTAACGGGACGTCAACTTTGACGAATAAAATTAGTGATCAAGAATGATTGACAGTAATAATTATTTCGACTGCTAATCTGATTCGTCCAAGTTGACGTCGCTTTACCAATGGAAATAAAACCTTAAAGTTTAGCGAAACGCAGAAACAGAACTTGATATTAAAAACATTGCTCCTACTGTGAAACATGGAGGAGGCCATAGATGATCAGGAAATATATGTTGCCTTCTAGAGTGGTTAATTTGGTATTAATAAATACCACCATGCATCTTTTTATATATACGAAAGTATTGAAAAGTAATTTAAAAGAACAAGCAAACAACACGTTAACGATTCCATGCATATGGCGTACGTAGTTAAACAGCATTTATAAATATTATATCATACCTTAAAGCAACTGCATTCATGACCTACAGCCCACACTTTAATCCCATTGAAAATTTATGGGGTGAATTAGATAGAAAAAAAATGAAGACAAATTATAAATAAAGTTCTTAAGAGAGTATTGGTTGAAGAATGATGTGATATACAATTCTCTGTAACTTAGAAATTGGTTTTACGGATAGCAGCAGTGTACCAAACAAATACTAATTTATGAAAATGAGACAATTATTCATATTGTATGTTGACTTTCGTGATACAATTAAATTGATTTATTATATAATTTAATCTAGTTTATTATTCGTGATTTAATTCTTTTAATTCTTTATTGTTATGTTAATACACTTCTAATGTAGGGATTTTTTCATACTTTATTATTTACTTAAATGAATTTCACACTTTCTTAAATGCATTTCTTAAAAGATGGCAATCTTAAATTTATGATTAAAAATCGATATGTGGATCCATCGATAACGATAGATTATACCTAAGGTTTAAAGTGGATTCCGATTGATAACAAACATCCTGGAGCCGGGAATTGAGCCCGAAACCTGTGAAACCTGAGTGCTAGTCACCCGGCATTAACCTAAATTATATTATAAATTGTTAAGTGTAAACACACATAACAAACACACATAACACATCAACCTTTTAATTCGTAATTACACTTAATAATTGGTAATGTCATTTTTGTTAACAATCGGAATCCACTGTAAACCGTAGGTATAATCTAGCGTTATCGATGGATCAACAGATCGATTTTTAAGCACAAATTTATGATTGCCATCTTTTCAGAAATGCATTTAAAAAAGCCCACAACATTCATCCAAGCAAATAATTTTTCTCGCTCTAATGTCCCAGAAATTTTGAATAAACTCGCATCTCGTGACATAACAAATTCTGAATTTTTCCAGAAGATTAATTGATTCGTTTCTCTTCATGCAAGCCAACAAATGCGTTGTAACTTCCAGAGATCTCAGTGTCTTGCCTCTTCCGAGAAAACCCAATTTATTTGCTTCTGCGTTTTTCTTGCTCAATGCTGCAGTGCAGGCGAAAAATTACTTACCCTTGCGCGATCTTCAGATTAAGTAGAAGTCTCGACTCAACTTCCCAGCGATTCAGGCGAAAGAAGTTAACGAGTTCACTTCTCCTTGTATTTATTCGGGTAATTTAGCGACAAGGCGCCGATATGTGGAAACATTAACTCTTTCTCTCAGATTTAAATACTACTTTTGTTCTCCTGCACAGGAAACGAATAAGCATTCGGTTTGGCTTAGTCATTAAAAAGGTTTCCCAGAGATTCTCTTATCAGTTGATTTGGAAAAGTATCAAAAATTTATGGAAATGAATGGGAAAACATATTTTTGAAGAAGTTTTCAAAAAGTTTATTTAATAGATTCAGATGATTGAAATGCTTGTGCTTTTAATTCTTTATTGTTATGATAATTAATACATTTCTAATAATTAATATATGAATTTTTTCATACTTTATTACTCACTTAAATGCATTTCTGAAAAGATGGCAATCATAAATTTATGCATAAAAAAATCGATCAGTCGATCCATTCATAATCTGTGGATATATCTATAAAATATATTATCGGTTAAAAACAACACTCTTTTTGAAGCATTTATTTTTAATTTAATATTTCTTAGCATATTTTTTTTGTTCAATATTTCTTAACATATTTTTTATTCAATATTTCTTAACATATTTTTTATTCCAAATTTCTTAACATATTTTTTTTGTTTAATATTTTTTCTAATATTTAATATTTCTTAACATATTTTTTTTCTAATATTAAATATTTATTAACATATTCAACTGGGACCTACGGTGTAAAGTGGATTCCGAACCACTACAAACATTCAGGAGCCAGTACTCGAACCCGAAACCTGTGACACCAAGCGCCAAAGCGCTAGTCACTCATCTAAATGCACATTACCAATTATTAACTGTCCTACGAATTAAAAGGTTGATGGGTTATGTGCAGGTAGCTCAAAACTTGAGTGAAACACAAACATACAAAATGGCAGTTATTCCTTGTCTAATACAACATCAAAAATATGTGATAAATGTTCATTTATATAAGAAAGCAAAAAATAATTAAATTGAATCCAACTGAATAACGATAAATGTTCATTTATATAAGAAAGCGAGAGATAATTGATAAATTGAATTCAAGTAAATAAAAAAAATGTTCATTTTTATAAGAAAGCCAGAGATAATTGTTTAATTGAATCCAACTTACTAATAATAATGTATAATTAATATTAAACCCTATTTAACTACTAATTAAAATTTGTTTTCATAAATTGTGAGGGGACATATTCATCAACGAAAACTAAAAAGCTAATCTGCTTGTACATTAAGAACATGCAAACTTTTTAAATAGTCCACAACATTCATCCAAGCAAATAATTTTTCGCACTAATGTCACCGAAATTTTGAATAAACTCGCATCTCGTGACATAAACAAATTCTGGATTTTCCAGAAGATTAATTGATTCGTTTCTCTTCATGCAAGCCAACTAATGCGTTGTAACTTCCAGAGATCTCAGTGTCTTGCCTCTTCCGAGAAGACCCAATTTATTTACTTTTGCGTTTTTCTTGCTCAACGCTGCAGTGGAGGCGAAAAATTACTTTCCCTTGCTCGATCTTCAGATTAAGTAGAAGTCTCGACTCAACTTCCCAACGATTCAGGCGAAAGAAGTTAACGAGTTCACTTCTCCCTGTATTTATTCGGGTAATTCAGCGACAAGGCGCCGATATGTGGAAACATTAACTCGTTCTCTCAGATTTAAATACTACTTTTGTTCTCCAGCACAGGAAACGAATAAGCAGTCGGTTTGGCTTAGTCATTAAAAAGGTTTCCCAGAGATTCTCTTATCAGTTGATTTGGAAAAGTATCAAAAATTTATGGAAATGAATGGGAAAACATATTTTTGAAGAAGTTTTCAAAAAGTTTATTTAATAGATTCAGATGATTGAAATGCTTGTGCTTTTAATTCTTTATTGTTATGATAATTAATACATTTCTAATAATTAATATATGAATTTTTTCATACTTTATTACTCACTTAAATGCATTTCTGAAAAGATGGCAATCATAAATTTATGCATAAAATTCATTCTGTTGATATATCTATAAAATATATTATTGGTTAAAAACGACACTCTTTTAGCAGAATTATTTTGTTTAATGTAGAATTTAGTTGATTGGTTTGATTTAGAAAAGTATTTTGAAGAAGTTTTGAAAAAGTTCGTTTAATAGATTCAGACGAACAGAACAAGTAATCTAAATGACATTACCATTATTAAGTGTAATTACTAATTATTAAGTATAATTACTAATTAAAAGGTTGATGGGTTATGTGTAGTTATTCTATGTTATCCTGTGTTATGTTATATGTAGTTATCCTCTATTATTATGTTATTCCTTTCCTAAAACAACCACAAAAATCTGTGACAAATATTGATTTGTATAAGAAAGCAAGAGTTAATTAAATTCAATTCAACTAATTAACAATAAAATGTACAATGTCTACTAATTGAAATTTGTTTAGGGACACAATCATCAACGAAAACCGAAAAGTTAATCTACCTGTACATTAATAACATGCAATCTCTTTAAATAGTCCACAACATTCATCCAAGAAAATAATTTTTCTCGCTCTAATGTCACCGAAATTTTGAATAAACTCGCATCTCGTGACATAAACAAATTCTGGATTTTTCCAGAAGATTAATTGATTCGTTCCTATTCATGCAAGCCAACAAATGCGTTGTAACTTCCAGAGATCTCAGTATCTTGCCTCTTCCGAGAAGACCCAATTTATTTGCTTCTACGTTTTTCTTGCTCAATGCTGCAGTGCAGGCGAAAAATTACTTACCCTTGCGCGATCTTCAGATTAAGTAGAAGTCTCGACTCAACTTCCCAACGATTCAGGCGAAAGAAGTTAACGAGTTCACTTCTCTCTGTATTTATTCGGGTAATTTAGCGACAAGGCGCCGATATGTGGAAACATTAACTCTTTCTCTCAGATTTAAATACTACTTTTGTTCTCCTGCACAGGAAACGAATAAGCAGTCGGTTTGGCTTAGTCATTAAAAAGGTTTCCCAGAGATTCTCTTATCAGTTGATTTGGAAAAGTATCAACGATTTATGGAAATGAATGGGAAAACATATTTTAAAGAAGTTTTCAAAAAGTTCATTCAATAGATTCAGATGACTGAAATGCTTGTGATTTTAATTCTTTATTGTTATGTTAATACACTTCTAATGTATGGATTTTTTTCATACTTTATTATTTACATAAATGCATTTCTGAAAAGATGACAATTATATATTTATGCTTAAAAATCGATCTGTTTATCCATCGATAACGATAGATTATACCAACGGTTTAAAGTGGATTCCGATTGTTAACAAACCTCCTGGAGCCGGGAATTGAACCCGAAACCTGTGGCACCGAGTGCCAGAGTGCTAGTCACTCGACATTAACCTAAACGACATTACCAATTATTAAGTGTAAATATTAATTATTAAGTGTAATCACAAATTAAAAGGTTGATGTGTTATGTGTAGTTATCCTATGTTATGTTATGTGTAGTTATCCTCTATTATTATGTTATTCCTTTCCTAAAACAACCAGAAAAATCTGTGACAAATATTCATTTATATAAGAAAGCTAGAGTTAATTAATTTCAATTCAACTAACTAACAATAAAATGTGCAATGTCTACTAATTAAAATTTGTTTAGGGACACAATCATCACCAAAAACCAAAAAGTTAATCTACCTGCACATTAATAACATGCAATCTCTTTAAATAGTCCACAACATTCATCCAAGAAAATAATTATTCTCGCACTAATGTCACCGAAATTTTGAGTAAACTCGCATCTCATGACATAAAAAAATTGTGGATTTTTCCAGAAGATTAATTGATTCGTTTCTCTTCATACAAGCCAACAAATGCGTTGTAACTTCCAGAGATCTCAGTGTCTTGCCTCTTACGAGAAGACCCAATTTATTTGCTTCTGCTTTTTTCTTGCTCAATGCTGCAGTGCAGGCGAAAAATTACTTACCCTTGCGCGATCTTTAGATTAAGTAGAAGTCTCGACTCAACTTCCCAACGATTCAGGCGAAAGAAGTTAACGAGTTCACTTCTCCTTGTATTCATTCGGGTAATTTAGCGACAAGGCGCCGATATGTGGAAACATTAACTCTTCTCTCAGATTTAAATACTACTTTTGTTCTCCTGCACAGGAAACAAATAAGCAGGCGGTTTGGCTTAATCATTAACAAGGTTTCCCAGAGATTCTCTTATCAGTTGATTTGGAAAAGTATCAAAGATTTATGGAAATGAATGGGAAAACATATTTTGAAGAAGTTTTTAGAAGTTTAATAGATTCAGACGAACAGAACAATGCATAACGTAGATGACTGAAATGCTTGTGCTTTTAATTCCCTATTGTTATGTTAATACATTTCTAAAAATTAATGTATGACGACTGAAATGCATTTCTGAATAGCTGAGAATCATAAATTTCTGCATAAAAATCAATGTTTGATATATCTATAAAAAAATTATTGGTTAAAACAACACTCTTTTAGAAGAATTTTTTTTTGTTTAATATAGAATTTAGTTGATTGGTTTGATTTGGAAAAGGATTTTGAAGAAGTTTTCAAAAAGTTCATTTAATAGATTCAGAAACAAAAAAGTGATATAGACGACTGAAATGCTTGTGCTTTTAATTCTTATTGTTATGATAATACATATGTAATAATAATATATGTGTTTTTCAACGATTATTTTTATTTAAATTCATTATTCTTTCTTAAATGCTTTCTGAAAAGATGGCAATCATAAGTTTATGCTTAAATATCGATCTGTTGATCTATCGATAACGATAGATTATACCTACGGTTTAAAGTGGATTACGATTGTTAACAAATATCTTGGAGACGGGAATTGAACCCGAAACCCGTAGCACCAAGTGCCAGAGTGCTAGTCTCTCGGCATTAGTCTAAATGACATTACAAATTATTAAGTGTAAATATTAATTATTAAGTGTAATTTCGTATTAAAAATTTGATGTGTTATGTGTAGTTATCCTATGTTATGTTATGTGTAGTTATCCTATGTTATGTTATGTGTAGTTATCCTCTATTATTATGTTATTCCTTTCCTAAAACAACCACAAAAATCTGAGACAAAAATTCATTTAAATAAGAAAGCCAGAGTTGATGTGTTATGTGTAGTTATCCTATGTTATGTTATGTGTAGTTATCCTTTATTATTATGTTATTCCTTTCCTAAAACAACCACAAAAATCTGAGACAAATATTCATTTAAATAAGAAAGCCAGAGTTAATTAAATTAAATTCAACTAACTAACAATAAAATGTATAATGTCTACTAATTAAAATTTATTTAGGGACACAATCATCAACGAAAACCAAAACGTTAATCTACCTGTACATTAAGAACATGCAAACTCTTCAAATAGTCCACAACATTCCTCCAAGCAAATAATTTTCTCGCTCTAATGTCACCAAAATTTTGAATAAACTCGCATCTCATAACATAAACAAATTCTGGATTTTTCCTGAAGATTAATTGATTCGTTTCTCTTCATGCAAGCCAACAAATGCGTTGTAACTTCCAGAGATCTCAGTGTCTTGTCTCTTCCGAGAAGACCCAATTTATTTGCTTCTGCGTTTTTCTTGCTCAATGCTGCAGTGCAGGCGAAAAATTACTTACCCTTGCGCGATCTTCAGATTAAGTAGAAGTCTCGACTCAACTTCCCAACGATTCAGGCGAAAGAAGTTAACGAGTTCACTTCTCTCTGTATTTATTCGGGTAATTTAGCGACAAGGCGCCGATATGTGGAAACATTAACTCTTTCTCTCAGATTTAAATACTACTTTTGTTCTCCTGCACAGGAAACGAATAAGCAGTCGGTTTGGCTTAGTCATTAAAAAGGTTTCCCAGAGATTCTCTTATCAGTTGATTTGGAAAAGTATCAACGATTTATGGAAATGAATGGGAAAACATATTTTAAAGAAGTTTTCAAAAGTTCATTCAATAGATTCAGATGACTGAAATGCTTGTGATTTTAATTCTTTATTGTTATGTTAATACACTTCTAATGTATGGATTTTTTTCATACTTTATTATTTACATAAATGCATTTCTGAAAAGATGACAATTATTTATTTATGCTTAAAAATCGATCTGTTTATCCATCGATAACGATAGATTATACCAACGGTTTAAAGTGGATTCCGATTGTTAACAAACCTCCTGGAGCCGGAATTGAACCCGAAACCTGTGGCACCGAGTGCCAGAGTGCTAGTCACTCGACATTAACCTAAACGACATTACCAATTATTAAGTGTAAATATTAATTATTAAGTGTAATCACAAATTAAAAGGTTGATGTGTTATGTGTAGTTATCCTATGTTATGTTATGTGTAGTTATCCTCTATTATTATGTTATTCCTTTCCTAAAACAACCAGAAAAATCTGTGACAAATATTCATTTATATAAGAAAGCTAGAGTTAATTAATTTCAATTCAACTAACTAACAATAAAATGTGCAATGTCTACTAATTAAAATTTGTTTAGGGACACAATCATCACCAAAAACCAAAAAGTTAATCTACCTGTACATTAATAACATGCAATCTCTTTAAATAGTCCACAACATTCATCCAAGCAAATAATTTTTCTCGCACTAATGTCACCGAAATTTTGAGTAAACTCGCATCTCATGACATAAAAAAATTGTGGATTTTTCCAGAAGATTAATTGATTCGTTTCTCTTCATACAAGCCAACAAATGCGTTGTAACTTCCAGAGATCTCAGTGTCTTGCCTCTTACGAGAAGACCCAATTTATTTGCTTCTGCTTTTTTCTTGCTCAATGCTGCAGTGCAGGCGAAAAATTACTTACCCTTGCGCGATCTTTAGATTAAGTAGAAGTCTCGACTCAACTTCCCAACGATTCAGGCGAAAGAAGTTAACGAGTTCACTTCTCCTTGTATTCATTCGGGTAATTTAGCGACAAGGCGCCGATATGTGGAAACATTAACTCTTTCTCTCAGATTTAAATACTACTTTTGTTCTCCTGCACAGGAAACAAATAAGCAGTCGGTTTGGCTTAATCATTAAAAAGGTTTCCCAGAGATTCTCTTATCAGTTGATTTGGAAAAGTATCAAAGATTTATGGAAATGAATGGGAAAACATATTTTTGAAGAAGTTTTCAGAAGTTTAATAGATTCAGACGAACAGAACAATGCATAACGTAGATGACTGAAATGCTTGTGCTTTTAATTCCCTTATTGTTATGTTAATACATTTCTAAAAATTAATGTATGAATTCCTTTCATACTTTATTATTTACTTAAATGCATTTCTGAATAGCTGAGAATCATAAATTTCTGCATAAAAATCAATGTGTTGATATATCTATAAAATAAATTATTGGTTAAAAACAACACTCTTTTAGAAGAATTTTTTTTGTTTAATGTAGAATTTAGTTGATTGGTTTGATTTGGAAAAGGATTTTGAAGAAGTTTTCAAAAAGTTCATTTAATAGATTCAGACGAACAAAACAAGTGATATAGACGACTGAAATGCTTGTGCTTTTAATTCCTTATTGTTATGATAATACATATGTAATAATTAATATATGTGTTTTTCATACATTATTGTTTATTTAAATTCATTTCATTCTTTCTTAAATGCTGTTCTGAAAAGATGGCAATCATAAGTTTATGCTTAAATATCGATCTGTTGATCTATCGATAACGATAGATTATACCTACGGTTTAAAGTGGATTACGATTGTTAACAAATATCTTGGAGACGGGAATTGAACCCGAAACCCGTAGCACCAAGTGCCAGAGTGCTAGTCTCTCGGCATTAGTCTAAATGACATTACAAATTATTAAGTGTAAATATTAATTATTAAGTGTAATTTCACAAATTAAATGTGTAGTTATCCTATGTTATGTTATGTGTAGTTATCCTATGTTATGTTATGTGTAGTTATCCTCTATTATTATGTTATTCCTTTCCTAAAACAACCACAAAAATCTGAGACAAAAATTCATTTAAATAAGAAAGCCAGAGTTGATGTGTTATGTGTAGTTATCCTATGTTATGTTATGTGTAGTTATCCTTTATTATTATGTTATTCAAAACAACCACAAAAATAGACAAATATTCAAAATAAGAAAGCCAGAGTTAATTAAATTAAATTCAACTAACTAACAATAAAATGTATAATGTCTACTAATTAAAATTTATTTAGGGACACAATCATCAACGAAAACCAAAACGTTAATCTACCTGTACATTAAGAACATGCAAACTCTTCAAATAGTCCACAACATTCCTCCAAGCAAATAATTTTCTCGCTCTAATGTCACCAAAATTTTGAATAAACTCGCATCTCATAACATAAACAAATTCTGGATTTTTCCTGAAGATTAATTGATTCGTTTCTCTTCATGCAAGCCAACAAATGCGTTGTAACTTCCAGAGATCTCAGTGTCTTGTCTCTTCCAAGAAGACCCAATTTATTTGCTTCTGCGTTTTTCTTGCTCAATGCTGCAGTGCAGGCGAAAAATTACTTACCCTTGCGCGATCTTCAGATTAAGTAGAAGTCTCGACTCAACTTCCGAGCGATTCAGGCGAAAGAAGTTAACGAGTTCACTTCTCCCTGTATTTATTCGGGTAATTTAGCGACAAGGCGCCGATATGTGGAAACATTAACTCTTTCTCTCTCAGATTTAAATACTACTTTTGTTCTCCTGCACAGGAAACGAATAAGCATTCGGTTTGGCTCAGTCATTAAAAAGGTTTCCCAGAGATTCTCTTATCAGTTGATTTGGAAAAGTATCAAAGATTTATGGAAATGAATGGGAAAACATATTTTTGAAGTTTTAAAAAAGTTCGTTTAATAGATTCAGACGACTGAAATGCTTGTGCTTTAAATTCTTTATTGTTATGTTAATATATCTCTAATAATTAATATATGAATTTCTTCATACTTTCTTAAATGCATTTCTGAAAAGATCGCAATCATAAATTTATGCTTAAAAATCGATCCGTTGATCCATCGATAATGATCGATTGATTCGAAAAAGTATCAAAGATTTATGGAAATAAATGAGAATACATATTTTTGAAGAATTTTCCAAAAAGTTTATTGAATAGATTCAGACGACTGAAATGCTTGTGCTTTTAATTCTTTATTGTTATGTTAATACACTTCTAATGTATGGATATTTTTCATACTTTATTATTTACTTAAATGCATTTCATACTTACTTAAATGCATTTCTGAAAAGATGGCAATCATAAATTTATGCTTAAAAATCGATCAGTTGATCCATCGATAACGATAGATTATACCTAAGGTTTAAAGTAAATTCCGATTGTTAAAAAACATTCTGGAGCAGAGACTTGAACCCGAAACCTGTGGCACCGAGTGCCAGAGTGCTAGTCACTCGGCATTAACCTAAATGACATTACCAATTATTAAGTGTAATTATTAATTATTAAGTTTAATTACGAATTAAAGGGTTGATGTGTTATGTGTAGTTATCCTTTGTTATGTTATGTGTAGTTATCCTATGTGATGTTATGTGTAGTTATCCTCTATTATTATGTTATTTCTTTCCTAAAACAACCACAAAAATCTGTGACAAATATTCATTTATATAAGAAAGCAAGAGTTAATTAAATTAAATTCAAGTAACTAACAATAAAATGCATAATGTCTACTAATTAAAATTTGTTTAGGGACACAATCATCAACGAAAACCAAAAAGCTGATCTACCTCTACATTAAGAACATGCAGACTCTTTAAATAGTCCACAACATTCATCCAAGCAAATAATTTTTCTCGCACTAATGTCACCGAAATTTTGAATAAACTCGCATCTCGTGACATAAACAAATTCTGGATTTTTCCAGAAGATTAATTGATTCGTTTCTCTTCATGCAAGCCAACAAATCTGTTGTAACTTCCAGAGATCTCAGTGTCTTGCCTCTTCCGAGAAGACCCAATTTATTTGCTTCTGTGTTTTTCTTGCTCAATGCTGCAGTGCAGGCGAAAAATTACTTACCCTTGCGCGATCTTCAGATTAAGTAGAAGTCTCGACTCAACTTCCCAACGATTCAAGCGAAAGAAGTTAACGAGTTCACTTCTCCCTGTATTTATTCGGGTAATTAAGCGACAAGGCGCCGATATGTGGAAACATTAACTCGTTCTCTCAGATTTAAATACTACTTTTGTTCTCCCGCACAGGAAGCGAATAAGCAGTCGGCTTGGCTTAGTCATTAAAAAGGTTTCTCAGAGAATCTCTTATCAGGTGATTTGGAAAAGTATCAAAGATTTATGGAGATGAATCGGAAAACATATTTTTAAAGAAGTTTTCAAAAGTTTAATAGATTCAGACGAACAGAACAATGCATAACGTAGACAATCCACTAAATGCATAACGTAGACGTCTGAAATGCTTGTGCTTTTAATTCTTCATTATTATGTTAATAGATTTCTAAAAATTAATATATGAAGTTCTTTCATATTTTATTATTTACTTAAATGCATTTCTGAAAAGATGGCAATCATAAATTTATGCATAAAAATCAATCTGTTGATATATCTATAAAATATATTATTGGTTAAAAGCAACACTCTTTTAGAAGAATGTTTTTTGTTTAATATAGAATTTTGTTGATTGGTTTGATTTGGAATTTTTTTTGAAGAAGTTTTCATAAAATTCATTTAATAAATTTAGACGAACTGAAAAAGTAATATAGACGACTGAAATGTTTGTGCTCTTAAATCTTTATTGTTATGTTCATAAATTTCTAATAATTAATGTATGAATTTTTTTCATACTTTATTACTTACTTAAATGCATTTCATACTTTCTTAAAATGCATTTCTGAAAAGATGGGAATCATAAATTTATACATAAAAATCGATATGTTGATCCATATATAATCCAATATCGATCTGTTTATCCAATATCAATCTGTTGATCCCTAATAATCCAAATATTAACTCTTTCTTCCATATTTAAATACTACTTTTGTTCTCCCGCACAGGAAAGGAATAAGCAGTCGGTTTGGCTTAGTCATTAAAAAGGTTTCCCTGCGATTTTCTTATGAGTTGATTTGGAAAAGTATCAAAAATTTATGGAAACAAATGGGAAAACATATTTTTGAAGAAGTCTTCAAAAAGATCATTTAATAGATTAAGACGAACAGAATAAGTAATATAGCCGACTGAAATGTTTGTGCTCTTTATTCTTTATTGTTATGTTAATACATTTCAAATAATTAATATATGAATTTTTTCATACATTAATACATTTCATTCATTTTTTTCATGCTTACTTAAATGCATTTCATACTTTCTTAAATGCATTTCTGAAATATGGCAATCATAAATTTATGCTTAAAAAATCGATCTGTTGATCCATCGATATTGATCGATTGATTTGGAAAAGTATCAAAGATTTTTTGGAAATGAATGGGAAAACATATTTTGAAGAAGTTTTCAAAAAGTTCATTTAATAGATTCAGACGAACAGAACAAGTAATAAAGACGACTAAAATGCTTGTGCTTTTAATTCCTTATTGTTATGTTAATACATTTATAATAATTAATGTATGAATTGTTTTCATATTTTATTATTTGCTTAAATGCGTTTATGAAAAGATAACAATCATAAATTTATGCAAAAAAAATCGATCTGTTTATCCCTCTATAATCTGTTGATATGTCTATAAAATATATTATCTGTTTAAAAGAACACTCTTATGGATAATATTGCAATTTATTGTATCTAAATAAGGATGACAATTCTAATTTAATTTCAATGTTTTTAAGTTTGTTTTGATTAAACTTATTTCAAAAATTTTGTGTAATATTTTTTTAATAGCTCTTTTAAGTTTAAAATAATAATTTTTTCTGGAACCAGAAATATATATATAAATATAACAATACTTTACTTCAAATATTATGTTTTTACGGTGTGTAAAATGACTGGAAAATGAAGAAAAAAAATTTCTATAAAGTGAGATCAATCATTTCTTATTTTTGCTATAAATTTAAAATTAGTATTCTAATCTAACTATATAGAACATTATTTTTATTGAAGCATATTATTACTAAAATCAAATTATTCGACTTTTCCAAGTTTTCTAATTATACTGTGACCCGTAAAAAACTATAATTTTACAAAAATATTGACTTTAATATGCTAATAAAATTCCACGCAGTAAATGATTTCAGTGCGTGGGATTATTTTGTATTCGCGTGTCGTATAAACTATTGAAAATATCCATTACAATCTGTTATTTGTTTTCTCAGAACAAATACAACGCACTGGAAACTTAAGGCAATGTTTACTTTCATGGTAAATTAAGGTACTAATAAGAAAATAAATAATGCATATTTATCTTCTTATATATTTATATTTCATATTTTATTCTAGTATGTTTATATTTTATCTAGTGTTCTTTTGTTATCTCTCCTGAAAGATAACTAAAAATTATCACAAGATTAATCTAAAGGAAAATTTCTAGTTTATTACTGTCCAATCTTTTTATAGAAAGAAATAGGATGGATTACTGAATAAATGGATTACTTTTGATTTTTTGGAATATTAGAAAAATCAATTGCCATTTTGTGTTTTGTGGATAATGAACACAAAAGAACAGACACAACGCACTGGAAACGTAAGGCAATGATTACCTTCATGGTAAATTAAGATGCTAATAAGAAAATAAATAATGCATATTTATCTTCTTCTATATTTATATTTTATATTTCATTCTAGTATATTTATATTTTGTCTAATGTTCTTTTACTATCCCACCGGAAAGATACATTAAAAATTAGCATAAGAATAATCAAAAAGAAATTTCAAATCTGTTACTATCCAATCCTTTTATTGGAAGAAATAAGATGGATTACTGAATAAATGGATTAGTTTTGATTTTATGGAATATTAGAAAAATCAATTGCCATTTTGTGTTTTGTGGATAATGAACACAAAGCATTATATGAATATTTACTGACCACCAGGATCTGTTTCACAATTCTGAATGCACTGTGAAGCTAATATCACATAACAACAAGCTATGTGTTATCGTAACTGATTCGGTTTACCTATTGTGATCCTTAATGAAATTGCAACATATACTCAAGATATCGAAGAAGTGGGAGGCTTTTTTTAGTGTCTTTTCTCGGTATTGTTCGCCAGCCGAGTATCCATTTTGTTCTTATTAGGTTTTGACTAGTATGCACCAGGTTACAAAAGGGTGAAAGCAAAGAACTGATGAGTGAAAGAGATCAGCGACTGCTTTTTACTTATTGTTTGGCCCATATAGCAGAGTCGTTGTTTGTCTGAATGGAATTGAGTAGGTGGTTAGGAAATCTAGTTAAAGTAATATAATTGAAAACGAGGAATAATAATAGTTAGGGTTTTAGCTAACATGGTTCTTTGGTGGGTTTCTCCTGCATGTATTTATATGCATACATATATATAGAAAGTCCTTTTCAAGCTCCTTTTATAACAAATGTTGCCAAAGTTAGTCATGTAAATTTAACTATTATCTATCTATATAATAAACATCTATTTATACGTATAACTATATCCTTTTATGTAAATTATTGTAAAGAATTGCGAAAATATATTAACATTTGAAAATGAAGCAATAACATTTAAAACTGAATTTTATAGATATCTTCACTTATTTTCAAGAACTTCTCATTTTGATTCCAAGTTTTGAATTGGATTGGCATGGAATTTTTGCCCATATCTTTATATGATTTAGTTTATTGTTTTTTAAGTAATTTTCAAATCGCAAAAATAAGGAAACAATTTATTTTATAATTGCTTTATTTATAGACATATCGTTTTTAATAATGTTAATAATGGCCGAGTGACTAGCGTTCTGTCGCTCGCTGCCACGACTGTTAGGTTCGAGTACCGGTGGTGGCAGGGATGCTTGCAGTGGTCGGAATCCACTTTAAACTGTAGGTTCCGGTCTTATATGACTTCTGGGCGTTGGTCTGACAACCCTTCCCACGTAAAAAGAAACGCTCTCATGTTTCGAAATTTGCAAGTAGATAGAAGGGTTTGGTCCACCCTGGGGCTGTTGCGCCATTGAGGAGGAAAATTGTAATAGTGCTATACTCCGTTACATAAGCAAAATTTCCTTTTTTCTTTAAAATTTTCCCCCTCTATTTTAGTTTTATTCTATTGTTAATGAAACTTTATTACTATAGTTAGTTAATAACAATGGGTTGCTTTTTTTCAAGGCTTCTTGATTATTTTGTAATCATATTTTGTTGTTTTGTTTTTGTTCTTTTTGTGAATGTTTTTTTAATAGTTTTTTCCTAATCTCAGTTACAAATTTTAGTGTTTTACGTGCTGTTCCATTCCGTGTATCGACACGGGAAAAGAAAAAGAGGTCCTTTTGACTGAAGTAAAAAATATTTCAAGAGTTCACCTCACTGCATTACTTTTGTTTTCTATTTTAATAAACAGTTAGTAAATTGTGGTTCTATGTATGTTAATGAAATGCTATATCTAGCTTTTCAATTAAAAAAATATAAGGGTCTTAACACCAGGTTTACAAACTTCTAGTAGGGCTAGGTTACACCTAGACGATTAGAATCACATAGGATGTAATCACAAGATCGTGAAGGCTTTCCTGACATAGTAGTATATGCAGAAAACAACTGAAATGACAGGGCCACCATGTAAGTAAATATCCAATTTATTACTAAATGTACATTACCAAAAGCAACATGGTCAACAGCAATAACAGAATTACGGATGCTTGTCGTTTTCACGCAGAATCTTTCAGGCACGGTTGCGGGACATCTCCTCATGGTACTCTATAGCTCGTCCTCAAATTTTATACACACGTCATTGTTTTAAAAACGAGGCCTCGAAGGCGTTTGTGATGGTCAGCACCCTTACCTAGTCAGTCAGATGGCCTGGTGGAAGCTTTTCGTGTTTTCTCCCATAAGACATGCCAATGGGGGTTGGGTAGTTTCCCTAAAAGTCCTCCCGGAAGGCACTGTTCTTCTTCTTTATCAACTCGGAGACAAGTCGGACTTCTACCTAAGGTGCTCCATCACACAGCAGAAGTTTCCCCTTTCCCTCCATCCAAGAGTAGATTACTCATGGAATGTCCGTCCCGAACTGCAAGACACTGAAGATGAGTTACACCAATTTCCCACCCCCTCAAAATACAAACATTTCGGCAAGACTCTTTTTTTATTGAATGAAAATGCTCTAATTATAATCAAAAGCCTTTTTTCTTCTGTGAAAAGCATCAAAGTTTTGTTTTTCCATTCAACATTAATAAATTTATTAAGTATTTTTTTCAAAAAGCACGCATATTTTGGCAAAGACAAGAAGATTATCTTTCTATCTATTAGATTTTATTTAAAGATCTATTTTTTAAAGACTCTACGACTTAAGGGGATTATAATCATCATCATCATTAGTGGCGCAACAGCCTCATGGTGGGCCAAGGGCTATCTCCTGTCACGAGACATCTCCTGTTCAAGAGAGGAGATGTTATTTTCACGGGGTAGGGTTGTCAGCCCTACGCCCAACAGTCACATTAGACCGGGACCTACGTTTAAAGTGGATTCCGAACCACTACAAATATTCATGGCACTGCCGTGACTTGAACTCGAAACCTGTGGCACCAAGCGAAAGAGCTCTAGTCACTCGGCCATCAGGCTCCTTTAATGATATTCTACCCTAGATTATTTGTTCAAATTTTAAGCAACTGTAATGTTTTTCACATTTATTACAGTGCAAATATACATAATAATTTAACCATAGGATAGAAATAATAACTATATTATAAATGAAGACGAAAGTGGTGCTATAAATGAAGAAAGAAATTTAAAATGCAGTTTTGGTAAAAGTTTAGTTCATTAGAAATTTTAATTACTTCAGACTTTATAATCAGCATGAAAAGACTAGACAAATTTAGAATATACCTCAAGATATCTTCAATAATCAATTTTAAACTAGTTTGGTTTATCAAATAAGCCAACCATAATACAGAATAATAATTACCCGCTGGTTATTGGCTATTGAGGAGGAAATTTCTAGTGCTTTTAAATGTAAAATTATTCAATATGTATATTTATACGATAAATCTTTATCCAAATAAATGATATTTTTGAAATGCATGAACGTTCTTTTAAAAATTGTATTCCATCGGAAATTTTTTAATAATTTCATAAATTTTATTTTTCCGATGGTTTTAAAATAATTATTTTAATCAGAAGAATATAGAAGATATATTCCTATATCTTTAATGGTTGTAAACCGAGATAATGTATGAGAAAGAATTCTAAATATTGTTTAAATAATTAATTAAAAATAAATAAAATTTCTAAACAATCTTTAATTAATTAATTAATGAAAGGTTAATTATTTAATTTCTAAATATTCTTTAATTATATAAAGTATTCTTTAATTATATGAAGTATTCTTTAATATAAAATTCTAAATATTCTTTAATTAATTAATTAATATTATTGCGAGAAAATAATATTAAAGTGATATTTAAAAATTTAATAATAAACACAACATTGAAAAGAATATATTTAGAATAGTTATAATTTATTTATAAAGAAATCGAATTTAATGAACTCTAAACTTCCAAATGATTTTGAATTTTAAAAAATCAGTTGTAAATAACTAAGTAATATAAACAATTATAAGAATTTTTTGCATTTTTAATATATAATTATTATACTCATACAGTCAATCACAAAAGTCAACACAAACATATTAAAATAAAGAGATTTAAGAAATTATAAATATTTAAATAAGTTAAATTAACGGTAATGTTACATTTTATAAGTTAAACAATATTTTGTTAATGTAAGTGATAAAAAAAGGGTTCTGATAGCCCAAGCGACTAGCGCTCTGGCGTTGGGTGCCATGGATGCTTGCAGGTGTTCGGAGTCCACTTTAAATCGTAGGTCCCGATCTAATATGACTGTAAAGCGTTGGAGAGACTGCAAGCCGTTATTAATTCACAAGGCTAAGTAACGCAATAGTAAATTATTTTCAATCGTATAAGTTAGACCAATTTTTCATTTTCCTTTAACAAACACACAACTTTTAACCTTTAACGAAATCCCATACACTTTTGTTTTATGTGATTTTTTTTAAAAGAATTATTTTTCCTTTACAAGTTTGAAGTGTTTCCTTTTTCTACATAAATATAAATTAACGTAATTTGTATTTCAATACAAAAAATTCTGCAGCTTTTCAATTTTTATAATTACTTTAAAATTGCCATTTTTGAGGGTGTATGTTGACTTTTGTTACTGACTTTATATCTGAACTAAATTAAAAATTTATGCTTGCAGTCAAAATTTTTCATTTCAAAATAATAAATTTATTTATTTACGAACTTGAAAAGGAGAGAGGAAATTTTTTTCTTGATGATAAATTGTTCAGTATTTCAAGACCAAATAAAAGACAATCCTCAAATCCCAATTCAATCTCCTTTGATTTGTGGAGAACAAACAACTAAAATGAAAAAATCTTTAAAAATATATTTTTAATAAAGAACTTGCAGTTTATATTCAAATGCATCCATCGATAAAAAGGTTTCTGGATTCAATATTAGTTCTTTATTTTCATATACAACAACAATTATGGGACTGGCGAACAATCAAATATTGGGTAAATCTTATACAGAATTTTTATGTGGTTAAATAATACGACCTTATTATATCTAGGTTGTTGTTGTTGTATAAGGTCAGAGTATTGGGACACAACATAATTCGCATGTAGAATGGTAGATATATAAACAAATTTAACACCATGGGATCTTTTATACTTCACCTGTACTGTACCATCATTATCTGAAGCTAATAATTTTAAGAGAGGAATACCTAAAGTTCCGCATTTTCTTTCCTTCAGAAGGATTTTCCGATACATATTTTACGTGACTGCCAAGGTAAATGCAAGGTTTGGAATCACTTATTAGGTTTCGAACTAAGCATCTTCAGTTCAAACTCATTGCGTCAACCACTTTGACAGATTCTCTTTAAGCTAGTCATTTTTAAATAAAATATTGATGTTATTTTTGATACAATGTAAAAGATGTAAAACATAAGACAAGAACGGTTTGCAAAAAAATGTAAAATTCAAAATTCAAAAGATATTTATAATCCATTAATTATTTACGACCTTAGCATACTTAAATTGTTGTAGTCTTCTAAGGTCAAAGTATTTTGAAATGGCATCATCACCTCTAGAAAGGTAGATATATAAGCAGATTTAACATTATTTAAGCCGCCTGATGGGATCTTTTACACTTCACCTGTATTGCGACATCATCATCTCAAGCGAATGCTTTTAAGAGAAGAATATCTGAAGTTCCGCATTTTCTCCCCTTCAGAAGGATTTTCGGATTTACATATTTTACGTGACTGCCATGGTACAAGCACTGTACCTTTTGATTCTGATTCACTTATTGGGTTTTGAACTAAGTATCTTCAGTTCGCAAACTCATTGCGTCGACCCCTAAGCAATTTGACAAATCCTTTTTAAGTTAGCCATTGTTTAAATACGATATTGATGCTATCTTTAATACAATGTAAAAGATGTAAAAGATATGGCACAAAAGAACGGATTTTACAAGAATGTAAAATTAAAAAAAAAAACTATTCAAAAGATATTTATAATACCTTATTTATTTATAATCATTTAATGGTACGACGTTAGTATATTTAGATTGTTGTTGTATTTTAAGGTCAGAGTATTCTGACATGACATCATTCGCCTCTAGAACGGTAGATTTATAAGCACATTAAACGTCATTCAAGGTGCACCATGAGATCTTTTATACTTCATCTATATTGTGCCGTCATTATGTGAAGCAAATGCTTTTAACAGAGAAACATCTAAAGTTAATAATTTTCTTCCCCTCAGAAGGAATTTTCGTTCTACATATTTTATAAACAACGCACCTTTCGGTTCGGATTCACTTATTAGGTTTAGAACTAAACCCCTTCAGTTCGGAAACTCACTTCGTCAACCACTAAGCAACTTTGACAGTTCCTTTTTAAGTTAGCCATTGTTTAAATACAATATTGATGTTATTTTTGATACAATGTAAAAGATGTAAATGCTAAGATATTTAAGAAAGGATTGCACAAGAATGTAAAATTAAAAAAAAATTAAACTATAAAAAGATTTTGATAATCCTTTAATTTTTTATAATCATTAAATAGTACAACCTTAGTATATTCAAGTTATTTTTGTTTTTTAAGGCCAGAGTATTTTGACATGACATCATTCGCCTCTAGAAAGGTAGATATATAAACAGATTTAGCATTATTTAAGCCGCCTGATGGGATCTTTTATAATTCACCTGTAATGTGATATCATAAACTAAAGCAAATGCTTTTAAGAGAGGAATATCTAAAGTTCCGCATTTTCTTCCCTTCAGAAGGATTTTCCGATCTACATATTTTACGTGATTGGCATGGTATAGGCACTGTACTTTTCGGTTCTGATTCACTTATTAGGTTTCGAGCTAAGCACTTTTAGTTCTGAAACTCATTGCGTCAACCATTAAGCAACCTTGACAGATCCCTAGATAGATCCCTAGACAGAGAGCTTCATTACATCTGCAATATTTTATTACATCTATAATATTACAGATGTAATGAAATACATCTGCAATATTATAGATGTACATCTGTAATATTACATATATATTTCATCTGTAATATTTTCATCTTGCGACTCCCAGATGTTTAAATGAATTAGTTTTACTTGTAAAAAATAATTTTTTACCAAAAATATTTATTACTATAGAGTAAAAACTCATCACAATTCCTTTTAATCTAAAAATGTCTGTGTCACATCAGTATAAATTTAGTTTTTAGTAATAAAAAATTAATCAAAAAGAAACTTGAAATATCCGGCAAACTCCAAAATACGAATTATTAAAATAAATTAATTTTTTTTTCGAGTTTAAATATGGCGTCTATATAAATAAGAAAATACTCAGACCATTTTAACACCTTTCCTAAGTAATATAAAATATAAAAAAAATATTTTTTCGCAGACAAATTTATTAGAAAAGTATCCAGACTGTTTTTATGCTTCCGCAAAGTCATATCAGATTTTAAATATTTATTCCCACCCACATTTATAAGGCAATCTGATGAAGTGTCACGTTCCTATCTTTTTATTTGGAGCGATGGTCAAAGTAAATTGGTAAAGAAACGTGTGTTCTTATTCCGCAGACAATATACTTCGTCAGAAAAAAAAATTAACAGAAATATATATTGGGAAGTTTTGTTCAGGTTTTGGAACACGCAATAGATAAAAGAAAAAATATATACCCAAAGAGAAAATCGTAGAAGAAACTGCAGAATTTACTAAAATATAAAATATATCTGAATTTTCTCTCATATATAGAAATTTCTCTTTTCAAACTTTTCTTGCCATATTTAGTTTTAAAATTTATTATTAATGTTTGAATGTAATATTTCTCATAGTGCGCATATTAGGTGTGTTTGCGTTGTTTTGTAGCGAAAAGAATTATATGACAACATTAAAGTATCGTAAATTTAAAAATAATGATATTTTAAAAATAAAAAAAATATTGAAAAACAATAATATATCATACATTTCTATGCATAAGCAGAGAAATTTTAGGGCTTTTCTAAAGCTTAAGTATGGAGGTCGGCTTATATACGAATATGACACGGCTTATATACGAATTTAGGTATTTTTCGGTTGGGCAAGTGCAAGCGATAAATCACTGAATAGAGCATGTTTTTATTTCTTTAGTTTATATTTCTTAAGTTTGTGGACAAAAATATTAATTTTAAATAGAATGAGGTATTTCTTTTATGAAAATGAGTGGTTTTATTTTCTAAATTGTTTTCCTGGCGATGGTATGGATGTTTGTTAGTGGTTCGGAATCCACACTAAACAGTAGGTCCTGGTCTAATTAGCCTAAAGTATGCAAAAAATGATCATAGAGCCACAAACCAAACCAAGCCCTCTAAATTGTTTATTTTGCTGGTTTGTTGGATGGTCGCCAAAACGAAAAATAACCATGTTGGCGAAATGTGTGCCCCACTAATGAAAAAATACGAAAATGTACACCAGGAATAGTAATAGAATACTATAAATAATTAGAGCATAAAAGTAGCAATTGAAAAGGAAAATTACTATACTATATCCTAACTTACTTTTTTGTGTGTTTGAATGCAATCTTTATGGGGAAAAAAAGATAGGGTTACCAGAGTTATAAATCGTCGTTGGTGTCTGGCTCTTTATTTTGCCGCTATTTGACTGGAAAATATTTCACCCGTTTACCTGCTTGGCATTAATATCGCCCTCATGGTGACATGAACGTTATAGGAATTTTTTCATTCGGCTTGTATGCGGATTTTAAACTTTGGGTAAATTTTTTGAAGATAAAACGTACTATCGGCTTATACACGGGTAGGATTATATGTGGAAATATACGATATATTAAAAATTATGTTATAAATAAAAAATTATTCAGAAATATAATCTAAAATATTTTTATTATTGAATATACAGGGTGATTATAATGAAAGTCCCACTTTCAAAATGCTGTAAAAACAGTACCACTCTTCACAATGACTTCAAATTTGAACTGAAGATACTTGAAAATGGGGGAAACGGCATGGCATTAAAAAAGTAACACTGTAAAAAAGAAAACGTAAAAAAGAAGCACTGTAAAAAAGAACCACTTGTCACAATAAAAAGAAATTCCACCGATTTTTCCCATCCAATTTGGTATGACCTTGCCGCACGAACTGCTGCTTGCACTGCTTTCCACTAACAGTGTCACAATTGTTGAATGACTTGGAAGTCATTTTTAACGTAAAAAAACCGAAGCAATCATGCACATTGAACACTACTGTTGGTTTAACGTGCAACTCATGCCAAATACATTGTAATTTCGATTCGAAATATCACTGGCAGCAGAATTCACTTTCTTTATGCCGCTTACAGCGCCATCACTTTGGAACTTTTTTGGATGCTGTACGGTTTTCCCTTTCTTCACGTATCTTCAGTTCAAATTTGAACTCATCGTAACGAGTGGTTCTTTTTTTACAGAATTTTGAAAGTGGGACTTTAATTATAATCACCCTGTAATAACAAAACCAAAAATAAAATCTAAAAGATCATAAACAGTTATATGTACAATTATAATCACCTTGTACATTAAATATAAAAACAGCAGTTTATTAATTTTTTTTACAAAAGAGCACACTTTTTAATAGTATTTGAATTGTGCAGTTCTTGATTTCTTTTGTATTATTTATATTTTTTGTATTTTAATTTAAAAAAAATATTCAATTTAAAACATCTGAATCTTTCAGAACAGAAAAAAGAACAGATTTTGTTTAGAACAAAAAATAAATTTAGCTGACGATATTACCATAAGGGGCTGCATGACTAGTAAAAATTAATGTTGGACATCAGATATTTTGGAGTTATGTTTATTATTCTGTGTATAACAAAATAAAAAAGATTTTATTTTTTGTCGGATTTAATGAATAAGCTGAATGACAATAAAATTACGTATCCCTTAAACTTAATAAAACTAGTTAGTTGGTTCTTGAAAGTTCTGAAATAGTAAATTGAATTTTCTAACAATCTCACAAATGTTGAAAATAATAGCGTAAAACAACAGGCTTCCAATTATATTCCATATTTTATTCTAACTAAATCTAAAAGGTGTCAAAATAAAAGTTTTTATTCATTATAATACATTGTGAAATAAAAATAAATAATTCTGGTGTTATTAAATCCAAAAAGCAAGCCAGCGATAGAAACTGATTTTGCAATTTCAATAAACTAGACAACTTTCTAAGCCATTTTCAAGGCAGTAGTTTCGGTGCTAGATTAATGAATTCAATTTCTTTGTGTCCAGATCAGGTTGACTTGAAAAATAAAAATAAAAGGAAATATTCATATGTTCAAATCTTGGGATTTTAAACTAATGTATTAAGTCAGACAATAATAACTAGAAGCAATTTAATTAATTATTCCAATAACTTTTGAATCAAAATGACTACTATGGATTATGATTGTATTGTCGGTATTAAAGCTAAATACACGTTTTAACATACCTAATTTTAATAAGGAACTATAAAAATATATATGAGGTTTATAAATATGTCTTTGTGTACTATCAGGTTTATAAATATATGAACTATATATATTTATAAATTAGATCTGGCCACAAAGAAATAGAATTCATTAATCTAGCACCTAAACTACTGCCTTGAAATATTATTATAGAATTCATTTTTCTGAAATATTATTCAAAAATGTTTTATTACTCTGGATTTTAAGTTCATTAGTTTTCCTTCAGTGTAAAATGAATAAAAATTGCACAGTAGAAATTTAATTAAGATTTTAAGAATTTTAATTTCGTTCGAATTCAATCTGCTTTAGCATTAAAGTAGATTGAATTCTAAGCTAATGAAAATGAATGAAATGAAATGAATAATTATCATATACTAATGAAAATATTATATTATATTTTACTTTTAACAAAGTTCAATCAGTTTTCTGTTTAAATCTTGGTTTTAAAGAGAATATTATGTTTTGTCAAAAGTTAAATAACTAATGAAAATACTAATGAATCATATTAATGAAAATGAAATGAATAATTATCACATACTAACGAAAATCTTTACGAATGAAAATAAATATCCACTTTTCAGGCTACTGAAGAAATTTGTAAAAGTTATTGATCCTGTTTCTGTAACGTACGTGTATATCATGTGTATACATGATTGTGATTATACTTTAAAACAGTGTTGTACACAATACACAGTAAAACAGTATATGTTGTATATGAGATTACACTTCAAATATTAAAATGATTATAATGTCGTTCGAATTCAATCTGCTTTAAACGTTACAAGATGTTTATTAAATTTTACTTTTAACAATGTTCACTCAGTTTTCTATTTAAATTTTGGTTTTAAAGAAAGCATTTGTGTTTTGTTAAAAATAATATAACTAATGAAAATACTAATGAATGATACTAATGAAAATGAATGAAATGAAATGGATAATTATCAAATACTAATGAAAATTTTTACAAATGCAAAGAAATAACTACTTTTCAAACTACTGAAGAAATTTGTAAAAGCTGTTATTGATCCTGTTTCTGTAACGTACGTGTATGTCGGAATGACTTGTGATTGTACTTTAAACCCTGTTCATGTTATATGTGAGATTACATTTCAAACATTAAAATGATTATATGCTTTCTTATAATTTTCCTACCTTTTTAACAATTTCTTCTCTAAAATTAAGATGCACTGAATGCCTTTTCTGGTGCCTTTTTACCTTTTTGTAACTGTTAATAATATCACATATCTGTGCATTATAACTAATTTTTTTTAAAATAATGTACATGTAAGTGTTGTTCTAAAACAAATTGCCTGTAATTATACAAAATACAATACGGAAAGTCAACCATACTCTTTTCTGAAAATATCGATTATAATAGATTAACTACAAACCTAAGCGACAGCAACCTTTCTCAATGAGATTGCTATAAGAAAGAAATTATCTTGAAGTTTTATCTTTGTCAGAACTGTCAATTATTTTTACTGAACGTTGAAGACATCTCTATTCGCACTTTGAAAATACGAAATGACAAAAATTTATTGGCTCCTGAACAATATTGATTTATTTTTCAACTAAGAAATTCCTCTTCTTGTTTCCAGGCATGGACTAGTACATCATGACCCACATTGAAAACATAGTAGCTAGCTTTTTATATCAATTGAAGGCTTTTACTGCTAATTGTAGGTACTTTAAGGTAATTAAGGTAAGGCTGTTAATTTAAAGTAAGTTGTTTAAGGGCCTGTAATTCTTTTAAAGGAACAAATTGTTTTAATGACAAATTGTTTGAAAGTTTAATTCATACACATATAGCAGGAGAGTTTGAACCCACATTTTTTGTTTTGTTTGAAAGTTCTAGGGAGTTTTCAAAACTCGAAGATGTTATTTTTTTTTTTTTTGGTTCAGTAAAAGGAGATTGTGGGGTCTGATGGCCGAATGACTAGGGCTCGGTGCCATAGATTTCGGCTTCTAATTCCGGCTGTGCGATGGACGTTTGCAGTGGTTCGGAATCCACTTTAAACTGTAGGTTTAATATGACTTTAATATATACCGGTCTAATATTACTGCTGTGTATAGGTTTGACTATCTTACCCCCGTAAAAAGAAAACATCTCATGTTTCGGAATCTGTCAGTAGGCAGATGGTCTGGGCCCACCATGGGGCTGCTGCGCTTTTGAAGAAAAGGCAATGGTAGCTTTATCTGTGAAAAATGATGCTCCCCTTCCTTTTACCCCTGGCGTTATAATATTCCCTGCGAACACATATATTTTATTAAGTCCTTTATTATTAAGAAATGCGGAGAAAGATAGTTGAATAAAGGCTATGAGAACTTCTCGTGAACAATCCGTGGATAAGACAGGATAAGTTGAAGGGAATACAGATTTCTCGGAAACTAATATTATTTCTGATAAAAATGAGCAAAGGAGATTCATTTTTAATGTAGTGTTATTAAACCTGTTAGATGCAAATGAAGATTTAAAAATTGGGATTAAATTGATCCCACAAATGTGCTAAAATTTGGGGAAAAACGAGTTTACTGCAGGTCTAAACCTTTTCAGATTGAATCGATTTTTGCTTTTAAATACATAACTACAAAATTGTAAATGAAACTTTAAAATTACTATTTATTTCGCTACTTTTTAGTTTCTACATTGTTTCCTTTTATTAGAAGGATAATGGCATCCCATGGATTGGCTTAATTTTAATCAATTGATTTCTCAGTATATTTCCAAATATATCAGTATATTTTGTATATTATTCCTCAGTGCATTCCTCAATATGTTATTCCTCAGTATATTTCGTAAAAAAAAGGAAAAGAACTTTCTGAAAAATATACAAGAAGAAAAGAAATAATTCAAAACAAATTACACAGAATAAACTATTTTTATTTTCTACAAAATAATGTCTAAAGAATCTCTCAATTATTCCCACTTTTTTAAAGTCCAAAAAATGATGAATTTTTAAAATAGTGTATTACTCGAACATTGTCTAAAAAGCCAGAAAAGTGTATCTTGATTATAAAAAATACCTTACTGAAGCTTTGCATTTTATATCCTAACCTTGGAGTTTCCACGTTGATAAACCATCTTTGCAAACTTTTATCTATATATAGTAGCCGTTAAATCCCAATAACTTCTTCCATAAGAATATGAAAAAAGGATAAAGAAAAATGTGGATGCGCTTGATAAATCCTCTCTGTATACCTTCAATCTATCATGAAAGTTTTGAGAGTGTTGTAACAGGATTTACTAATAAAAAAATTTAGAGACATCGCCCTTTGAATAAGAAGCAAGTGAATGAAAATCTTGCAAAAACTTTATAAATTTTTTCTGTGGTCACCTAATTTATTTTATACTTATTTTTCTTAAGGATATTTCACCGATTTTTTTGAAGTCAATAAAGCATTTATTTACGCTAACATTTTTAGGACATTCAATGTTGTAAAGTTGAATTTTTGCGATATGATTCATTATTTCTGAAGATATTCACTACTTTCTTTTAAATTTTAAAAGATTTCCTAACTAATATAGATGTATCTAATATAAATCTAAAATTGATTCCTATATGATGTAACAAGGTTTTATTTTATACTTATTTTTTTTAAGGATATCTCATCGAATTTTTTTTAAAGTTAACAAAGTATTTATTTGATTGCGCTAATTTTTTCTAGAATATTTAATGTTGCAAAGTTGAGTTTTTGTAAAATGATTTAGTATTTCTGAAGATACTGACTATTTTTTTCAATTTTAAAAGATTTACTAACTGATTTAAATGTATTTAATATAAATCTAAAATTTGTTTCAATATGTACGATGTATGTATTTTATACTTATTTTCCTTAAGGATATATCAGTGAAATTTTAAAAAGTTAACAAAGCATTTATTTGAATGCACTAATTTTTTTCTAGGATGTTCAATGTTGTAAAGATGAGTTTTTGTGGAATGATTTAGTATTTCTGAAGATATTCACTACTTTTATCAATTTTAAAAGATTTCCTAACTAATATAAATGTATCTAATATAAATCTAAAATTTGTTTCGACATGATTTAGTATTTCTGAAGATATTCACTATTTTTTTAAATTTTGAAAGATTTCCTAAATAATGTAAATGTACCTAATATAAATCTAAAATTTGTTCCATATAATGTAAAAATACTAATTTGAAGTGCTTTTTAGAAAGTTGTTTGGTTCCAAGATAAAAATTTTTTTCTAAAATATTGATATTTTTGTTTTTAAATTAAAATAAAATTTTAATTATTATTTATCAATTTTTGTGAACAAAATCCCTAACTAATTCAAATTTTAATTCATTGGTCAAAACAAATATTTTTTTCTCAAAATGTATAAAATTTGAAAAAATTAATGGCAATTGAAAAAGTTTTCACTTAATATAACTATAAATTTATATTTTTATAATATTTTTAATTAAAAATAGCGTAAATTAATTTAAATGTCATTAAACGTGAAGAGACTTATGATCAGAAAATGATAGTGTTTATTTCAGAACTCGACAAGAAATATTTCTTATATGTTAGATTTAAAAGAATAACGAATTAATAACATATTAACGAATAATAACATATAAACGAATTATAACATATTAATTTGCTTAGTAGATTTTTTTATTGTTCGCATAGTTATTGAGGAATTATTAAATTTAAGAAGTTCTTTAAAAAGTATATATTTTCATTCTATCTCACATTATTCATACTGAAGTGTCTTCTTATAGCAAAATTTTCAACAGTATATTATTAATGCATTTGAAAAAAAATGATAAAAACGTTAAAAAGTTTAACGTTTTTTAATATTAAAACAATACATTTTAAGAAGAAAAATAATAACAAAAAAATAAAAAAATAAAAAATAAAACGAATACGAAGATACTTATTTTAATGGTATTCACAAATATTTTTTTCAATGTGATAAATCATTATTGTAATATTCTATCGATTTCATAAATTTTTTTTTCACTTATGATGGAGCGTATTAATTGAGTTATCAATAAAATATAAATTTATTTATTCAGAGAACGAAAGGAAAAGGAATTTAATACCAATACATAAGAAAGATAAAATATTAAATATTGAGAAGCATTTGTCCTTCTATGAATATTATAGTTAACAATATTTGAATTTTGATTCGAAATCATAAATGTTTAAGAGAATCATTAAAAACTAAATTGGCTATAAAACGGAGCATAATTAAACTCGTAATTCACATAAAAGTATAAAATATTTTCCCTTGATTGGCTTTACTTCAATATTTGATAATTAATTTATTTCCCCTTCATATTATGCTTCTTAAGAATAAATTTGCTTAGGACACAATAAAACGTCTCTAAAAACAGCTTTGTTTGAATTCTGAATTGCAATGCAAAGTAATTCTCATACGCTTTTTTAAAGAGGTAATTAAACTTGTAATTAAAAGCATTAGGAAGTTATAAAAGATTATTATTTATGGCATTAGCTTTTGTCTAATAAATTATAAAGCAATGAAGATGTCAAGCTGAAGTTAAAACAGATTTAAAAAAAGAAGAACAAAATGCTTACAAAGAACTTTTTACTATCAATAAATGTGTTTACTTAATTAATAAGATGCTAATGTTCTAATCTGTACAACAAAATGACACGAAGTTGTTTTAAAATTCTGATCAATTTTTTACAATATGCAAACAATAAAAATGCAAATAAAGTAGAATTAAGAAATCTTAATATCAAGAAGTCAAAAACATTTTTTATTTCAAATTGTTGTTATGTTGAAGACATGTTGTTATTGTTGACTAATAAGAAGTTGCTTATTTTAATGGTATTGATGCATTTATAATATTGAAAAACGGTTATAGCCCCAGACAGTTAACACATTGTTAAAAACATAACAGGAAGACAATTTTAATTCTAAAAATAATGTTCTCAACAACAGCATTTTAAAATGATAAACTGATGCTTATTTAAGTTTAAAAAAAATTTATCCTGGTCAAGCTAAGTACATGAATGTTTTTCTGATTAAAAAACATTACCTTTCTATGAATAATTTCTAATTATAAATTTTTAAAAGAACCATTAAAAAATAAAATTATAAAATTAGAATTAAGCTCTTAATTCACGTAAAAGTATAAAATATTTTCACTTGATTGGCTTATGAAAGTTTTCTTGAATTGGTTTCCAATATCTCATGACAAGGATAAATATCGAAAATCCTGTAACTTATAATAAATTACCGAATTCCTGCTTCTTAAATCAAAATATTTACATATTATTAAACAATTAAAAATTTCATCTCTTTTTTCACCTCACCAAATCTTATTGTAAAAATCCACGTATTTTTAATAAATAAATATAACAAATTTATCTTCCAAGGAACTTTATATTCTCTGTATATTTATATTCTGTGAACTTATATAAAGAATATTATAAGTTCACAGAATATAGTTATATATAGAATTTACAGTTCACTTCTTATATTCAGAACTTTATATTCTGTGAAAATATATTATTTTGTTGCATTCAGAAAGAACAACTGCTTTCGAATTTTTTTCATATAAATCATTCTAGAGCTACAAATAAAATCTGTACGATCCTATCTTTCTAAATTTATAATCTATACAATAACGACAATAAATAAGGAACAGACATTAATGCTTCATTGTTGTACAAACTAATCAAGAGGCCTTCGTTTTCCCTCTTCTGTTAATCCTATTGATATTTTGTCGATTGGATTACAGCTGTAGTGCAGCTGTTTGATAAATGATGTGGTTTTGATGGTTTACTTTGCAGAAACCAAACAATAAAAAGAGATGAATTAGGGGATTTCTTTAGCACTACAGGAGAGAGCTGAGATAATAATAATTCTTTTTTTGATACAATTGTTTTAATCTTTATCGTTGATATTGCTCAGCAATGTAGTACAGACAACTACAATTAAAAAGTTCTTGTTTCCTATGTCGTTTTTAGTTTTTGCTTGGTGATTTTTTAAGAACATCTATTTCATTTACTAAACAGATTTTTTAAAACATTTAGAAGAAAAAATGCTTACAAATAACTTTTTACTATCAATAAATGTGTTTACTTTATTAATAGAGATTGAAATAATAAATTTAGAGATTGAAATAATAAATTTAGAGAGGATTTAGGGAGTGAAATAAGAAATTGATAGGATTTAGGCAGTGAAGTAATAAATTTAGAGAGTGAAATAATAAACGAGAGGATTTAGAGATTGAAGTAATAAATTTAGAGAAGATTTTATAGAGTGAAATAATAAATTTAAAGAGCATTTAAAGAGTGAAATAATACATTTCGAAACTATTTACATTTTGGAAAATTTTCTTACTTCCTATGTCGTCTTGAGTGTTTGCTTGATGATTTTTTATAAATAGATATTTCATTTACAAGACATATACTTTTTAAATATTTAGAAAAAAGAATGCTTACAAAAAACTTTTTATTATCAATAATAAATGTGCTTATTTAATTAATAAAGAGTGAAATAATAAATTTAGACGGGATTTAGAGAGTAAAATAATAAATTTCGAAACTACTTATATTTGGGAATGCTGCAAACACAGAGAAGAGAAAGTATTTTGCGATTACTTAATTGAAAAGTTTTAAATGTTAATTTAGGGTGTTAACAAATTATTTTTAAAACATATGTCAATCATATTTTAAAATGAATTCTAAAGCTTAAAATCATAGTTTCTTGTTCTAATAGTTTTTGGTAGGTATGATACTATTTCAACTATATGAGTAGGATATGGTTATAAATTGATATTTTAACGAAATATAGTAACAACTTTTTACGTTTGTTGTACTTTTCAATTATTTTACTAATGAAATTTTTGAATTTTAATCAGGCTCTCAATTTTTAGTTGATTTTCTACGAATTCTCCTGATATAAGTAAACGAGAAATTCTCTGAATTTATATTGACAAAGATCCTTCATTTTACGTAAAATTTAGAACTAATTTTTTTCTTAAAATAATCTTTTAAAAAAAAAAAACACTAATGCCTTATTATATGAATATACATATGACACTAATATTAAGATTATACCACTAAAAAACCATTAATATGAATATACATATTAATGGTTTGAAACATTTGAAACATTTTTTTCTTTCATCAAGATTTCTTATATTCTATTGAATTCAAAAGCCTTTTATTTTATTGTTGGCGTATTTTAACATGTAATGTTATATCATGGTTAATAATTATATTAATTAATGATTTTTCTTTTTTCACAATCTTTATGTTCAACAAACAGGTTGATCCAATGGATAAATTATTTTTACTTAAATTCAAGGTTATCTAATAAATAAAAACATTAAAATTAAACCGATTATTGTTATCAGGTAAATTAGAAATAATTTTTTTTGTTAAGATAATCTTTTTTAAAGAAAAACACCCAATAATGCCTTATTATATGAATATATACCAAGATTTCTTACATTCTATTGAATTCAAAAGCCTTTCATTTTATTGTTGTTGTATTTTATCATGTAATGTTATATAATGGCTAAGCATCGTATGAATTAAAGATTTTTCTTTTTTCATACTCTTTATGTTCAAAAAACAGTTAGCTTCAATGAATAAACTATTTTTACACAAATTCAAGGTTATACAATAAATAAATAAAAATATTAAAATTAAACCCTTTATTGTTATTAGGTAATGATAATTATTATACTCACAAAGCAGACATGAAGTTTATAATAACAGATTTCTATTTTAGGCTCACATAATTGAAATAATGCTTCTAACATCAAAAGGGAAGATTAAGTTCTTTAAACTTGTCAGAAACCACAATAGCATTATTCTTTAAAAACTAACTATCGCCAGAGAGAAGAATAATACAAGTTAATTTTAACTGAAGTTGACTCTTCATGAAAACTTCTGCCAATTAAAATACTCTCTTCCAAACTTTAATAATTAGTCACTCTTTAGCCTAACTTCTCTTCAGTTAATTACTCCATTTAAGAAATTAATAGAACACGAAAAGCCATCAATATAAGTGATTAAGTATATGTTTGGAAGGAAAACTAGTACATTATTATTTTTAAAAAAATAAAAAAAATAAAAAATTTACTACGAATATGTATTTCTGAAATTTTGAAATTATTTTTCAAAGAATTATTGTTAGTTAAAATAAAACATTTGAAATAGTTCTTAAAATTATTTTGCTTGAATGATTTAGATATGTATGTGTTGAGTAATTTTTGGTTTATTTTAAAATGACAAAATAACTATGGTACTCAATAACTAGTACTTGAGCTAACGCGAGCCTAAATCTCAAGTCTAGTACTTAATTTGTAGCATTTATTTTCAGATTTGTTTTTGTAGAATTTGTGTGTGTAGTAATAGTAAATCTGGCACTCGGTGCCACAGGTTTCAGATTCGAGTTCCAGCGGTGCCATGCATGTTTGTAGTGGTTTGGAATCCACTTTAAACAGTAGGTCCTGTCTAATATTATTGTGGAGCGTTGGGAGTAGGGATGAAAACCTTACCCCGTAAAAAGAAAACATTTCCTGTTTCAGAATCTACACGTAGGCATATGGCCTTGGCCTAACATGTGGCTGGGGCTGTTGCGCCATTGAAGAAGAACTGAATATAGGGAATAGCGAGTAAATTGAAGTATTATCATTACCAACTATGGCCTACCGAACTGGTAATCCCTTTCTAATGCGGTTTACTAATTTCACATAAAAGCGTAAATGCCCCTGCATTGAGAAAAATGATTTTATTTTCAATCAATTTCGGATGAATATGATAGGAAAATATATACAATTTTAATATTCTTCTAAAACTTAGTTTTACTGATGAAATATTTTTTTATTAATCTCAAATTCGCATTAGTTATATAATTACAATCTCTTTTTTAATTGATTATTTTTTCAAGTTATTAATATGAGATGATTAGATAATGTCTATACAATGTATGTGCAATCATAATCGCCATATATAGCAAAACAATATAAATTAACTGACTTTTACGGGGTAGGGCTGTCAGCCCTACCCCATAAAAAGAAAACATCTCAAGTTTCGTCTTGGCCCACCATGGAGTTGTTGCGCCATTGAAGAAGAATAGGAGGCAATAGTAATAAAGGTAATAGTAAATAAATAGAGGTAATAGTAAATAAATTTCAGCTACTTAAAATACTTTCTGCTACATCTGTTTATAGGCCAAGCCCAATTTTTATTGTTGTGCAACAATTACATGAATTAGCAAACTGTTTTTTCATGACCATATCTTATTTCCATATATGTATTGTAAAAAATTTAATTTGTTTAAAATTTAATGTAATAATGTAACATAATGTACATACATAAAAAAAGAAAGCTGTCTTTAGAACAAAAGAATGTAATTTTAATTAAGGTTGACATTATTTAATAAAAAATTTCTTTACTATGTCAAAACAAAAACTGAGCTTATAGTTATCAAAATGGGTGAATGAATTGAAATAATATTATTTCCTATGTTTCTAAGATAAAGATTATTGAGATGACTTTAAGAAATTAGTCTTATGAAAGTCGACAGCAGTAGATGCAACATTTTATAATTTTTTTCTTTCAATTATAATTTGATAAATTTAAAACGCTTACATTCCTGAAAATAATAAATACATTCTAAATTAAACAAAAAAAGTCATTGCGTTTTATTTTTTATCTTAGAATGCTCTTGTGAATGTGCATATTTGACAGAGCAATCTTAAAATTGTTGTGTATCCCTAACATTTTTTAAATTTCATTGGTCACAAAAATTTAATTTTTTCTTTACAAACAGCCTATTTATAATAAATTGCCATTTATAATAAATTAATGTTTAACTTTATCCTCATTAATTTAATATATATGCTTATCACCAATGTAACATATGATTATGTAACCAATGTAACAAATGATTGATTATATGACAAATGTAACATATGATTATTAAAAAAAGTATTTCGTATTAAAATGGTATAATTTCTTGTTAAAAATGACATGATTTCGCCTTCGTTTTAATATATTATGTTTCAAATGAATCACGATATAAAAATAATGATGAAATATATTATAAGGAAATGAATCACGAAATATAATATTACCCCAGTCATGAAAAATCAATATATTAGCAAGCTATTTTTAGAAGTTGGAATCAATATGGGTTGAAATACTATACGCTTTCTTGGAAATTTAACATCTCCTATTTTTAACATTATTAGAAATTTATCTTCACTTTTGAAAATAGGCGTCCTTCCTTTATTTTGTTGCTTTTTTCTTGGTTATACTGGATGTACTTAGTTACATTACTTGTAAAAACCTAAGTAACCTTTTAGCTGGAAAGTTTCATTTCTTTAAATACTTATATATTTTTAATTTGGGCAATAGGATGAATTCTTAGAAAAGATTATAGATTCCCTGAAAATGTTAAGCCTGAAAGGCAAAAATAAAGTTCCCATAAATTATGAATTCAACCGGTTTTTTAATTCCAGGTATATTATATTTTAAAAACAGGGCAATACTTTTGATATCATTTGAATATAGCGATAGCGAAAATGTCACATGAATGTATCTTTCAAGTTTTAAATAAAATATGGGGAATGAAATTTTGTTATTTATGCAAATGCATAGATATTTTTAAATTTGAATCTTGGATTTTTTTAAAATACCGAATCTCCAGCTATTTGAAATATTCACAGCTTTTGGAAAATATCTAATTTATGTAGGCTAATTATTGTTATTTATTCCAAACATTTTTTAAATTACATTGGTCACGAAAATGTAATTTTTTCTTAACAATCATCCAAATACTATCATTTAAAAGATATAAATTTATCATTTCT
The DNA here is from genome assembly GCA_021605075.1 of Caerostris darwini. Taxonomy (NCBI): domain Eukaryota; kingdom Metazoa; phylum Arthropoda; class Arachnida; order Araneae; family Araneidae; genus Caerostris; species Caerostris darwini. The sequence goes on along the minus strand of BPLQ01012119.1, from coordinate 267,050 downwards.
TTGTTTAGCATGTGTGCTGTTTATAAAAAATTAATTTTATCATCATTAATTTAATATATATGCCTGTGACCAATGTAACATATGATTATGTTACCAACATAATTAATTTAAATATTTCATCAGTAGCATCTTTTATTACTTTTTTAATATACTTTAAAATAATAGTACTGTTTAATGAATTCTTAAAATAAGTTTTAAAAGTTTCAAAACATGTCATAATTATTACACGCCAAGCAAAATATTAAGAAAGCAAAAAGATAATTTGCAGCAGACGAGATATTGCATCAGACTTTTCTCAAAATTACACTGCGCCACCCACATATTTTCTGTAAGATGAAAACACTCATTTCTTACTTATTTGGAACTCAAAAATGACAGTAAAAATTGGCAAATGGTTCTTGTTTAGGAATATGGAGGTAGTAGGTTCTCTCAATTTTCTTGATATATATATGAGAAATGTAATATGAAAATATGTTAATTTATATACTATAACTTACAAACTAAAGTAGTTTGTAAATTATATAGCAACGTTTATAAGTTTAAATCTATTAAAAAATATATATCATATATTGAATATAAATGAAATGTGTAAATATTAATATATTTTACATGTAGATGAAGTATCTGAAAAAGTAAGATTTATAAATGTGGTTCCCAAGATGATAATTTTAAAAAGTTTTATAGCTATTCTCGAATAAAAACTTTGGCGTTAATTAGCTCGCAGGAGACAACGCCAGTTTGGTTGTCAGAATTGATTCCTGCCCTGGCTTTAAAAATAAAAACGTGATAGCTGTTAGTTGTATGCGGGTGCTTTGTTTGAAAAAGAAATGATTGCAGGGACCTTCCTTTTCTGTAATAAACATTATATTTTTTAGAGCTGTGATGTTGCGTAAGTGCGTTAATTCTTCTAATAATTTCTGCTATATACTTGAAGAAGTTACATTTAAAGCGCAAAAAATGTTCCATCACTCTTTTAGAGAAAAAGACATACCACTTTTAATTTGGATGCAAAATTGATGATAAGGATATGCCATAAGCCCCACATATATGCTGAAATTCTTATTTAAGGAAACTTTCTTTGGTTGCGAGGCAAAACGAAAACTATAAAGCATTTACTATTCTATGATTTGAATTGAACAAAGTAATCACGTAAATTATTTCTACTTATGCATGATCCAACTTCTTCGTGGAGGAATCAAAAGGAAGAAAAATCGAAAGTGCAATACCCGAATATACCATTGGCGATCAATTCCCCATGAAGATTCCCCTTTGGATTTCCCATTCCGGAAACTTCAAATGAATTTTTCATTGATCCAGAGGAAGATGAAAAATTAATTTCATGTGATGATCTACAGTCTTTTACATCTAGTGCTGAATATAATGATGATGCTATGCTGACACCACACACTCGGTCTGAAGAAAAACTGAATAACCTTGTTAGAAATCTAGAGATGTCTAAGACTATGACAGAGTTACTCGCAATGAGACTTAGAGAAGGGAAGTTATTCTAGGAAGATGTTCTACTGACTTCATTTCGCAATCGTCATGAATAATTATTCTCTTATTTTATACAGAAACAAACTGGTTCTGACCGGTTTTCGGTTCTGACATCAAGGACTTAAAGATGGCTCTCAAAATAAAACAAGATTCTTCGCAATGACATCTATTCCTAGATTTATTCAAAAGTCTCAAGGAAGTATTGCTGCATAATGGAAACAAACTTCCCTCCATTCCAGTCGGACACTCTGTGTGTATGAAATTAATGAATATTGCCTTCAGTACAACATGTATAGTTGGCATATTTGTTGTGATTTGAAAGTGATACACTTCTCATGGATCTTCAATTAGGCCTGCTTTTTATGAGTGGGACAGTAGAGCCAACACTTTTCATTATATAAAGAATAACAGTGACTAACGAGAAAAATATCTTTTAAACATATCTTATTTATATGGCCTACTAGAAAAACATAGCTGTTTAAAGATGCAAACTGTGATAAAGTTCTCGAACAAGATGATAACGAAACTTGGAATGTTTTCTGCTTTGTGCCAATGAATTTCTTAGAAAATGTGGAGTCAAAGGTCTAAAAGAAATTACTGATGGACATTTTATCTGCATACAAGGAACTTGGTTGTACTATGTCTCTAAAAATGTCTTTCCTGCAGTGCCATTTGTATTTTTTACTTCTTTCCTGAAATCTGTGGTCAAGTTAGCAATGAAAACTGTAAACGCTTTCTTCAATACATTGCAACATTGGAGGAAAGATACCAGGGAAAGTGGTCCACTAGAATGTTAGCAGACTACTGTTGGACGATTTTCAATGATGATTCAGGGAAAATGCATAAGCGACGATCCAAACCATCCCGTAACATAAAGTAAACAGGTACATGCGTTTCCATTGCTTCATATTGAAATTATTAAGATACAAATATCTTAATAGTAGTCAATTTAAAATTTTCGTTAGAAAACTGACAAGGGCCCAACTGTCACAACTTATACACATGTTTTTTACTGCATATTCGAAGAAAAGGACGATCTGATATGCCAGGCATATGGAAGAATTTTACACTAAACGAGATACTTATTTAAAAATAAAAGTTTTCAAATGGTTTCGGGATAGAAGATTATAAAAAATCTATTGAACTCAAAATAAAAATAAAAATAAAATGTAATTATTTGGAGTCACGTAACATGGTACTCGCAGAACATTTTAAACATGTTTATTTAAGAGCTTCAATATCCTTAAAATATTCACGACTGTCTGGGTGAACATCTACATCGCATTGGGATTTTCGACCAACCAAACTACCCTCTTTGTGATTTGGCAGAACTAATGAACCGAGCTCATTTCCATTGTTGCTAGGCACTTCATGGCAAACCCGAGACGGTGAGATAATGGCAAGAAGCTAAAGAACTCTTAAGACAATGACTTCTGTCAACTTTATTGAACTCTTTTGTTTTTGAACTATTTTCTTTTATATTCTGTATTTTCCTCCTTTTTGTATTGCCTTGTCATTGGAAATAAAAAAATGTTCTTATCATACAATTTCTCTGAAGGAAATTTTCGTGAGTCATATCATGGAAAAGGGTCACTTGAGGAAGATGGTGCAGTCTTAAAACGTCATGCATCAAAAAAAGTGTTGCAAAAGCAAATTATTGTTACAAATGCATATGAGTTTTACATGGAGAAATTTCTGCTAATTTAAATATTTAGTGTCTTTATTGTGGGGTATTTGTTTTTATTTGCGAGAAGATGTAATTAAAATTTAGATTCCAGTAATGAGAAAATGTGTAATACCCTGAAAACACTGATTGAAATAAAATTGGTTCATAAAATTAGTAAAGTAGGCTTACTGTGTGTAAATATGTATATTAACTTAGGCGATACATTTCTTTATATTCAAACTGTAAATTTAACAGCCAATAAAACAAGAAAAAAAAAAAAAAAAAATTACTAAAAAAAAAAAAAAAAATAATGCAATAAAAAATATAAAAATTAAAAAAATCAAACCATTAATTAAGCATTTAATCTTATGTGTGTATTCTTTGTTTGTATGCTTGCATGCTATATTGGTGACAAATATTTTTAATTAATTTGATTCAATTGCTATTTGAAAGAAATTTTCATCAATTATTTATTCAGAATCAATCCTCATATTCTTAAGTTCAAAAATACATAAATGCAAGGTTGTAAATTTCAGAGGAATTATTTAGACATTACATGAAGTTAAAAAAATGTTATGTTGGCCACATAAATAATTAACAATTAATTTTAAATTTAATATTAAAAATGTTTACGATTTCTGAACCTATTACAATAATACAATGAAATGAAATTTCAGTATACAATTTGAAAATAATTATTATTCTTAAAAAAATACCTTCTCTTATTGTAAATGTTATGTTGGCCACCATGGAATAAATCTATAGTATAGTATTATATTCTCTTAAACTTAAGAATTTTTTTCAATTTCAGAGGAATATGCTTTTATATATTACAAAAAAAAAAAAAAAAAAAAAAAAAAAAAAAAAATTGCGTTTCAGAAGAAAGAATAATTTTTTAAACACATAACTTAAATTTTGATATATGTTCTACATGTTTCTTCGTTTGTTTACATGTTGTTTGTTATTGTTGCATTTGCTTACTTCTATATGTTCCTTCATTTGTTTATAGCTGAGATTAAATAACCTCAGCTATAAGCAACCTTTTAATTTTAGGAGGTTTTTTTGAGTTGTAGAAAGAGATAGTTTGTTTAGGATTTAGATCTATCTTTTAAATAGAATTCAACGATCAGTAGCTACGTGGTTAGCTATGTGTTCATCTTCCGGACTCAGGAACCTGGGTTTGTAACCCGATAAACAAAGATTATTCTGGAGTTGGACGAGATAAATCTGTAGGCTGAAAAATCCTTTTGAATTTAAGAAGGAAAGTTGAGGGATCCGTAAGATACTGTTCCTGCTGATGTCCATTTCTAATTGTCAAGCCACTAAAAGTGCAATTTCTTTGAAGAAATGGCATCCATTATTGAATGGCAAGCTCACATAATACTGGCTTACTTTGTTACCTTCAACGTAAAGAAAACCAGCTTTTCTACTCAAACAATAAGTTTACGACTCATATAACCTTCGCCATAAAAATCATGTAACCATAAACCTTTCTGTACGCATTAGTTACCACGAAATGAACGATTTAATGATTGACGCAACTGAGTTACGAAGGATAAATGTTGAATGTGCGCACAGCAATAAACTCATTAATTGAGTAGCAACTTCGGTTTGCTTCCCGTTGAAGGCAACGAAACACGCATGCCTGATATGGCTTTTAAACTGATCCAAATGGGCGCAATATCCTCCTGGAAGTAAAATTTAACAAATAATTCCTTCATTTTTATAGTTTTATAATTATTTCATTAGTTGAATGAGAGAAAATTTTGATAATTTTATCCTATAAAAGATTTATAATGCTTTTGAAGCTACAATTCTCATTTTTAAGAAAGTAAAGAATGCAATTAAAATTTTGTAGTTTTATAACACCTAAAAGGGACATCTAAGATAAAAAAAAAAGGATATAGCTTCCTTAAAAAATGCATAAAAATGTATGGAATAATAGAAGTAACTAATATAAAAGAGAAATTTTCAAAAATTATTAGATCAATCAGCACAGCCAAATGTTTGAAGTAATAAATGTGGTGTTATCAGATTTATTTCATGATAAATTTTTACTGTAGAAAGAATGCAGTCGTTTTCTCGTAATCTTGACGTTAATGGAAAAGCAGAGAATTTATTTGAGAGCCAAGCTGTTTTCCAGTGACACATAAAATGCAGTTTCAGTAGGGCTCATTCTGTCTAGTTTGTGTAGATGAACTTAACTTAAAGAGTAAAAGTGGTAGAAAGTCACCTATACACCAATTTTTCATTTATTTAGAATGTAAATTATTTTATGGAAAGTTGGCTGAAATTTAAATATTGTAATTTTCGACCACTGTTCTTATTTGTGAATCATTTTAATGCATTTATATAACATATAATATAACATTTTCTTTAAATATTTCAATATTGGTTTAAAGATCCATGAAATGTTCCCTTGCCAAATATAAATTTTTTTTTTGATTGAAGGATTAATAACTAAAAACCGAAATTTCTTACACTATGTAAAGCTTCACAATCCTGACGAAATCTCTTGCAAAAATTAATTTTCACACAACAACAACTACATTTTTAAAACAATAATGTTCTGGATTTATAAGAAATTTTATTCTTTAAATTTATATATAAAAATTCTTTAAAAGTTTTTCAATAAAAATGTATTCATAAATTTTTAGTTAAATATATATATAGCCATATACATTAGAATAATAATTTAGAATCATATTTTAAGCTGCGAATGATGGAATGATGTTCACAATTAGAGGGCAAGAAATGCCAAGTTAGAATCCACTCATAATCTTTATTGTACTCACTGCTTTAAGAAAGGTTGAGATTCAATAGTGATTCGATCATTGTGTGTAAGGAGTCTTGCATCAACAGTTTGGTTGCCAGGTAAGAGTTTTCCGATTGTTGTGCTGTTACTCCTGAAAGTCCTCTATGAAGGCAATACTTTCTTTTCATCGTCATAAATAAGTGGAATATTATGCCACCTATTTACTCTCTTTTTCTCACACACAAAGATCTTCAAATAGAGCTAGAAGTTCCCACTTCAAGATAGCCCTTAAATTAGTCTTTAAGGCAGATTCAATCCAGAACCCAAAAAGAGTATTTATTAAATGCATTATGAAATAGTGAGTTTCCTAAAATCTTCCAATTAAGATACCAACTGTTGAACTTATGCGTGGGGAAAACCTCAAGTTAGAATCCATGCACAATTTCAGTTACCCTCCTTGCTTTCAGAAAGCCATAGATTCAATGGCAGCGATTCCTCAAATTGGACTTGAAGTCCCCTCTTTAAGATAGCCCGTAAATTAGTCCTGAAGGTACATTCAATTCAGAACCTAGAGGAAGAATTTATTAAATGAATTATCAAATAATTAGTTTCCTTAAATTTTCCAATACCGAAATCAACTGTATAACTAAAGTCTGGAATTATGAAATATGTTAGTATTAAAGATATTTCTTTCCCAACTATTCGTCTTTTTTAATAGCATTTGCCCGATAGGCTGCAGAGTTTATATAGTTTAATAAAAAAATAATAAGTTAACTTTGCATTCATTGCAGGTTTGTCATGGTTCAATAACATTCTGACTTTTACTCACTGCTGCCAGAAACTAATAAGGGGTATAAGAATCCAGGTATTTAATCAAAAGACTGGTTTGTACATATCTACCATATACGTTAGCTGTCATACCATCATTAGAAATTCATAAATAACACCACTTATAATGCTGATAATGTAAATAAATCAAAATAATTTAAAGATATTTTTTTAATAAATTTGTAATACTCATAATTTTGATAATTAAATTGTTGGAAGCTAGACGTAAACATCAATTATCAAAAGAAATTTTCGAAGTAAATTGCATTGCAAAAGCATGGTTAGTTAGAATTTTTCAGAAGTATTTCTGTATAGAATGCTGTTTGTTTATGGTGTAACATTTTCATTTAATGGTAATTAAATAATAGTAGCATTAAGTTTTTTAACAAAAGTTTGAAATTGTAATTAATAAAAGCTTAAACGGATAAATATTTCATATAAAATTCTATAAAACTACGATAATTTTCATTTAATGAGGTTTTTTTATTAGATGCATAACAAACTATTTTGTGTACCAAATTACTTTATAGGTCTTTCTGGTTCTGAAAACATTAATATCTGGGAATAGAAATTTAGAAACAACAGAAACAGAATTCTACCTTCTCTTAATTTTTTTCTCTTTAAACAGTACTTCCTGTCATCACTTCTTCTTTTTATATTACATTTTCAGGTATTTAAAAATGAAAACCATGTGCGTTAGTAAAGGATAAATGTTTTTTCAAAGTATGCTACATTGAATATAGTAATATCTAATGATTTGGAAAGTGTTCGAAAATAATCATATCTAATTCTAAAAAAAAAATTATAAAACATGCTTAGTTTAAAAATGTAGCGATCCGAAATCAATAGAAAAGAATTCTTTTAACACTATAAAATAAGGTACCAATATATATTTTTTAGTTCTCCATCGAAGAATTATTAGCATTATCCAAGAAAATCCTGAAACTAGAGATAACATATTCATAAAAGTGTGATAAATATTTTCTCGATAAAAACTTTCCTGGAAATAAGGAAATGTATTGGAAATCTTGGATAATCTATCGACCACCACTTACTTCAACATCTTTAGCAGTCATTTATATTCCATCGTATTAGCCTATTGGTCAAAACAGGAATATTAAGTTATATGGATTAGTCTAAATCCTGAATACTCTTATTCAAGGGTATATTGGGCAATAACTGGATAGTATTTAAGGGCAATAACTAGATAGTATTTATACATTTATTGTGTCATAGAAGGTATGCATAAATAGGAATTATAGAACTTATAAGAATATGAAGCTTAGAAACAAATAGCTAGAAATATAATACCAAACATCAACATTAAAAATATTTGGGAAAGCTTCCAGATATTTTTGTTCTGAATATCACTAATTACAAAAATTAGTAAAACACCATATATAATAAATATATAATAATATAAAATAATAAATACATATTTTTGGTAAAATTGTTTATTTAGTTATTAAGCGATGATAATAAATTGTCTAGATAACAAATGCAAATATTTTATGATTAAGAGTTCATTAAATAAAAATTTTACAAATATAAAATGAATTTTTAAAAATAAAATGTATTTATTTACATTTTTATTCAACTGACAAAACTAGTAGCTATTATGCATAATGTTGAAGATTAAAATCAAAACTTATATTTTATTGAACAAATCACTTTAAATACGAAGAAAATGATTACGATTGTATTATCATCAAATTACCTAGATTACAAATGCGAATATGTTATGATAAGAGTTCATTAAATAAAAATTTTTACAAATACAAACTGAATTTTTAAAAACATAACTGACAAATGTATAATGTCAAAGATTAAAATCATAACTTATACTTTATCGAACAATTCACTTTAAATATGAAGAAAATGATTCATTTAAGCTTAATTAAGAAGTAGTTTAAATCATTGCATTGCTTTTAAATCTCATTTAAAGTGTCTATTAACTTCGGGCTTAATCTTTCCCTAAAAATGCGACTGACAGCCAATAATTTTGAGAAATGCTTAAATAACTTTAATCCTGTTTAACAAAGTGTTAAAATACTAAATTTCTTTCTTGGGTCGACTTCAAGTATCTCTTAACACTTAATCTCAGCTTACAAGAATGTTTCAGATAGTAATCCTCTCTTCTCTTTAATCAAATAGAAGAGAGGGAAAAGGCATCACTTCATTGTAATATGAGGATTAAACTTTGTCCTTTAAAACTGACAAACGTGTTACAAAGGAAAAAAAACTGTTATTGATACTGACTACAACATGCGTATGATTTTGTTATCTTTGAAATCCTCTATAGAATGTAAGCTATTCATTCAAAGAAAGGTCAATCAAAAATGGCCTTAGAAAGGAGAATAATCTTGTGACATGTTTTGTAACTTCAAAAGAAAAAAAAATTATCCTTTATGGAAGTCTTAAAAGGTAATGTTCTGACAAGTGTTAAAGGTTACTGACTATTGTTGTAACATGCGTATGATTTTGTTATCTTTGAAGTCCTCTACAGAATGTAAACTATTCATTCAAAGAAAAGTAAATAAAAAATGGCTATAGAAAATGTGCATATACGTGCCGTGACAGGTTTTGTACAGAAAGAAATACTCTCTAAAAATGTGTAACGAACATTTACTTATGAAAGAAAACTGCATACTTTTTCGATGATTTATTTATATATGGGCGCAATTTCAAGGAAATCTTTTTTACTTCGAAAGAAAAAAAACTCTCCTCTCTAGAAGTCTTAAAAGGCAGTGTTATGAATAGTTAGGACTGTTCTGACTAGTGTTAAAAGTTACTGACTATTGTTGTAACATATGATTTTGCTATCTTTGATATCCTGTACAGAATGTAAACTATTCATTCAAAGAAAGGCCAATAAAAAATGGCTTTAGAAATTGAAATGCTTTGTAAAGAAAGAAATAATCTCTAAAACTATATAACCAATATTTACTTATAAAGGAAAACTTCGTACATTTTTGATTATTTCTTTTTTATATGGGTGCAATTTTAAGGAAATCTTTTAACTTCAAAAGAAAAAAAATTCTCCTCTCTGGAAGTTTAAAAAGGTAGTATTCTGATTAGTTAGGACTGTTCTGACTAGTGTTAAAGGTTATTGACTATCGTAACATGCGTATGATTTTGTTATTTTTGAAATCCTTTACAGAATGTAAACTATTCATTCAAAGAAAGGTAAATCAAAAATGGCTTTAGAAATGTGAATTCACGTGTCGTGAAATGTTTTGTAACGAAAGAAATACTCTCTAAAATTGTGCAACCAATATTTACTTATGAAAGAAAACTGCATACATTTTGGATGATTTATTTTTATATGCGTGCAATTTCAACGAAATCTTTGTAACTTCAAAGGAAAAAAAAAAATTCTTCACTCTGGAAGTCTTAAAAGGTAGTGCTCTAACCATCGTTTTACGAGATTTTCAGTTCTTCTTATTATATTGGTCAAATCTATATTGGTTAAAAAAAATGTTGTTGGTGATCAATTTTTTTTATAGAGTTTGTAATAAATTGAACTGCGGCTCCCATATAAACTAATAAAACGTAACATAAGTAATTCTCTAGCTAACGAATAAATCGAATCTTATTTATCATCTTCAACAAATATTTAAAGTGCCAGTTTAATAAACTTCTACTCCACATAAAGAGGACTAGATTCCTCGTGATTCCTCGATATTTGATTTTCTTCAGGGGATACGATAGCAATAATAACAACAACACATAAAGCGGGCAGCAAGATAAAAATAAATTTAAAAACAATTTGATTATTGCGTAATCATTTAAAAATTTCAACAAAAATTGAAAGCTGGAGTTGACCATGAGAAAATTTAAAAATATTAAATACTCATGTAGGAAATAATCCACATAAAGCAACTGACTTATGTAGAAAAATTAGGTATGAACTAGGTATGTCATTAGGCATGAACTTGGTATGTCATTAGGCATGAACTTGGTATGTCATTAGGTATGAACTAACTAGTACGGACTGCAAGTTGAAAGTATGAATTACCTGTTCTCTATGGGAATGCAGGATTTTCACTATTGAGGGGGACATTTATTTAGTCTGTTATAAGTGGATTTATTTGATAAACTAAAGTTTGACAACATTGTCTAGATAGCCTTGTGGTTAATTTAGCAATGAACATAGTCCGAAGATCCTTATGTACTGTTTCATTGGCAACAATACCCCAAATAAGGTAACCCTACTGAAATCATATCTGCTGGTTAAATGTCACAAAATATAAAACATTAATCAGCCAGTCAAATGGTTTTGCCTTTAATTGCACTAGATAAACGAACACAATAAGTCATTTTAGAGTGAGGACAGTAAGAATCAAGTTTAATGGAATGTTTCAGACATCAATATTTTCAAAAAAATTAAGTGGGAGGATATTATTCTATTATATTCTAAGGATTGGGCTTTCTCTTTTAAAAACTGATAGTTGTTCAAAGAAAAAGACACTTATTGATACAGGCCATTGTGATATGCTTATAAATTCGTGATATTTCGGATACTCTTGAGAGTTCAAACTATTCATTCGAAGAAAAGTAAACCAGAAATCTTCGGTCAATGGGAATGTGAATACACGTAGCGTAAAATGTTTCGTCCCCAGAGAAATTCCCACCAAAGTGGTGCAACCGATGTTTTCTTGTAAATAAAAACATCATCCCCTTTTCGACGATTTACTTTTGTCTGGACACAACTTCAATGAAATCTTCAAAACTTCAACAACAACAACAAAAAAAAAATACCCTCTCGAGTTTTCGAACACTTAAGGGATAACGTGTTTTTTTTCGCAAGGATTTAGGACCATGGTTTTACGAGTTGTTTTCAGTTCGTCTTACAGATTTTTATTTCTGATAAAATATTTTTGGTTGTTGATCTGTTTTTTTTTTCGTAGAGTTCAAATATTGGAAGAGTGTGGACAGTAAGAATAAATAGAATTCACTTCACGGAAGAAGAATGCTTGTTCGACAGTTAAGTGTCTATATATTTAGTTTCCTAGATTTAGTTCTTTATGTTAAGACATTTGAATTTTAGTTTTTTGCACAGCATGGCTGTTATTCATGCAAATTTGTCAAATATTAATTTTTTAGAAATTTTAAAATGGTAGAGTAACTTTCTTTTTTAACGTTTTTTTGTTCTCATGCAGTTGGCAAATACTTAGACAGTTGTCTTTGATGCCTTAAGGCAAGCACTGCACCGACGCTACTAACTTAGAATTACCCAGAAGGTGCTTGTAGCTTGAAAATAAGCCACGGACGCAGAGTAACACTACCCCCGCAACTCTCGACGATCAGGTTAGACCAGGACCTACCATTTAAAGTGGATACCGAACCACTACAAACATCCATGGCAAAGCCAGAACTCGAAACCGAAACTTGTGGTACAGAGCGCCACAAGCTAGCCGCTCGGCCATTCAGGTCCTTTCTTTTTTAATATAAAATGTTAAAATTTTAAGTAATACTTTCAGGATTTTGAATTCCACAGAATTCAATAATTATTGAACATCAATATTTTGACTGAAAAACAGATCATAATGTTAAAATCATTCATCAAATTTTATAGGAAAAAAAGATATAATAGATTTAAAAAATATAGTACATGTCACATTTAAAAAATAAACGAATATTGAAGATACCAAAATAAAGTAATAATTAGTTTTATTTAATCTGTATCAAAAAACAAATTTGTATAGTAAATTATAGTGTAAAAAGTAGTAAATAATTAATAGTGAAACAATAAAAATAATTAATAATATAATTATTAATAATTACATCCTTGAATAATTAATAAGAAAGAATGTTTGAATTGAATAAGAATGTTTAACTTTCTATTTAGGTAAGAGGATCTTAACAGCTTTTGTAGTGCGTAATATAGGGATTTTCTGTTGCTATTCCTGCTCTAATTTCAAGATACATTTCATTTTGATTATTAATTTGAGCACCCAGATATTTAAAATCCTTATGTCTCTTCTCTCATAGATCTCTCTACCACATTCAAAATTCTTCACACTTTGGTATATCTCCTTTTTTCTAGTGATCATATATTAATATATATCATTATGGGGCCTGATGGCCGAATGGCTAGCGCTCTGGCGTTCGGTACCACAGGTACCAGTTCAAATCCCGGCTTTGCCATGGGTGTTTGTAGTGGTTCGGAATCCACTTTAAGCCGTAGGTCTCGGTCCCAATAGAAGCGTTGTGGGGACATTGTTACTCCGCGTCCGTTGCTTACCATCAAGTTACACGCGCTCCCTGGGTAATGCAAAGTGAGTAACATCCGTGCAGCTCTTATGGCGAAGATCACGGTCTATTTGATAGCTGCATTAGAAGAAAAAAAAATATATATACATTATTCTATTATGTCTTTGCACTATTCACTTATAAATATATTTCCTTTGAGTAGAGAAGCAGATTTAAAAAGCATTGTTATTTGATTTTTCATGAGAAAATTAATCATTTGTCAAGACTAGAAGAAATAACTAAATTAAAAAAAAACTATACCTATAAATTTCATAAAGTATTGGAGTTTTTGAAAATAAAATAAAATGTTGATGCTGTCGACACAAAATATCAAATTCAGTGCCTATTTAGCAATTAAAAAGTATTTTTATAACAATTCAATGATAAAATAAAGTACTGTAATTATATATATTTAACTAACCCACGCTTAGTAACGTTAATATCTTCTTTTTCCAAACTATTAATTATTGACATTCAAGACTGTTTTCAGTATGAGGCTCTCAAAGGACATGTAGGTTGTCAAAGGGAATCTTTAATCGAAATAAACTAGTAGCTACTACTTATCTAAGTAATTAATACTATGCATATAAAATCTATCTTCCATAATGCATATATATATTATTTATATTTGATTGTTGATGTGATCTGAAAACGGAATTTACCTGATTTTAGTAAACATAATTTGAATTTGAATTTATAAATCTTAATTTTTCTTTCCTACTTCTATTCCTGTATTGGTGATTACAAAAAAAATATATATATTTAATCGTACGGTAAGCAATTTCATTAGCGCCTGTTGAATTTTCTTATATCTGTAATTTTTCAAATTTAATCTATTTTTAAATACTAATTCAATTTATAGGAAAAGTAATGAATGAATATAAATTCTAAAAAAAAAGGGATAAGAAAAAAAAGTGATATGGGAAATTAATTTCATATTTTTATTTTTTGAAATAAATTTTATATTTATGAGATTACAGTAGGAACCAAATGAAATTAATATTTCAAAATACTTATTAAAGATACGATATCTGAAATAAAAAAAAATTTAAATTCATTTAAAATGTTCCATTAGTGACTTACTTAATTATCAAAAAATTCTCATATTCTTATCAAAATTATATTTTCGTTATCTTGACAATTAATTATATACCCTCGAAGTTTTTCTTTCTCTTCTTAGGTTATTTTACTTTCTAAAGTCAAAATAAATGAATCCCATGTTCTTCCTAATGACCTAATCACTTAGTCCAGACATAAATCACGTTTTTACAAATGATTGAATTTTTCTTGGCCATCTTTAATTAACTTTTGATTTCGAATATCATTACAGGAAACAAAAAGTGAAACAAGATGTCGAGAATGTGTTTTTCAGATTTTACCTAATTGAGGTATCTTTAGCTCTAACAGGAAAATCGGAGACAACATTAATTTAGAGTTAGTTTGCAACGACAAATAAAAATGAAATATGAAGCACAATTTAGACAAAAAAGAAGTTTGCAAGTAATAAATCATAGTGAAGGTTTCATATACATTAGCCATCTTTGCTTTTCCTTAATTTCCTATGCTATATCGACATATGCCCGATTCGTGGCTCAGTGGCAATGTGCGCCGCTGGTGAGCATTAGGGCTGAAGTTCAATTCGCTGACGACATTGTTATAGACATTGCTTCAAACACGAGGAGACACGATGGCGTTTGTGATGTTTGGCGTCTTGCCTCTTTAGTCAGACTGCCTTATGGGAGTTTCCGGGTTTCTCCAATACGATACATAATTTCGGGTAATTCCCCTCAAAATTTCTTCTGGAGGGCACTGCCCTCCTTCTTCAGCGACTTGGAATCAAATCAGATTTTTACCTGCTGGTGCTCCATCAGAACAGAAGCTGTTCCTTTACATTCAGTCATGAGTAGACTACTCATGGGATGTCCGTCTGCAGGACACTGAGGATGAGTTACAACAATTTTCCATCCCACATCGATATCGATATGTGATATCGATATACTTCTTTCTAGATTCCAAATTATAATAAAGTACAAAAAGAAATTATAATAAGGTACAAATTAATTCTAAATTTGCTCAGTCGATTCATGATTTCAGGCCTGATGGCCTAATGGCACTCTGGCGCTCGGTATCACAAGTTTCGGGTTCGAGTCTCTGAAGTGCCATGGTTATTTTAGTGGTTCGGAATACCCTTTAAACCGTAGATCCCGGTTTAATATGACTGTAGAGCGTAGGGTTGACAATCCTACTCCGTAAAAAGGAAAACATCTCTTGTTCGAAATCTGCCAGTAGGCAGACGGCCTTGGACCACCAAGGAGTTGTTGCGACGATGAAAAAAAAGATTCATGAATTATTCTATTGTAAGTGTTTGTCAGTATTTAAAGAAGAATTAAGTCAAATCAGATGTAAAAAAAGCTTTAAAGTTGTTTCTCGTAAATGTTATTGCTTTAATACATATCCAAAAACAGCTTCTGATATATGCTTTGATGAAAATTTGTTTTAATTGACAAAATGAATTTTTTTTTTGTTTTAATCAGTTTTAAAGAATAGCAAAATTTTCATTAGCTTCTTTAATTTCTAGTTCAGTATAAAAGAATATATCAACTATAAAATAATATATTTAAAAAATCATTAAAAATTGATCTGAATATCAACTTTCAAATGTGTTTGCTCAATATAATCCAGTGCTAAATAATTTTAAAAATTCAGGATATAATTGACAAGATGTACACGACAGTTAATCATATCTATGTTTTTCTATACCCCTAAAGCCGTGGTTCTCAAACTTGTTAACTTCGCTTTAGCCCCAAGCTAAGACAGATTCTGTCATATCCCATTTCTTTAACAAGGGGAAATTCTGTCATATCTCCCAACAAATTTTTTAACATTAAATGTCATATTAGTTTAGATATTTAATCCGGTTTACTGAATATTAGCTAGGCATGCGAAGCAGAGTTTATTTAAAACATAACTGAAATAATTCATTAATTATTTATTTTATTCATTAATTATTTTATTTTATAAAAAGTATTAGTTATATAAAAACAATATTTTTAATAAAATATAATGATAAATAATTAAGAAAAATTTTATGTTTTACTTTCAAAAATAATCAGACTTCGGAGAAGCATTTTAAAGAATTCCTTTTTCATCTGATGCATAATCAGATATATATTATATTATATAACATATAAAATATAAATTACATAATATATTTTATTTTAAACATTTTTCGAAATAAATTAACATAAATATACACACGTTTAACATTTTAAAATTTAATATGCCAGAATATTTAAACAAACAATCAAAATTCAGATTTGTACCCTGCTAACTAAAAAAAATAAGAAGAACGTAATTATAAGTATTGGATCTTCCTTTTATCCAATTCAGCAATTAAGAAGTTCAATTAAAATAATAAGCCACATAGAATTTTTAATGTTATAATTTGATGATTAATATAACAATTAAATGAATAAATAAAAAATTGAGAGTTAATGAATTTGTTTTGTTTATGGATGCGTTGATGTTTTTCCTATTAAAGGCACTTTGATCTCAGCTGTTCGTAAATAGATCAGTAGAGATGTAGAAGATTTGATGTTACCGACTTCTAATTTGCATTTAAATTGTGCTTTGATAATTTTGAACGAACACCTCTTAGGATGGAAGGCCAATTGGCTAGCTCTCTGGCCTTTGGTACCCCAGCCTTCAGGTTTGAATCCTGGCGGGGGCATGAATGCTTGCTAGTGGTTTGGAATCCATGTTAAGCTGTAGGCCGTGGTCTAATTAGCCTAAAGTATGCATTAAATAAACGTAGAGCGTCAACCGAACCTTAGGATGGGATTTGTGGAGTTGGCACCCTTCTTGAAAGCGCTCTATGGCTTAGAGATTTGTCGTGTTTATCCTCAGTATTGATATGTAAACTTTCGTTTTCAAGTGACTTATCTAACTTGCACCCAAGTAATCATTGTTCAGAAATTAGGTTGTTCCGGCCATTGTTTAAGAATTATAAAAATCATCATTATAACATATACTTAAAATATTATAATGATAATAAAGTGATGCATTTATAATTTTTTATTAAAAAATGATTATTCATTAAAAAAACTTATAAAACGGTGAATAACCTTATTTTAAATACCTTAAAGAATTTGATTGATTTTTTCACTTTTACTGATAATATGTCAATGCACATGTTAGGTTTTTTAAAAGACGAGTAAATATTTTAATGATCACAAAAATGTTAATTACTTTCTGAGATAAATGATAATTAATATCAAAGGTGACTTGAAATCCATTTAATCGCATTAGTTAATTTATTTTTAGAACGATTTGAAATTTATTTGCAACGAGTTATCGATGCATCTGGAACGAAGATTTGGAAACTAATTATACATTAATTGTTCATTAATGAAATTCAACGACTTTACAGCTGACGAGATCGAAGATGAATCGACGGCTTTACTCTTCTTTTTGCTTAATGGCAGCTTAGCGAAATCGGTACCGGCCAGAATTACTAGTAATTTGGCGGAGTAATTTTCATGTCATTTGTTGCCATCGTGTCGTTTATATCTTAATACAAAGAACATAAAACTCCAATTAAGGTCATAACGTTTCTACGATTACGCAGAACCCACAAAGGTTTTTAATTTATTTTGCGGATTAACATTGATTTCTTTAATTTGACTTGTTTCTATAATTACTGTCATTTTGGACTTGAGTTTAAAACTGGCATTAAATGGAAAAGTCTTTTTATTTCTGGTAGTGAGAAAACAGGCAGTTGTCATTGTCGATAAAATTGAATGTGTTTGTACACTGTTGCTTTTTAAATTAAAACTACGATAAAATGAAAATTCTTACATATTCATATTTTATAATAAATAAAATTAGCTTTCTTTAAACGAATTACTTCGAAATATACATTTTTAAAAAAATAAATAATTCAATGCGGAAGATTAAATGATGTAATTATTAAAACCCTCTATATTAATATAAGGTGGGAAGTTTTGATAAAAAACGGATTCATTTTAACTTTCTAAATATAGGAAAAACTTATTAAGTGCCATACTTAAAAATATTACTTATCTACTGCAAAGTATTTTTTTTCTTGCAAATCACAATATTGTTATTGAATTACAAGATTTATCATTATGGATATATGTTTATTTAGTATCAGTTTTAAACTATTCGTTTTTATACAGTTGACTGAATGTTTTCTTTTTGAAAAAGTGTTGTCGTTCATTATTTTCAGATATGTGATCGTTAAATATTTTTAGATATATGATCGTTCAAATATTTTCTAGAATGAATAAATTATTTTAATTAATTTATACATGAAATGTATTTTTTTTTATAAGCTAGTATGTGTATAATTTTTTTTAAATCAAAAGTTTTCTCACAAAAAATATCTTATGGAAAAAATGAGCGAAAACAATTGAATAAAATTTCAGCTCAAAAAAATAAAATGTTCATAAAAAAAATTTTTCGTCATTTTAGTTTTGTTTGCAGATCAGACCAATATTTTTTCTATTATACTTTGCTAAAGAAAACTACAATTTGTAATATTTTCAATTTGCCGGTGGATTCGCCAAATCTTTTTGTGCGAAATTAATGTAAAACCCAAGATTTTTCTCGTAAATGAATATATCCATAAAAACAGTTTGAACAACAAAAAATGTTTTGAACGAAAAAAAATATTTACAGATAAATTTTTCAATATCAAAATTTTCCAAAAGTAAAGCCTCATACGTATATGCAATGAGTGGATTTCATCATACCATATAGAAAATTTCAAAGGCTCAAAATATCTTATTTTTTCGCTTAGTAATAACATTTCAAAGGAAATTTTGTAAAAATTCTGATAAGATTTTGAAGGATTTCAAGAAAGGAGAAAAAAAAAAAAAGAACCCAGACAGAAACAAAAATAAACTCTTAAGAAGAATACATTTTTGGGGACATTTTGATAAAAAACTAAATTTCATTTTGATGTTCTAAAACTGATTTTGAAAACAAAATCAATAACTGTCTTTAATTAAAACATTAAATTTCAAAATCCCTAGTTTCGTTATGCTTATGAAAATGTTTTATTATATGTGTCCAGTTTTATCTTGTTTCAGGTTCAATAAATATTGCTACATTGTAAACATTTATGAAATCGAACACATGGAACACTTAACTCATAATCAAACTGGTACAAGTAATCTCCGAGTAAGACAATGAAAGATAATGTCCTATGAAAAATAATCTAAAAAATAATCTCCTTTTCTTGAAGATTTCAAGAAAAGGGAGAAAAAAAAGAACCCATATAGAAGCAACAGAATACATTTTTGGGGACATCTTGATAAAAAACAACATTTGATTCTGTTGTTCTAAAACTGATTTTGAATCAAAATCAATAATTGTCGTTAGTAAAAACATTAATTTTCAAAATCCAAAGGTTCATTAATGTTTTATCTTTTTGCAGGTTCACAAAATATTGCTATATTGTAAGCATTTATGAAATCTACCACATGGAACACTTAACTCATAATCAAACTGGCACGAGTAATCTCCGAGTAAAGCAATGAAAAATAATCTCTATTTATTGAAAGGTATCTTACACAACAGATAACATTGAAGGTGCAAGGATGGAGGTGTTAACCTGGAAATCGATCGACAACCAACGAAATCATGGGGGCTAAAAATAGCTGTTTAAATAGGCGAGGCATGTGATAAATTTACGACGACCCTTGTAACACATGGGAAGAGGCTGTATAGCCGTAAATCTAAGCTCAGTTAAGCTGTCATGACGCAGGACAATGTAATGAATGGCAAAAGTGTCTGAAGCCACAGAATGCAAATTCTCAACTTAAGGGTCGTTACCAGCAGTTACCTAAATTTCAATATGTAATTGCAGTCTAGACATAATGATGCGGTTTTCTGTAAAACCCACTTTTGGAATAACTGCTAACTAATGAACCTCATTTATAACCACAGGAAAGTAGATTTAATTACACAGCACTTTGTAACCTTCGGAAACTTAATTTTTTAGTAATTAAACATTACTTTTTATTTTTATTTTCTGTTTCATGTTTAAGTATTGCATGGCATTGAAAAGTTGTTGATGCATTTTCTAAAAATGGAACTTATTTTTTTTTTGTAGTTTTTTAAGTATGAAAAGTCTTTGTTTGTAAACGTAGGTATTAAGGTTTAATAGTAGGTTTAGCTTAATACTACTAAGGCCTATTTGTTAGTAATAAGACTTTGTTAATAGTCCTTTATAATTCAGTTTCAGCGTATATATTTATTGGCAATAACCATAGTACCTCTGTTGTAAATTTTAATAGATTTAAAATTGGCCAAAAAAATATATTTTAAAAATTTATGTTATTGTTGCTTAATAAAGAATAACAATATAATTTTATTTTCTAAAATATAATTAATTACGAAATGTATTCTAAATATCTATGCAGTATATCATGAATATGAGTATATCATATTTAAATGATAATGATAATTTCGTCTTTGGCTGTTAACATTTCTAAAAGTGGAATTCTTTGTATTTCAATTGGGAGGAGTGAAGTGTAAGATAATTGCTTCTTTTTTTAAATGAAATTCTCTCACGTTTTGGTTTATTTAAGAAACCAATTAAATGAAGAATAAAAAATTTCAGCTAATTAAAAAAAAGTTTTATTTCGTTAATTAAAAAAAACAAAGTCTGATTTGTTTTTTGAGTGTTTCTCTCATTGTTCATGCTTTTCCAGGTCAAACTTGAGAATCGATTTTTGAATTTAACAAAGCACTTAAAACATGTAAATATTTAACAAAGCATCAAAAGCATTCTCGTAAACATGTCCTAAATTTAGACGCGAAAAAATTAGTATAAATTTTACTTTTGTTATATTGTGAGATTACAAGTACAGAATTTCTTTTCATAAAATAGAACGAAAAGACCTTTTCCCCTCACTTTACTGGAGAAACAATTTTTGAGGAGAATTTATGGAAAAAAAACCCTCATATGTTATGGTTTATTGTAGTATTTCAAGTATGGACAGGTGAACATAAAATGTATTAGTATTTGAATTTAAACATACCTAGTTTAAAATTTCTATTAGAAATTCAAAATCTTGTGCATGCATGGAGCAATGGAGAAGAGCATAAATGTAATTTTTCTGGTGGAGTGCATTACAGTTACTGATTTCAGAAGTAAAGAGAATTGATGGCGATTTTTTTTGATCCAAACTATTCGAGTTTTTCCAGCTGTAATTTGAGAGTCAATTAATCAGAAAAACCTACAATTTAACAAAGCCCTTTTTTAATGATTTTAGGCTTTTTTCCTGTATAATATGCAAATGTAGAACAATTATTCTTAAAAACTTCCCGAAAGGCAATGGCGTCTTTAATATCTTTGAAGGCAATATACCTTCAAGGATAGTCATGGAAGATTATATATCAGGTGAAAATACATTACTAGTGGAGTGCATTATAGTTACAGATCTTTGATGACGATTTCATTGTGATTGTTTTGGTCTTTTAGCTCTAATTTGATAATCAATTAATTAGAAATACCTAAATTTAACATTCGTGATTTTGGGTTTTTATCCTGAATAATATACAAATGCGCAACAACTATTCCTAAAAACTTCTTAGAAGGCAAGGCGCCTTTAATATCTTTGAAGGCAATATACTTCCAAGGATAATCATGGAAGATTATGTATCAGGTGAAAATAATTAAAAAATTATTGAAGGTAAAGAATGCATAAAAAAAAAAAATAAAGTACACCGGAGAGAAACGTTGTTCTTGCTATTTGACGATTTTTTTAATACTATAAGTTTAAAATTATTAGAAAGAATAATACTAACATTTATTACAAAGAATATTACTAACATTTATTACAAAGAATAATACTAACATTTATTACAAAGAATAATACTGACATTTAGTACAACGAATAATACTGGCATTTAGTACAAAGAATAATACTGACATTCAAAGAATAGTATTAAGAAATAATAGTTTACATAATAAATGAAAGTAGCCATCCCTAAAAAAAGACTTGTAACACTTTTAAATGCCTTATCTGAAATACTACTGCATTTATAAGTAGCATTCTGTTCTATAAACCGAAAATAAAGAAGCTTAATTTTTTATTCATCAACTAAGGTACAATCAAATTGAAATTTTAAATTAGCGGATTTAAATGCTTTTCCTAAGATTGAATTGTAAATCATTAAAATTTGATTGAAAGAATTAGAGATTGTAAGTCTTTAGCATGGCAAGGTACTATATATTTTAAAAAGGACATTTAACTTCGGTTCATTAATGAAGTAATGATGTGGATGGAAAATGCGGAGAGTTAAGATTTCCGCTCTTGCTGAATGGGCATTCTAAGCAAATGGCGTTTCAGAAATGGGTACTTTAAGTAAATAATGGGCTAAGCACTTGCATTAAGCCTCCTGTTATTTTTCACGAATTATGAAACAAACTTAAAGATTTATACGTTGCATTAAAGACAGTTAAGAGGTTGTCTAAGTATGAAAATTTCCTAATGTAATTAATTATTGACTGAATTATAATGACAGATAATTCTGGATTTACGACAGATTTCTGTTCCAATGACCACGTTGTAAGACCAAAGTTCTTAAAAATTATTGGTTTAATTGTTTTCAATGTTTTATTAATTTAGAATTCTTTTTAATTTATAACAATATACATTTGCTAGTCAAATATTTAAATTTACAGTATATGCTTATGTTTATGTTATTCACTATCAAATCGAAACTAAAAAAGAAATGTTTCATATAATTTTGGATAACATCTGGTTTTTGAATTTACGTTTAGACATGATTTGTATCTTGATTTACATTGAATAGATAAAGTTTTTAATTAATTTGCTTCTCGCAGTAATTGCTTTTAACTATTTCTTCTAATTATTTCTTTTTTCTTATGCTGCACTTTAATTTTGGAAATTCGTCAGGTTTCGATGAGACACTTCCTTTTTGAATCTGCTAATAATTTGATACTGTATCTGCTAACTTTTTGTATAAGTAGTGATGATTTCTAAATCTCAATTATTTAAAGAGCTTTTTTAGCAATTTGTTTAACAATCAACTAGCAAAATTTTAATAATTTTGTTTGTTTCGTGCTTTGTTAAATTTGGGTATTTCTGATTAATTGATTCTCAAATTAGAGCTGGAAAACCTCGAATAGTGTGGGCGAAAAACCATGATATTGACATTCACACCTACTGTCGAAATCACCATCAAATCTCTTTAGTCCTCGTAGTTAAATCAGTAACTATTATGTACTACTCCAGATGAATGAATTACCATTATACTCATCGCCATTGCGCCACGAGTGAACAAGCGTTTGAATTTCTAATAGATATTTTAGGTAAGAGTGTTTAAATTTAAATATTAGTATATCCTATTTGCACATTCCTATACTTGAAGTTATATAAAAAACCATAACAAATGAACTTTCTTTCTTCTTTTTCTTCATAAATTCTTTTGAAAAAAATATTTCTTCTCAAAAGTGAGGGGGAAGTGGGTCTTTTCATTTTCTTTTAAGAAAATAAATTATGTATTTCCTCGGAAGTCATCATAAATTGAGGACTCTCTCTCTCTCTCTATATATATATATATATAGAGAGAGAGAGAGAGAGAGAGAGATCTTGTAGCAAATAGTTTAATAGCTTGTAGCAAATTAAAACTTTTAAACTAATTGATAGTTTTTGATTAACTTAAATATATGTTTTAAGTTGAAAAGTGATTTTAAATTGTTTTTCTAGAAATAAATATAGTAATACTTAAGCACCATATACTTTCTGGTATTGTTAACAAAATAGTAATGAATTTTACAAAATGAATTTATTTTGTTAACAAAGTTGATAAGTTAACTGTTACTTTTAACTATTTATCAATAAAATAATAATGAATTTTATAATAATGAATTTATTTTGTTAATAAATCTTAATACTCTGATATGTTAACTGTTACTTCTAACTTTTTATTAGCAAAATAAATTTATTTTACATTAATGAAGTTATTTTGTTAATAAAGTCGATAAGTTAACTGTTTACTTTTAACTATTTATTAAAAAAATAACAATGAATTATACAATAATGAATTTATTTTGTTAATAAAGTTGATAAGCTAATTGTTACTTCTTTTTGTTAACAAAATAACATTTTACGCAGTTCTGTAATAAAAGGAGCCTGCGTTTTGCTAATGAGTTTTCTAAATATACATACATTATTAAATTAATTTATATATAAACACAAGTATAATTAGCAAAGTGAATAAAATAAAGTCTACAATGAAGAAAAAAACTATTTTCTAACTCTGACAAATTCCCAATTTTATTTTGAATGAAATCAGAAGCCTTGAAAATTGTTTGTTAGAAGAAATGTTTTTGACTGCAGCAGAAAACCACTATCCCCAGTGGAATGAGTGAAATGTCTAACAACAGTCACGTCTCTGTGGAGAACTACAATACTTTCGATATTTTTCGTAGTTTCCAACAAAGAGGAAGAGAAAGATGCAGAAATAAAGCAAAAATATTAAAAACATTGCCAGAATGTTGGAAAGTAATGTATTCCCTAAGAGATCTGAATAAATATCAACAGCTTTTTCACGCTAAAGTAGTGCCATGTAAAACTAGACCTTTCAACACCACAAAACACGCATCATAATTAGTTTGTGTTTGAAAAGTTTTAATTGTGTTTCTTAAAGAAAGAAATTTATAGATATAGCAAAATAAAATACTAAGAAATAGAATGACAGGAAATTAGAAAGTCAAAAGTTTGAAGAAAACTTCGCCTTTATTAATGACTTTTTAAATATACGGAGTATAGTTTATTCACTTTCATTTTCAAAATTAATCACAAAGTGTTTACTACTATAATACTGCTCAGAAAACTTTTTCTTTTATTTAAAAAAAAAATTGTTCACCAGGAAGGAATTTTTCAAATAGGACAAAAATCGGTAAGTGTGATGTATATACACAGAAAATAAAATATTAAAATTACAAACAAACAAATCTTATACAAACTGTTATCCGACTTTATTACATTGATTATTCATCAACGCCAAACAAGGTAACAGTTGGCACATGTTGGCAGAGTTGGCAGATGTTCCTCATGCCATTTCTTGACAAGCTCTTGCCAATTGTTCAGTTAAATCGCCAAGATCCTGGAAAGGTCGTAGGAACTTGTTCATCAGACCCCAAACACGTTTAATACGTGAGGGATTTGACGACTTAGCAGGGCAGAAAACTGATTGAGAAGCATAATGACAATGAAATGATTACCGTTTACAACTAAGTATTATACTGTTTAAATCTAAGCTCGGGGTGCCGCGGAAAGAAATGGGCGTAGAATATCATAGACGTACCGCCTGACAACCAAAACAGTCCGGCTATCAAATGAAAGGGCAACTCAGAACTTAACTTCCAGTTGACAAGTTGTGCAGAGGTCGACAATCAGGTTAATATCCCACAGCTGTTCTGAATGTCTCCAGGCATGCCTTCTCTGGTCATTGAAGCTCTTCTAGAAGGCGGATTTATTGAAAAAAATGCAGCACTGATCCCCATATATACTAGGAATCATGCTCTTAAATCATGCTGTTTAAATCCCAATTCAAATTCGTTTTATTTAAATCTCCAAATGCTTAGTGAGTAAAAATCCATGAACACACATGATGAGGAAAAAAAAAAAAAAAACCCTGTAAAAGGAATAATTCAGCGTTATGGAAAAATAAGGATTTGTAAAGGATGCCAGTTATATTTCAAGGAAATAAAAAGATTAAAATAATTCCAAAGCAGCAGATGTTACAAAGATCATAAAGGAAAGGAAAAAAAAAACCATATAATGATTAATTAAGATTCAAAGAAAAAAAATGAAACCAGTTTATATTGGGATAATGTTTGGGAACCTGCCAGATAGACTGCATCTATTAACTCTGTGAAGAACGACACCTGATTAACGAATTGGAGGGCAGCTTTTACCTTTCCAGCAGACACTTCTATTAATCTACGTTTTCCGATCTTCAGTAGTTTACCAAATAGTAAAAGAAGTTGTCAAATTTACTCCTTCTAACAAAACTGCATTCCCGCTATTTAAAGCTGGAAAGGAAGACCCCCTACCTCACTGACCCCTCATAGCTCAATCCCATTATCTAAATTTATTTATTGAGGAAGAGGGGATACTTGGGGCTAACTAATTTCATAGAAGAAAGAATCTCCTATTTTACTGACCTTGTAGTGCTGATCTCCCTGCTACAGAAAATCAAACATTTTTAATTTTAATTCATGAAATTAAAATATTAATGAATATATCCATAATCTTAAATTTATAAAAACCTTATATATTTTTCGTATTTTCCATTCAATTCTATTTTTCACATATATTTTGATATATAACTTAATAAGAATCTTTTTCGAGATTTCGATGCTAGTTTTGATAACTGTTAGTAGGGAAAAAAGTAGAAGGTAAAAAGCTCAAAGAATAAAAAGGAAATCCCAATCACAGTGTAAAACACACAAAAATTAAGAGTTGTGGTTTGACAAATTGTAATGAAAAAATCACTAAGAATAAATATTTGTAAAAAAAAAAAAAAAAGAAAGTAAAATAGAAAAGATCCTGTACATAATGATAAAATATTGTTTTGAAATGCCAGACTCTTTAACCTGAGGTTATTCAGAACTGGTGATATGTAGTAGATATTCAGCGTTATTTGGGCTGCTCTAAGGATGCTTTCTACACTACTATCACATTATACCACTGCAATTTAGAACGTTCACATTCAGAGGTAGTACCCGAGGGACTCCTGTATTTTTCCAACTTCATTGGGCCAACAAAAAAATGTACTGGCTGTATCCCCGCCTTTATAGTGAACATTCTTGACTTAGACTTTCTGTTCACCATTGTTTTCATGTTCACAACAATTATTTCATAGCCAGCCCGCTGAGCTATCCACCGGGATTTCACAATATCATATATATATATATATATATACTGTTTGTTATTCTAATGCTTCTTAAATAAACCTGAAAATCTTTTTACAAATATCAGTGTAAAAGCTATTGCAATGCATGCAGAAAAAATATTATTCTTATTTATCACAAATTGTAAAACTATCTCGTTTGATAAAGCATCGTCTGGTTTGAGACAGCTGTTAATCTGCTGCGAATACAAACAGAAGTATATACCTAATGCTCTATTTAACTTTAAAAGATTTTTCTTACTAAAACTAATTCAACACTTAAAACAATGTTTCTTACAGAACAGTTAACAATTATCCCAGAAAAAAGTTTTTGGAATAATATTTGTTCCAGTGTTACTTTAAAAAATATTAAAAAAAAAAAATCTATTTAAAACTTTTATTCCATATGTTGCTAATAGATA
The DNA here is from genome assembly GCA_021605075.1 of Caerostris darwini. Taxonomy (NCBI): domain Eukaryota; kingdom Metazoa; phylum Arthropoda; class Arachnida; order Araneae; family Araneidae; genus Caerostris; species Caerostris darwini. The sequence goes on along the minus strand of BPLQ01012119.1, from coordinate 239,668 downwards.
AGCTATTTATTATTCTAATGCTTCTTAAATAAAACTGAAAATCTTTTTATAATTATCAGTGTAAAAACTATTGCAATAAGTGCTGAAAAATTCTCATTCTTATTCACCACAAATTGTAGAACTGTCTCGCTGGATAAAGTGTCGTCTGGTTTAAGACAGCTGTTAATCTGCTGAAAATTCAAACAGAGGTATTTACCTTATGCTCTGTTTATTTAGAGCGGAACTTTTAAAAGATTTTTCTTATTAAAACTAATTCAGCTTTTAGAACAATGTCACATACCGAACAGTTAACAATTATTAAAGAAAATATTTTTGAATAATATTTGTACTAGAGTTACTATAAAACATATTTAAAAAAGAATATCTGTTTAAAATTTTTATTCAGTTTGTTGCTAACAGATAGACTATTTATTATTGTAATGCTTTTTAAATAAAACTAAAATCCAAATAAAAGTGTAAAAGCTATTGCAATATCTGCAGAAAAATTCTTATTCTTATTTATCACAAAATGTAAAACTGTCTAGCTTGATAAAGCGTCGTCTGGTTTGAGAGCTGTTTATCTGCTACGAATTCAAACAAAGGTATTTACCTAATGATCTGTTTTTGTCAGGTTTTTTTCTTGCCAGAAGACAGCTTCTTTGGCATTTCGGGAATTGTCTATTACCATAATCTCCTTTCAGTCTAAGGAAATTTGAAATTACACTGGGAAATAAGGTGGGGTTTCCTGACAACTGATTGAATCGGATATGGATTTTCTTTGAAAAACCATTAACTTCCCCGTGTTTAACTCGCTTTAGACTTATTTTCTAGTCCATCCCATTGATGTCAAGATTATGATGATTTTATTAAATAAAAGCAGCGAGGATTTTTTTAATGCGAAGTAAAATGAATTTACATAATTCAAACTCTTATTTAATAAATATTTTCAGAAATGATTACATTTTATTTCATTTCTGTATTAAATAACAGTGCATCAAACTAAGTATTAGTTCTCGTTACTTATAAATGCCAGATATTTGATCTCACATCCTTCATATTGGTTCATAGTAGAAATTTAATGGTAGTGGAAGCACTAATATTTCTGTACTACAACTCTTCCTCTCTCTCTATATATACATAAAACCCTACTCTCGCAAAATTAAGAATGAAGCACCACAAAAATATGAAAATTTCTGCTGAGGACGTTAAAAAATATCAAAAATGTGGTAACTGCACTGATGTCGAGCTACTCCTCCTCATATCTTTGAGTGCCCGCTGTTGCAGCTGCCATGCATTGTCTAGATCATCCCTCGGAAGAGGGTTTATACTTCGAGCTGGCAATCAACATAGCCAATATTATTTGGGAGCAACACGATATTGGATTTTCTTGTACTCCTCAGGGGATACGACAACAACAACAACAAAAAAAAATGGGTAGGATCATCTTCCAGAATTAATTTTGAGGTAAATGGAGCCCTATTTATATTATGATAAATGGAAATATCCAATACAGCCAGCACATAATTGTAGTGATTATTTGCACTAGGCACCACATGTTCACACAGAATTGTTCGCTATGAACATTCTCTGATGGATATAGGGAGAATAATGTCTTCTTGTGGAAGGATTTTCTGTGATAACTGTTATAGATTTGGGTTCATATTGAAGAAAAACCAAAAAATGCAAAACAGAAGATTCTCCAGTGCAGCCAAAGTGTTCACATATGCCACCTACATCATCGAATCTCTTAATTTTTAAAAGCAGAGACTGTAGTGTACACTTCCAGAAAAAATCGATACCCTCCTTCATTCACATTCTAGGTAGCATGTGTTACTACTGGGTCCCAAGTAAGCTTTGCAGTTGTTTAAATTAAAAAGATTCGGGTGTTCATAAGATTATACAATATATTAATACTAAGAAATATAAATCATTAATTTAGAGCAAGTAGTTCAGAATATAATTAAACTATACTGTTACTTCATTTCTTATACTTAATGCTTACACAATTTCTGTAACGAGTTAGAGAATATACTTCTAAATTGCTGTCTATTTGTTTAATAAATGGAAGCAACTAACAATATATTATTATGTTTGTTAATTAAATTTTCTATTATTTATTTAGAGTAAAAAGTTCAGAATAAAATTCATCAATACAGTTACTTCATTCCTTCATACTTATTGCTAGCACGATTTCGTTAACGGAGTTTCAGAATAAAGATACTTATTTATTATTTCTGCTTGGCTAATAAATGGAACCAAGTAACTAGCTAATATTATGTTTTTCTTAACTAAATTTCCCATTATATGTGAAAAAGAACATCGAACGATTAGATTTCTTTCTTTGACAGATAATTATCATGATTAAATGAATAATCCGCATGGAATTTTTAATGTTATAATTTGATGATTAATATAACAATTAAATGGATTAATAAAAAAATTAAGATTTAAGGAATTTTTCTTGTTTATGAGTACGTTGTTGTTTTCCAATTAAAGGTACTTTGATCTCAGCTGTTCGTAAATAGATCAGCAGAGATGTAGCAGATTCGATGTTACCGACTTCTAATATGCATTTAAATTGTGCTTTGATAATTTTGAACGAACAGCTAATAGAATGGCAGCGGCCTGATGGCCAATTGGCTAGCGCTCTGGCCTTTAGTACCCCAGCTTTCAGGTTTGAATCCTGGCTGAGGCATGGATGCTTGTCAGTGGTTCGGAATCCATGTTAAGCTGTAGGCCGTGGTCTAATTAGCCTAATGTGTGCACTAAATAAACGAAGAGCGACCAACCAAACCTTAGGATGGGATTTATGGAGTTTGCACCTTCCTTCAAAACGATCTGTGGTTTAGAGATTTCTCGTGTTCATCCTCGGTATTGACATGTAAGCTTTTGTTTTCAAGTTACTTATCTAACTTGCACCCAAGTAATCTTTGTTCAGAAAATTAATTGGTTATACATTAGGTTGTTCCGGCCATTGTTTAAGAATTATAAAAATCATCATTATAACATATACTTAAAATATTATAATGATAATAAAGTGATGCATTTATAAATTTTTATTAAAAAAGGCATTATTATGAAAGCGATATTGTTTTTGTTAATCTTTATAATTAAATATCGATTATTTCTTGTTTAATATCGGTTGGCCTAATGTACACCCCAAACATCCCGCCGACTAGAGATGAGAGGAGGACAATGTATTCCTGCTGGACTTTTAGAAGGAACTGCCTCGCATTTGAGTGTCGCTTGAGAGAAAACTACGAAAACTCCCACCAGACAACTTGATTATCAATACGAGTTGAATTTACACGTATTGTCAGAATCGCCATTATGTTTCCTCGTTTCTGAAAGCAGGGACTACAAGAATACCACCAGCGGATTCGCATCATGGCCCTCTTGCATTCTTGCTCCATACGTTGCCACGAATCGGGTATAATACCCTTTTAAAAATAAAATATTACATATATGTACAAGTAAATTAAAATAATTTATAATGCAGTTTATAAAAAATGTCGAGCATTACTTCAATAAGGCATCATTTTGAATATTTAATTTGAATGTTTTTTCGCTGGTCTTGGAGAAAGCTGTGAACTCACCAAATATACATTTGCTCAAAACTGGGATTGAAACAATGTGGGTGCAATGTATGGTTGAGATATTGATCATTTACCAGACAAACACTTTTGGTTATTCAATAAATTAGTTCAACTATTTAAGTCATATTTTAAAAAATCTGGTGTTAATTGTTTATTGAAACTTTGAATTCATTAAGAAATTACTTCAAGAATACAACATTTTGAATGTAAAATTAGAATGCCTCTCCGCTGGTCTCCAGAAGTTTAGTTTGGTTTGTCGCTCTACGGTCATTTTGTGCACACTTTGAACTAATTAGACCGGGACCTACATTTTAACGTGGATTGCGAACCACTAACAAACATCCATGCCACTGTTGTGTCAATATGAGCAATATATTTTTGTAAATATTTACAAAAATATATTGCCCATATTGACACAACACCACCGCCAGAATTCGAACCTGAAGTCTGTGGTACCAAAGACCAGCTGGTCTCCAGTAAAGTGAGAACTCACCAGATAGCCATTTGCTCAAAACTGGAATGACAACAATGTGCGAGCAGTATATTCTTGAGATGTTGATTATTTACCAGACAAACATTTTTAATACTCCATAAATTAGCTCAACTATTTACGTTATATTAAAAAATATTGTGTTAATTTTTAATTGAAGCTTTGAATTCATTAAGAAACGGCTATAAAAAGGTGAATAACCTTATTTTAAATACATTAAAAATTAAATTAATTTTTCCCTTTTACTGATAATATGTCCATACACATGATATATTTTTTTAAAAACGAGTAAATGTTTTAATGATCACAAAAAAGTTAATCACTTTCTGAGATAAATGATAATTAATATCGAAGGTGACTTGAAATCCATTTAATCGCATTAGTTAATTTATTTTAAGAACGATTTGAAATTTATTTGCAATGAGTTATCGATGCATCTGGAACGAAGATTTGGAAACTAATTATACATTAATTGTTCATTAATGAAATTCAACGACTTTACAGCTGACGAGATCGAAGATGAATCGACGGCTTAACTCTTCTTTTTGCTTAATGGCAGCTTAGCGAAATCGGTACTGGCCAGAATTACTAGTAATTTGGCGGAGTAATTTTCATGTCATTTGTTGCCATCGTGTCGGTTATATCTTAATACAAAGAACATAAAACTCCAAATAAGGTCATAACGTTTCTACGATTACGCAGAGCCCACAAAGGTTTTTTAATTTATTCTGCGGATTAACATTGATTACTTTAATTTGACTTGTTTCTATAATTACTGACATTTTGGACTTGGGTTTAAAACTGGCATTAAATGGAAAAGTCTTTTTATTTCTGGTAGTGAGAAAACAGGCAGTTGTCATTGTCAATAAATTCGAATGTTTTTGTTCACTGTTCCTTTTTAAATTAAAGCTTTGATGTAATGAAACATCTTACCTATAGTTATTCCCATTCTTTAATTAATAAAATTAGCTTCGAAATTTATATTTTTATAAATATAAATAATTCTTGACGGAACATTAAATGTTATTGATAAAATTATTAAAACTTTTTATTTTAATATAAGATAGAAAGTTTTAATAAAAAAAGGATTAATTTAAACTTTCTAAATATAGGAAAAAATTATTAAGGGCTATACTTAAAAGTATTACTTATATACTGAAAAGTATTTTTGTTTCTTGCGAATCACAATATTGTTATTGAATTACAAGATTTATCATTAAAGATATATATTTATTTAGTATCAGTTTGAAACCATTCATTTTTATATAATTCAGTGAATGTTTTCATTTTGAAAAAAAATGTTGTCGTTCAATATTTTCAGATATGTGTTGGTTAAATATTTTTAGATATATGGTCGTTCAAATATTTTCTTGTGTGAATAAATTATTTTAATTAATTTATACATAAATGTATATTTTTTATAAGCATACAAGTGTATAAATGTTCTTAAATCAAAAGTTTTTTGTCATTAAACCTCTTATGGAAAAAATGAGCGAAAACAATTTAATAAAATTTCAGCTCCAAAAAATAAATTGCTAATAAAAAAAACTAACTATTTCGTCATTTTAATTTTGTTTGCAGAGCAGAGCTGTGTTTTTTCTATTATAGTTTGCTAAAGAAAACAACATTTTGTAATATTTTCAATTTGCCGTTGGATTCGCCAAATCTCTCTTTTTTCTCGTAAATGAATATATCCATCAAAACAGTTCGAACAACAAGAAATGTTTTGAACAAAAAAAATAGTGTTTACAGATAAATTATTCAATATCAGAATTTTCCAAAAGTAAAACCTCAAACGTATATGCAATGAGTGGATTTCATCATACCATATAGAAAATTTCAAAGGGCTCAAAATATCTTATTTTTTCGCTTAGTAATAACATTTCAAAGGAATTTTTGTAAAAATTCTGATAAGATTTTGAAGGATTTCAAGAAAAGGTGAAAAAAAAGAACCTAGATAGAAACAAAAATGAATTCTTATGAAGAATACATTTTTGGGGACATCTTGATAAAAAACTAAACTTGATTTTGTTGTTCTAAAACTGATTTTGAAACAAAATCAATAACTGTCTTTAATGAAAACGTTAATTTTCAAAATACAAAGGTTCATTAATGTTTTATTTTTTGTGTCCAGGTTTATCTTGTTTAGGTTCAATAAATATTGCTACATTGTAAGTATTTATGAAATATACCACACGGAACACTTACGTAACTAATAATGAAACTGGCACAAGTAATCTCCGAGTAAGGCAATGGAAAATAATATCCTTTTCTTGAAGGATTTCAAGAATAGGAGAGAGAGAGAGAGAGAAAACCAGATTGCAACAAAAATGAATTCTTAAGAAGAATACATTATTGGGGACATCTTGATAAATAATTAAATTGGATTTTATTGCACTAAAACTGATTTTGAAACAAAATCAATAGGTGCCTTTAGTAAAAACATTAATTATCAAAATCCAAAGGTTCACTAATGTTTTATTTTATGTGTCCAGTTTTATTTTGTTTCAGGTTCAATAAATATTTCTACATTGTAAGTATTTATGAAATCTACCACATGGAACACTTAACTCATAATTAAACTGCACAAGTAATCTCCGATAAGATTCTGAAGGATAAGATAAGATTTTGAAGGATTTCAAGAATAGGAGAGAGAGAGAAAAAAACTCAGATGCAAACAAAAATGAATTCTTAAGAAGAATACATTATTGGGGACATCTTGAAAAAAAATAAATTGGATTTTGTTGCTCTAAAACTGATTTTGAGACAAAATCAATAACTGTCTTTAGTAAAAACATTAATTTTCGAAATCCAAACGTTCATTAATGTTTTATCTTGTTTCAGGTTCAATAAATATTGCTACATTGTAAGCATTTATGAAATCTACCACATGGAACACTTAACTCATAATCAAACTGGCACGAGTAATCTCCGAGCAAGGCAATGAAAAATAATCTCTATTTATTGAAAGGTATCTTACACAACAGATAACATTGAAGGTTCACGGATGGAGGTGTTAACCTGGAAATCGATCGACAACCAACGAAATCCTGGGGACTAAAAATAGCTGTTTAAATAGGCGAGGCATGTGATAAATTTACGACGACCCTTGTAACACACGGGAAGAGGCTGTATAGCCGTAAATCTAAGCTCAGTTAAGCTGTCATGACGCAGGACAATGTAATGAATGGCAAAAGTGTCTGAAGCCACAGAATGCAAATTCTTAACTTAAGGGTCGTTACCGGCAGTTACCTAAATTTCAATATGTAATTGCAGTCTAGACATAATGATGCGGTTTTCTGTAAAACCCACTTATGGAATAACTGCTAACTAATGAACCTCATTTATAACCACAGGAAAGTAGATTTAATTACACAGCACTTTGTAACCTTCGAAAACTTAAGTTTTTAGTAATTAAACATAACTTTTTATTTTTGTTTTCTGTTTCATGTTTAAGTGTTACATGACATTCGAAAATTGTTGGATGCATTTTCTAAAAATTGAAGCGTATTTTTTCTGATAGATTTTTAAGTATGAAAAGGCTTTGTTTGTAGTCGCACGTATTAAGGTTTTATAGTAGGTTTAGCTTAATACTACAAGGCCTACTTGTAAATAATAAGATTTTGTTATTAGTCATTTATAATTAAGTTTCTGCGAATATATTTATTGGCAATAGCCATACCTCTGTTGTTGTAAAATGTTCATAGATTTAAAATTGGACATATAGATATATATATATATTAAAAGAATTATGTTATTGTTGCTTAATAAAGAGTAACAATATAATTTTATTTTCAAAAATATAATGAATTACGAAATATATTCTAAATATCTATACATTATACCAAGAATATAAGTGTTACATTTAAATGATAATGATAGTTGCATCTCTTGGCTGTTAACAACATTTTTAAAAGTGTGATCCTTTCTATTTCCATTGGAAAGAGTGAAGTGTAAGATAATTGCTTGTTTTCTTTTTTCAATGAAATACCCTCCTTTTTTAGCTTATCTAAAAAAACAATTAAATGAAAATTTTTTTAGCTAATTAAAAAAACACTTAAATGAAAAAAAAATTTAGCTAATTAAAAAAAGTTGTATTTCTTTATTTGAAACAAAAAACAAAACCGAAGCCTGATTTTTTTATGACTATTCCTCTGGTTGTTCATGGTTTTCCAACTCAAATTTGAGAATTGATTACTGAATTTAACCAAGCACCTAAAACATTCCTGTAAACATGTGGTAAATTTAGACGTGAAAACATTATAAATTTTATCATCTTTATATTGGGAGATTAATAATTGGGTAATAATTGGGATATTGGGTAAATAATTTATTTTCGCAAATAGTAAACTTTATAGAATGAAAAGACCTTCTTCCTCCTCACTTTATTAGAGAAAAAATGTTTTTGAAAATAATTTGTGAAAAAAACCCACTCATTTGGTATGGTTTGTTTCATGTACGGGGACGAGCAAATACGATGTATTCAAATTTAAACGTGTTTGCTTAAAATTTTTATTAGAAATTCAAATTCTTGTTTAAGCGTGGAGCAATGGAAATGTGTACGCTAGTAATTCTTTTGACGGAGTGCATTATAGTTACTGATTTCGGAGCTGGAGAGAATTGATGGCGATTTTATTGTGATTTTTTTTGTTCACACTATTCGAGTTTTTCCATCTCTAATTTGAGAATCGATTCCTGAATTTAACTAAGCACCTGAGTTATATAATCCTGTAAACATGTGATAAATTTAGACGCGAAAGCATTATTATAAATAGTATCTGCGCGAAAGCATTATTATAAATAGTATCTGCTCGAAAGCATTATTATATTGTGAGATTACAGGTACACAATTTATTTTCTTAAAATAGATTGAAAAGACCTTCTTACCTCTCACTTTTGAAGAGAATGGATTTATTAGAGAATTTATGAAAAAATAACTTAGTTGTTACGGTTTGCTGTATAATTTCAATCATGGGGATGTGCAAAAAGGATGTATTAGTATTCGAATTTAAACAAGTTTGTTTAAAATTTTTGTTAGAAATTATGGTAATTATAGGTATAATGGTAATTCTTCTGGTGGAGTGCATTATAGTTACTAATTTCAGAACTAAAGATATTTGATGGCAATTTCATTGCGATTTTTTTGTTCACATTATTTGAGGTTTTCAACTTTAATTTGTGAATCAATTAATCAGAAATACCTAAATTTAACAAAGCCTTTTATTCGTACTTTTGGGATTTTATCCTGCATAATATGCAAATACAGAACAATTATTCTTAAAAATTTCCTCGAAGGCAATGACGCCTTCAATGTTAATCATGGAAGATTATATATTAGGTGAAAATACATTATTGGTGGAGGGAATTATAGTTACTGATTTCAGAACAAAAGATAGATTTGACTGCGATCTGATTGTGATTTTTTTTGTCCACACAACTCGAGATTTTCCAGCTCTAATTTGAGAAACAATTAAACAGAAATATCTAAATTTAACATTCGTGATTTTGGAGTTTTATCCTGCTTATTATGCAAATGCAGAACAATTATTCTTAAAATCTTCCTAGAAAGCAATGACATCTTTAGTATCGTTGAAGGCAATATACCTTCAAGGATAATCATGGAAGATTATGTATCAGGTGAAAATAATTAAAAAATTACTGACTGTAAAGAATGCAAAAAAAAAAAAAAAAAAAAAAAAAAAAAAATTAAAATAAAATGCACCAGAGTGAAATGTTGATTTTGTTATTTGACAACTTTTTAATGCTGTAAGTTTAAAATTATTAGAAAGAATAACACCGGCATTTAATACAAAGAATAATACTGACACATTTAGTACAAAGAATAATACTGACACATTTAGTACAAACAATAATACTGACACATTTAGTACAAAGAATAATACTGAAGTTCAAAGAATAGCATTAAGAAATAATAGTTTACATAATAAATCAAATAAGTCCTCCCTAAAAAAAGACTTTTAACTGTTTTAAATGCCTTATCTGAAATACTACTGCATTTATAAACAATATTCTGTTCTACAAACCGAAAATAAAGAAGCTTAATTTTTTATTCATCAACTAAGGTACAATCACATTGAAATTTTAAATTAGCGGATTTAAATGCGTTTCCTAAGAGTGAATTGTGAATCATTAAAATTCGATTGAAAGAATTCAAGATGGTAAGTCTTTAGCATGGCAAGGTACCATATATTTTAAAAAGGACATTTAACTTCGGTTCATTAATGAAGTAATGATGTGGATGGAAAATGCGGAGAGTTAAGATTTCCGCTCTTGCTGAATGGGCATTCTAAGCAAATGGCGTTTCAGAAATGGGTGCTTTAAGCAAATAATGGGCTAAGCACTTGCATTAAGCCTCCTGTAATTTTTCACGAATTATGAAACAAACTTAAAGATTTATACGTTGCATTAAAGACAGTTAAGAGGTTGTCTAAGTATGAATATTTCCTAATGCAATTAATTATTGCCTGAATTATAAAGACAATTCTGGACTTATGACAGATTTCCGTTTGAATGTCTTCTTTGTAAGACGAGGAGTTCTTAAAAATTATTGGTTTAATTGTTTACAATGTTTTATTAATTTAGAATTCTTCTTAATTTAAAACAATTTACATTTGTTAGTATATAAGTTCAATAAAATATATAATTTCCCCGTATATGTTTATTTTTATGTTTATTCACTAGTAAATCGATACTAACAAAGGAAATTTTCATATAATTTTAGATAACATGTAGTTTTTTAAATTTAATTTTCTACTTGATTCGTATCTTGATTTACATTGAATAGATAAAGTCTTTAACTAATTTGCTTTTTCTCGTACTAATTGCTCTTAACTATTTCTTCTAATTATTCCTTTTTTCTTCTACTACGATACTTTCGTCAGGTTTTGATGAGACACTTCTTTTTTTCATCTGCTAATAATCTGCTAATTTTTTGTATAAATAATGATGATTTCTAGATCTCAATTATTAAAAGAGTTTTTTTGCTTAGTTTGTTTAACAAAGAACTAACGAATTTTTAATAATATTTGTTCGTTTCGTGTTTTGTTAAATTTGGGTATTTCTGATTAATTGGTTCTCCCAAATTAGAGCTGGAAAACCTCGAATAGTGTGGACGAAAAACCATGATATTGATATTCACACTTGCTGTCGAAATCAGCATCAAATTTCATTAGTTCTCGTAGTTAAATCGGTAACTATTATGTACTGCCCCAGATGAATAGATTACTATTATACTCATCGCCACTGCGAAACAAGTGAACAAGTGTTTGAATTTCTAATAGAAATTTTCGGTAAGCGTGTATAAATTTAAATAGTAGTATATCTTATTTGCCCATTCCCATATTTGAAATACTGTAACAAAAAATAATAAATGAGCCTTCTTTCTTTTTTTTTTTTTTTTTTTATAAATTTTCTACAAAAAAGTATTTCTTTGCTTCATTGAAAGGGGAGAATGTCTTTTCATTCTATTTAAAAAAAATAAATTATGTACTTGGTCGTAAGTCATCATAAGTTGAGGACTCTTTATATATATACATATATAAATCTAAAGGAGATTTTTATATGAAAGTACTGTAAAATAATTTTTTATACATCATAGTTAAAGGAAAAGAAAACTTACCATGCCCTTATCATTATTTCTAAAGTTTTTTTAAACTATTAGGTGATTATAAATTTTATAGCTCTGAATCCTCTTGAGGCATAATGTGCCAAAACACGAAAAATATAATTCGTTAATTAATTTAGTAAGAAGTAGTAAAGAACAATATAAACAATAATTTTTTTTTATCTAAACTTACATTAATTTTTGCAATGTAAAATATATTGTGAAAATATTTTTTGTATGTAAAAATGATTATTTATTGATTCTCTATGCATCGAGTAGAAATTTCAATAATTTTAATCCGAATCAATTAACAACAAATTAATAGCTTGTAGAAAATTAAAACTTTTTAACTAATTGACAGTTTTTAATTAACTTAAATATATGTTTTAAGTTGAAAAGTAATTAAATTTTTTTTTATTCTAGAAATAAGTATAGTAATACTTATTCACCGTATACTTCTAACTACTGTTAATAAAATAATAATGAATTTATTTTGTTAATAAAATTGATAAGTTAACTGTTACTTCTAACTATTGTTAACAGAATAAATTTATTTTACAATAATAAAGTTATTTTGTTAATAATGTTCTTAAGTTAACTTAATGTGGTATTGTTGTATCTTCTATTTGTTAGCAAAATAATTTTATTTTACTTAGTTCTGTAATAAAAGGAGCCTGAATTTTGCTAATGAGCTTTTAAATATACACACATTATTAAATTAATTTATACATACACACAAGTATAATTAACAAAGTGAATAAAATGAAGTCTACAATGAAGAGAAAAACTTTATTTTCTAGCTCTGACAAATTCCAAATTTTATTTTGAATGAAATCAGAAGCCTTGAAAATTGCTTGTTAGAAGAAATGTTTTTGACTGCAACAGAAAACCACTATCCCCAGCGGAATGAATGAAATGTCTAAGAACAGTCACGTCTCTGTGGAGAACTACAATACTTTCGATATTTTTCGTAGTTTCCAACAAAGAGGAAGAGAAAGATGCAGAAATAAAGCAAAAATAATAAAAACATTGCCAGAATGTAACACGTTTTTTAATGTACCGCGAACGTAGTTGGAAAGTAATGTATTCCCTAAGAGATCTGAATAAATATCAACACCCTTTTCACGCTAAAGTAGTTCCATGTAAAACTATTTCTTTGAACACCACAAAACACGCACCATAATTAGCTTGTGTTTGAAAACTTTCAATAGGGTTTTTTTAAAGAAAGAAATTTATAGATATCACAAAAGGAAATACTAAGAAATAGAATGACATACAATTAGGAAGTCGAATATTTGAATATTAACATTTATATATTATTATTTTGAATATTAACATTATTATTATTTTGAATATTAACATATTTAGTCAAACATTTGAATATTTACTTTATTAGTGACTTTTTAAACATACGGAGTATAGTTTATTCAATTCTATTTTCAAAATGAACCACAAAGTTTTTGCCACTGTAATACTGTTCCAAAAACTTTTGTATTGTTAAAAAAATCATACACCAGGAAGGAATTATTCAAATGGGACAAAAATTGGTAAGTGTGATATATATACAAAGAAAAGAAAATATTAAAATTACAAACAAACAAACCTTATACAAACTGTAATCCGGCTAGGCATTGATTATGAATCAACGCCAAACCAGATAAAAGTCGCAGATGTTGGCAGATGTTCTTCATGCTATTTCTTGACAAGTGCTTTGCCAATTCTTGAGTTATATCGCTAAAATCCTGGAAAGGTCGTACGAACTTGTTCGTCAGACCCCAAACGTGCTCTATTCCTGAGGGATTAGGCGACTTAGCTGGGCAGAAAACTGATCGAGAAGCATGATGACTATGAAATGATTGCCGTATACAGCTAAGTATTATCCTGTTTAAATGTAAGCTCGGGGTTCCACGAAAGAAAATGGGCGTAGAATATCATAAACGTACCGCCTGCTGACAACCAAAATAGCATGGCTATCAAATGAAAGGGCATCTCGGACCTTAATTTCTGGTTGTCGAGTTGTGTAGAGGTCAACACTCAGGTTAATATCTCACAGCTGTTCTGAATGTCTCCAGGCATGTCTTCTCTGGTCATCGAAGCTCATCTCGAAGTCGGATTTATTGGAAAAAAATGCAGCACTGGCTACATTGCAAATTAGGAATCATGTTCTTATAAGACTTTCTCAGTCGAGAAATAATTTGGTATTTCAGTGGGGTATTTCATAATGACAATTCCAATCGTTCGTTTTATTTAAATAACCAAATTCTTAGAAAGTAGAAATCCACAAACACACGCGGTGAAAAAAAATTTTAAAATGAATAATTCAGTGTTATGGAAAAATAAGGATTTTTAAAGGTGTCAGTTATATTTCAAGGAAGTAAAAAGGACTAAAATTATTTAAAAGCAGCAGATGTTACAAGGATCATAAATGAATGGAAAACAAAACCATATAATGATTAATTAAGATTAAAAAAATGAAACCAGTTTAAATTGGGATAATGTTTTGAAAACTATCGGATAGACTGCATGTATTCACTCTGTGAAGGACGACATCGGATTATAAAATTGGAGGGCAGATTTATCTTGCCAGAAGCCACTACTGTTAATCTGTGTTCTGTGATCTGCAGTAGTTTGTCAAATAGTAATAGAAGTTGTAAAATTTACTGATTCGAACAAAACTACATTCCCACTGTTTAAAGTTGAAAAGAAAGACCCTACCGTACTGACCTCGCATAGCTACTATCCCATTATCTAAGAGTTATTTATCGAGGAAGAGAGGATTCTTGGGGTTAGCTAATTTCCTAGAAGGAAGATATCCTATCCTATTTTACTGTCCTCTCCTATTTTACAGACCTTGTAGTGCTGATTGCCCGGCTACAGAAAATCAAACATTTTTAATAATTCATGAAATTCAAAACAGAAAATATTCATGTATATATCCATCAACTTAAATTTATAAATCCCTTTATTTTTCGTATTTCCCATTCAATTCTATTTTCACAAACACTTTCATGAAATAATTCACAAAAATCTTTTTTGAGATTTTGACGTTAGTTTTGGTAAATTTAATTAGGAAAAAAGTGTAAATTTTTATTTGGTAGCCCAATGAGCTGATTTTTCAATATCACAAATAACGACAAAGATCAATGGATTTTAAAAAGACAATTTTACAGTTATCGATATTTACATTATTATAGGTTATTTTTCCAGAATAATTTTCCATTTTCCAGAACTATATCTTCAATAATGTTATAATAATGTTGGAATGCTCTGTGGTTACATAATACAAATTCAGGTAAGGAAATTGCAAAAATGAAAAAAAAAATTCCTTATCAATAAAATTTTTTTCATGTTTTACTGGGACGAAGTGTAGAAAATGCACCATGAAAATTTTCGTATTCTATTAAAATATGTACAAATTTAAATGCATAAATAGAAAGAATTGGAATTTAAACACATAAAGAAAGCTATAATAATCATTCTTCTATAACGTAACATCTCGATGAACTGAAATAAATAAGAGAGAAATGGGATGATGCATAACCGAAAGATTAATTGAAATTCCTTCAGTTCAGTTATCTATTTACAATGTAAAATGATTTATATAGAGCGGAACCTTTAAAAGATTTTTCTTATTAAAAGTAATTCAAAACAATTCAATCTAACTCAGAACAATTCAAACTAACTCAGAACAATGTCGCTTACCGAACAGGTAACAATTATCATAGAAAAAAATTTTAATAATATTTGCTGCAGTGTTACTTTAAAAAAATATTTAAAAAAAATATATATTTAAAACTTTTATTGAATTTGTTACTAATAGATAGACTATTTTTTATTCTAATGCTTCTTAAATAAATCTTAAAATCAAATAAAAGTCTAAAAGCTATTGCAATAGGTCCAGCAAAATTCTTATTCTTATTTATCACAAATTGTAAAACTGTCTAGCTTGATACAGCGTCGTCTGGTTTGAGACAGCTGTTAATCTGCTACGAATTCAAACACAGGTATTTACCTAATGCTCGTTTTTGTCAGGTTTTTTTCTTTCCAGAAGACAGCTCCTTTGGCATTTCGGGAATTGTCTATTACCATAATTTCCTTTCAGTCTAAGGAAATTTGAAATTACACTGGGAAATAAGGTGGGGTTTCCTGACAACTGATTGAATCGGATATGGATTTTCCTTGAAAACCATTATCTGCACCGTGTTCAACTCACTTTAGACTGATTTTCTGGTCCATCCCATTGATGCCAAGATTCTGATGATTTTATTAAATAAAAGCAGCGGAGATTTTTTTATGCGAAATAAAATGAATTTACATAATTCAAACTCTTATTTAAAATAAATTTTTTTAAAAGGATTAAATTTTATTTCATTTATGCACTAAATAACAGTGCTTCGAATTTAGTATTAGTTCTCGTAACTTATAAATGCCAGATATTTGACCTCACATCCTTCATATTGGTTCATAGTATAAATTCAATGGTAGTGGAAGCACTAAATTTTTGTTACACCACAACTCTCTCTCTCTATATATACATAAATATATAAAAAAAAACTCGTTACCAAGTAATCTTTGTTCAGAAAACCAACTAGTTATACGCTGGGTTGCACCGGCCATTGTTTAAGAATTTTAAAAAGCATCATTTTGTTATCATTATAATAGATACTTAAAATAGTAGATTGATAATAAAGTGATGTATTTATAATTTTCCCTTTTTTATTTAAAAAAAGGCATTATTATGTATGTGTGATATTGGTTTTGTTAATCTTTATAATTAAATATCGATTCGGTTTTTGCTTAACATAGGTGGACCTCATATACACCTTGAACGCCCCACCGACAAATGATGAGAGGAGGACAAGGCCTTCCGGGTGGGCTTTTAGAGGTAACTGCCTGGCATTTGAGTGTAGTATGGCAGAGAACATGAAAAATTCCTACCAGGCAGCCTCATTATCAATAAGAGTGGCTTTTGCACGTATTGTCACAATCGCCATTAGGTTTCCTCGTTTTTGAAAGCACTAGGGCCTAGAGATTTACCGTACCAAAGGGCAAGAAGGTTCAGATAATAAGAATGAGTCAGAATGAGTCAGAATATTCAGAATGTAAGATTTAGAGTACAAGAATGCCGCCAGAGGATTCGAACCTTGGCCCTCCTGCACTCTTGCTACGTACGTTGCCACTGATCCATGAATCGAGTTCAGTCCCCTTTTCAAAATAAAATATTATATATGTATTCAAGTAAATTATAATAATTTATAACGTAATTTATAAAAATACTGCAAATTACTTCAATAATACATCATTTTTAATGTATGATTGGAATGCCATTTTGCTGGTCTCGAAGAAGGTGCGAACTCACCACATAGCCATTTGCTCAAAACTGGGATGGCAACATTGTTTGAGCAGTGTATTCTTGAGATATTGAATATTTTCCAGACAAACATTTTTATTACTCAATAAATTAGTTCATCTATTTACGTCATATTAAAAAATATGTGGCTTTAATCTTTTATTGAATTCATTAACAAAGTTTATAAAATGGTGAATAAACTTATTTTAAATACATTAAAGAATTCGAATGATTTTTTCACTTTTACTGATAATGTACAAATGCACATGATATGTTTTTTTAAAGACGAGTGAATATTTTAATGATCACAAAAATGTTAATCACCTTCTGAGATAAATGATAATTAATATCCAAGGTGACTTGAAATCCATTTAATCGCATTAGTTAATTTATTTTTAGAAAGATTTGAAATTTATTTGCAATGAGTTATCGATGCATCTGTAACGAGGATTTGGAAACTAATTATACATTAATTGTTCATTAATGAAATTCAACGACTTTACAGCTGACGAGATCGAAGATGAATCGACGGCTTAACTCTTCTTTTTGCTTAATGGCAGCTTAGCGAAATCGGTACTGGCCCGAATTACTAGTAATTTGGCGGAGTAATTTTCGTGTCATTTGTTGCCATCGTGTCGGTTATATCTTAATACAAAGAACATAAAACTCCAATTAAGGTTATAACGTTTCTACGATTACGCAAAGCCCACAAAGGTTTTTAATTTATTCTGCGGATTAATATTGATTTCTTTAATTTGACTTGTTTCTATAATTGCTGTCATTTTGGACTTGGGTTTAAAACTGGCATTAAATGGAAAAGTCTTTTTATTTCTGGTAGTGAGAAAACAAGCGGTTGTCATTGTCAATAAAACCGAATGTGTTTCTACACTGTTCCTTTTTAAATTAAAACTTTGATGTAGTGAAATTTCTTACCTATAGTAATTCACATTTTATAATTAATTAAATTAGCTTGGAAATTTATATTTTTATAAAAAATAAACAATTCTTTACGGAAGATTTAATGACGTAATTGTTAAAACCTTTTATTTTAATATAAGATAGGAAGGTTTGATAAAAAAAGAATTAATTTTAACTTTCTAACTTTCTGTTTTCTTTTTTTTAATGTAGGAAAAACTTATTAAGGGCTATACTTAAAAGCATTACTTATATACTGAATAGTATTTTTTTAAGGCAAATTACAATATTGCAATCATAATGTTGTCATTGAATTATAATATTTATCATGAGGGATGTATGTTTATTTAGTATGAGTTTGAAACCATTCATTTTTATATAATTCAATGAATGTTTTCTTTTTGAAAAAAATTTTGTCGTTCAATATTTTCAGATATGTGATCGTTAAATATTTTTAGATACATGATCGTTCAAATATTTTCTTGAATGAATAAATTATTTTAATTAATTTATACATAAAATGTATATTTTTATAAGCATGTATGTGCATAAATTTTCTTAAATCAAAAGTTTCCTAACATTAAATCTCTTATGGAAAAAATGAGCGAAAACAATTTAATAAAATTTCAACTCCAAAAAATAAATTGTTAATAAAAAAAACTATTTCGTTATTTTAGTTTTGTTTGCAGAGAAGAGCTATTTTTTTTCTATTATTGTTTGCTAAGGAAACCTACATTTTGTAATATTTTCAATTTGCCGTTGGATTCTACAAATATTTTTTGCGCGAAATTAATGTAAAACCTAAGATTTTTCTCGTAAATGATTATATCCATAAAAACAGTCTGAACAGCAAGAAATGTTTAGAACAAAAAAAAAAAAATACTTTTTACAGATAAATTATTCAATATCAGAATTTTCCAAAAATGAAATTTCATACGTATTTCATATTTTTCATATTTTATTTCATATTTTATATTTTTTCATACGTATTTAAATTTCAAAGTGCTCAAAATGTCTTATTTTTTCGCTTAGTAATAACATCTCAAAAGAATTTTTGTAAAAATTCTGATAAGATTTTGAAGGATTTCAAGACAAGGAGAGAGAGAAAAAAAAGAACCCATATAGAAACAAAAATGAAATCTTAAGAAGAATACATTTTTGGGGACATCTTGATAAAAAAACTAAATTTGATTTTGTTGTTCTAAAACTGATTTTGAAACAAAATCACTAACTGTCTTTAATAAAAACATTAATTTTCAAAATCAAAAAGTTCATTATGTATATAAAATTTTTTATTTTATGTGTCCAGTTTTATTGTGTTTCAGGTTCAATAAATGTTGTTACATTGTAAACATTTATGAAATCTACCACATGAAACACTTAATTCATAATCAAACTTTCACAAGTAATCTCCGAGTAAGGCAATGGAAAATAATCTCCTTTTCTTGAAGAATTTCAAGAAGGAAGTATTCCAAGTGGAAGGATTTCTTGTAGGATCTCAAGAAAAGGAGAAAAAAAAAAGAACCCAGATAGAATCAAAAATGAATTCTTAAGAAGAATACATTTTTGACTTTGCGACTTTTTTCTTAAAACTGATTTTGAAACAAAATCAATAACTGTCTTTAGTAAAAACATTAATTTTCAAAATCCAAAGGTTCATTAATGTTTTATTTTATGTGCCCAGTTTTATCTTGCTTCAGGTTCAATAAATATTGCTACATTGTAAGAATTTATGAAATCTTCCACATGGAACACTTTACTCATAATCTCCGAGTTAGGCAATGAAAAATAATCTTTATTTATTGAAAAGTATATTACACAACAGATAACATTGAAGGTGCACGGATGGAGGTGTTAACCTGGAAATCGATCGACAACCAACGAAATCATGGGGCTAAAAATATCTCTTTAAATAGGCGAGGCATGTGATAAATTTACGACGACCCTTGTAACACATGGGAAGAGGCTGTATAGCCGTAAATCTAAGCTCAGTTAAGCTGTCATGACGCAGTACAATGTAATGAACGGCAAAAGTGTCTGAAGCCACAGAATGCAAATTCTTAACTTAAGGGTCTTTACCAGCAGTTACCTAAATTTCAATATGTAATTGCAGTCTAGACATAATGATGCGGTTTTCTGTAAAAACCCACTTATGGAATAACTGCTAACTAATGAACCTCATTTATAACCACAGGAAAGTAGATTTAATTACACAGCACTTTGTAACCTTCGAAAACTTAAGTTTTTTAGTAATTAAACATAACTATTTATTTTTATTTTCTGTTTTATTTTTAAGTGTCACATGACATTCGAAAATTGCTGGATGCATTTTCTAAAAATGGAACATATTTTTTTACTGATAGATTTTTAAATATGAAAAGGCTTTATTTGTAGTCGCAGGTATTAATGCTTTATAGTAGGTTTAGCTTAATACTACTAAGGCCTATTTGTAAGTCATAAGACTTTGTTATTAGTCATTTATAATTCAGTTTCTTCCAATATATTTATTGACAATAGCCATAGTATCTCGGTAGTTGTAAAATGTTTACAGACTTAAAATTGTACAATATATATATATATATATAAATATATATATTAAAAAATTTATGTAATTGTTGTTTAATAAAGAAATAATGTAATGTTATTTTCTAGTATATAAAGAAATACGAAATATATTCTAAATATCTCTGTATTTTATCAAGAATATAAGTTTTAAATTTAAATGATAAGGATAATTTCACCTTTGGGCTGTTCACAACATTACTAAAAGTGTGATTCTTTGTACTTGAATTGGGTGGAGTGAAGTGTAAGATAATTGCTTCTTTTCTTTTCTTAATGAAATGCCCTTGTGTTTAGGCTTATTTAAAAAACCAATTAAATGAAGAAAAAAAAACCCAGCTAATTAAAAAAAAAGTTTTATTTCTTTACTTAAAAAAAAAACATAGTCTGATTTGTTTTTTGAGTGTTTCTCTCATTGTTAATGGTTTTCCAGCTCAAATTTGAGAATCGATTCCTGAATTTAACAAAGCACTTAAAACACGTAAAAATTTAACAAAGCACCTAATGTGATTCCTGTAAACATGTGGTAAATTTAGACGCGAAAACATTATAAATTTTATCTTTGTTTTATTGTGAGATTACAAGTAGATAGTTTATTTTCTTAAAATATAATGAAAAAATCTTCTTTCCCCTCACTTTATTGGAGAAACAATTTTTTGCAGAAAATTTATTAAAAAAAAAAACTCTTTTGCTATGGTTTATTGTAGTATTGCAAGTATGGGGATGAGCAAATAAGATGTTTTAGAATTCGAATTTAAACATGTTTGTTTAAAATTTGTATTATAAATTCAAACGCTTGTTCACGCTTAGAGCGAGGAAGATGCTATAATGGTTAATTCTTCTGGTGGAGGGCAATATAGTTAATGATTTCAAAATTGAAGATATTTGAATACAATTGGATTGTGATTTTCTTTGTCCACACTTTTCGTGATTCCCAGCTCTAATTTGAGAATCGATTCCTGAATTTAACAAAGCATCTAAAATATATAATCCTGTAAACACGTGATAAATTTAGACGCGAAAACGTTATTATAAATATTATCTTCGTTATATTATGAGATAACAAGTACGCAATTTATTTTCTTAAAATAGAATGAAAAATTTCTTCCCTCTCACTTTTGAAGAGAATGAATTTATTGAAGATAATTTATGAAAAAATGAGAATTTATATAAAAAAAAAAAGAATTTATTTGCTATGGTTTGTTGTATAATTTCAAGCATGAAGATGTGGAAATAAGATGTATTAGTATTCGAATTTAAGCAAGTTTGTTTAAAATTTTTATTAGAAATTCAAACATATTGTATAATGGTAATTCTTCTGGTGGAGTGCATTATAGTTACTGATTTCAGAACTAAACATATTTGATGACAATTTGATTGCGATTTTTTTGTTCACATTATTTGAGGTTTTTGAGTCTAATTTGTGAATCATTTAATTAGAATTACCTAAGTTTAACAAAGCCCTTTATTCGTACTTTTGGGTTTTTATCCTGAATAATATGCATATGCAGAACAACTATTCTTAAAAACTTCCCTAAAGGCAATGACGCCTTCAATATACCTTCAATGTTAATCATGGACGATTATATATTAGGTGAAAATACATTATTGGTAAAGTGAATTATGGCTACTGATTTCAGAACTAAAGATATTTGACTGCGATTTGATTGCGATTTTTTTTCCACACAACTCGAGATTCTCAGCTATAATTTGAGAATGAATTAATCAGAAATACCTAAATTTAACATTTGTAATTTTGGGTTTTTATTCTGCATAATATGCAACTGCAGAACAATTATTCTTAAAAACTTCCCGGAAAGCAATGACACCTTTAATATCTTTGAAGGAAATATACCTTCAAGGATAATCATGGAAGATTATGTATCAGGTGAAAATAATTAAAAAAATTATTGACTGTAAAGAATGCTGAAAAAATAAAAATAAAAATAAAGTGCACCAGACCGAAAATGTTGATCTTGTTATTTGACAACTTTTTAATACTATCAGTTTTAGATTATTAGTTTAGTACAAAGAATAATACTGACATTCAAAGAATAGCATTAAGAAATTATAGTTTGCATAATAAATCAAAGTAGTGATCCCTAAAAAAGACTTCTAATAGTTTTAAATGCCTATCAGAAACACTACGGCATTTATCAACAGAATACTGTTCTAAAAGCCGAAAATAAAGAAGCTTAATTTTTTATTCATCATCTAAGGTACAATCACATTGAAATTTTTAATTAATGAATTGTAAATCATTAAAATTCGATTTAAAGAATTCGAGATTGTAAGTCTTTAGCATGGCAAGGTACCATATATTTTAAAAAGGACATTTAACTTCGGTTCATTAATGAAGTAATGATGTGGATGGAAAATGCGGAGAGTTAAGATTTCCGCTCTTGCTGAATGGGCATTCTAAGCAAATGGCGTTTCAGAAATGGGTGCTTTAAGCAAATAATGGGCTAAGCACTTGCATTGAGCCTCCTGTAATTTTTCACGAATTATGAAACAAACTTAAAGATTTATACGTTGCATTAAAGACAGTTAAGAGGTTGTCTAAGTATGAATATTTCCTAATGCAATTAATTATTGACTGGATTATAATGATAGTTCTCGACTTATGACAGATTTCCGTTTGAATGTCTTCTTTGTAAGACGAGGAGTTCTTAAAAATTATTGGTTTAATTGTTTTCAATGTTTTGTTAATTTAGAATTATTTTTAATTTAAAACAATTCACATTTGATAGTAAAATATATAAATTTACAGTATGTTTATGTTTAAGATATTGACTATCAAATTGAAACTAACAAAGAAAAGTTTCATATAATTTTAAATAACATCTGTTTTTTTTAATTTAGTTTTAGACGTGATTTGTATCTTGATTTTCATTTTCGAATAGATAACGTCTTTAATTTATTTGCTTCTCCTGGTAGTAATTGCACTTAACTATTTCTTCTAATTATTACTTTTTTCTTCTACTACAATAATTTTTTCTTCTACTACTTTAATTTCGGAATTCCTTCAGGTTCCGATGAGACACTAGCTTTTTGTATCTGCTACTGCATCTGCTAATTTTTTGTATAAATAATGATGATTTATAAATCTCAATTAAGTTTTGCGTAATTTGTTTAAGAATGAACTAACGAAATTTTAATCATTTTTGTTTGTTTCGTACTTTGAAATTTTTATATCTCTGATTAATTGATTCTCAAATTAGAGCTGGAAAACCTCAAATAGCGTGGGCGAAAAACCATGATATTGACATTCACGCCTGCTGTCGAAATCACCATCAAGTCTCATTAGTTCTCATAGTTAAATCAGTAACTATTCTGTATTGCCCCAGATGAATGGATTACCATTATACTCATCGCCATTGCACCACGAGTGAACAAACGTTTGAATTTCTAGCAGAAATTTTAACTAAGTGTGTTTAAATTTGAATGTTTACTTTCTTATTTGCACATCCCCATACTTGAAATAATACAACAAACCATAACAATTAAGCTTTCTTTCTTTTTTTTTCCATAAATTCTCTTGAAAAAAATTATTTCTTCGTAAAAGTCAGAGAGAAGTGGGTCTTTTTATTCTCTTTTAAGAAAATAAATTATGTATTTTATTGTAAGTCATCATAAATTGAGGACTCTCTCTCTCTCTCTCTCTCTATATATATATATATAAATCTAAAGGACTTTTTTTAAAAAAAGAGTAAAATAATTTTTTACAGATCATAGTTACAGAATAAGAAACCTTGCCATGCCCTTAGCATTATCTCTAAAGTTGTATTAAATTATTGGTTGATTATAGATTTTATGGCTCTGAATTCTCATGAGGTAAAATGTACCAAACACACAAAAAATACCCAGTTAGTTAATTTGGTAAGTAGTTGTAAAGAACAATATAAACATTAATTTTTTTTATCTAAACTTACATTAATTTTTGCAATGTAAAAAAAAATTGTAATAGTATTTTCTAATTGTATTTAGAAATGATTATTTGTTAATTCTCCATGAATAGAGTTGAAATTTCAATTATTTTATTCCAAGTCAACTAACAACAAATTAATGGCTTGTAGCAAATTAAAATTGTAAAATTAATTGACAGCTTTTAACTAACTAAAAAACAGAGGTGGCTAACCCAAATGATCTTATGGGTCATTTTGGAAAGGTATCATAACTCCGCGGCCTGCATATAAAATTACACTCATGTCCATAAATTAAGGATAATGAAGTTCAGGCAAAGAAAGAGACAGAAGCAAAACAAATTTGACTTATTTGTAAAGTCTATTTATTAAACAAAAGGTAAAGAGAAAAAAAGATGCTATATGTTTGACATAATTAATAAAAATTGCGACTTTTACTCCCTGGAGCAAATTTCAAAAAAGAACCTATTTACAAAAAACAGTATAACATGGTTAGTATGATGGTTAATATGGAGTATGTCTCCCGGACGATGCAATACAGACCTTACAACGCCTAGGTTTGCTGAGTATCAAATTATCAATCTGATCTTAGGGAATATTACACCACTCATCAAGCAATGCCCTCCGAAGTTCCGGTTGACAGGTGGGAGGGGGTTAACGGGCTGCAATTCGTCGGCCAAACATATCCCACACATGCTCTATTGGATTCTAGTCCGGTGAGTATGCTGGCCAATCCATACGGGTGATATCCTTCAATTGAAGGCATTCGTCTACAATGTTTGTACGGTGAGGACGGATGTTGTCATCCATAAACAAAAATTCAGCACCCATGGCGCCCCGATACAAACGTACATGTTGTTCCAGAATGACATCCCGATAGATGTGGCCTGTCATCGTTACACTCTGAACATGCAGGTCAGTTCTGGAACCAAGAATAATTCCTCCCCAAACGAGCCATCCTGCACCACCGTAACGGTGTCGTTCAATGGTGTTCTCTTGGTGGTAACGGGTACCTGGCGCTCTCCATATGAAAGTCCGGCGAGAATCAGACTGCAAACTAAACCTGGACTCGTCGGAAAACATCACACCAGACCACTGTTGCGGTGTCCGCAATGCATGTTCTCTACTCCAGGTTAATCGCAGGCGACAGTGAGTTGCGGTAAGTGGAACACATCTGACAGGCCTACGAGCATATAGACCAATGTGCCCTAAGCGTCTGTACACGGTCTGCCTTGAAACTGTCGTACCGGTAGCTGAAGAGAGCTGACGAGACAGGTCTGATGCTGTGCTCGGTCTGTTTATTTTGGCAGTAACTGCTAAATACCGGTCATCATTCGGCGTTGTAACTCGGGGGCAACATGTACTGTAACATCTACTCACATTACCATCATCTTGGAATCGTTGCGAAAGCCTGGAGATGACACTCTGGGCGATTCCAAGTTCCTCGGATACTTCTAGCTGGGTACGTCCACATTCCAGTCGTCCGATAATTCTACCACGTAAAAAATCATCCAAATGCATCCTTTGTGCCATAACTATGCGGTTATTGCACTGAAAGGCTTTTAAAGCGCTTGTGAACTATTTTACTTCTTTGCCACCATTCCTTATATACCCCTCTCTTACACTCTCGTCATTGTGACGTACTATCCGCGCCCTCTGGTGGTTTCCTGTAATTTGCATATTCTTCTTCAAGATGTGTGTGATAATTCTACAGGTGAAATTTTTATTGTAGAGTTCAATTTCTGTGTGATTCTGAATTATCCTTAATTTATGGACATGCGTGTATATATCCCCATATTAGATTTAGACCCACTATAGACTTTTGAAGTGAAAAATTGAAGCATAAGGAGTTATTATTTTTGTGTTTACTATTATTTTCACATCTAAACATAGATAATATAACAATAATGATATTAAACGCACATTGTACAGAAATATATAATACTAAAAGTGAAATATAAAAAATATATAATTATAAACGAAATAAAAAAAATGAAATCATTAAAAAATATTTATTTTATTAGTGCGACATTTGTTTCTTCTTTCTTTCATTTAGCTTTCACGAATCGATCTCAATTTGGGTATTTGCACATCGTAATGGGTGTTGCAGGTTAGCGTCAGTTACGTTTGAGCGCGTTTTGTGTTTGGTCAATTTCATTTTAGAAAAAACTATTCGCAGGCTTAAGTTATAACAAAAGTGCTAACAACTTCAACTAAGAATATGGTTTGATCTGCTATCAACAATCAACTGTGCGTATCTAGGGATCGTCACTGCGTCACTGAGGCCACTTAAAGTGAAACATAGAACCTGTTATATTAAATGTTTTAAGATGCGCGAGCATTATGAGTTCGCAGAATATAATTTAATTATTCTGCAAACTCTTAACTGTAAACTCATAAATAAAACAGGCAATATCTATCATATATTCGCAAGAGTATCATTTTAAAATTATTCGCAAGAGTATCATTTTAAGTTTATTTTTTCTCCTAATTTCGACAGTTAATTTTTGAATATATAGATGCACACATACTGTATTTTTTTAATACATGGGTTTCCACTGCTTTGGGAATTATAAAATAAACATATTTTTTTAAATTGGGATAAATAGTACAGACTGGAAAAATATTCAAGGCGGGCCGCCACCCATGAACTAAAATATATGCCTTAAGTTGAAAAATATTTTAAAATTTTTTTTCTAGAAATAATTATAGTAATATTTAGGCACCATGTATTTCTAACTATTTTTAATAAAATAATAATGAATTTTATGATAATGAATTTTTTTAAAATAAAATTGAGAAGTTAAATACTACTTGTAACTATTTGTTAACTAAATAACTTTAAGTTATTTTGAATGATGTTAAATGTTTTCGATGATATAATGAAGTAATTTTGTTAAAAAAGTTCTTGAATTAACTGTTACTTCTATTTGTTAATTTTATTTTACATTGTTCTGTAATAAAAGGAGGTGTTTTGCTAATGAGCTTTCTAAATATACATACATTATTAAATTAATTTATATATACACACAAGTATAATTAGCAAAGTGAATAAAATAAAGTCTACAATGAAGAAAAAAACTTTATTTTCTAACTCTTGACAAATTGACAATTTTATTTTGAATGAAATCAGAAGCCTTGAAAATTGTTTGTTGGAAGAAATGTTTTTGACTGCAACAGAAAACCACTATCCCCAGTGGAATGAATGAAATGTCTAACAACAGTCACGTCTTTGTGGAGAACTACCATACTTTCAATATTTTTCGTAGTTTCCAACAAAGAGGAAGAGAAAGATGCAGAAATAAAGCAAAAATAATAAAAACATTGCCAGAATGTAACCAGTTTTTTAATGTACAGCGAACGTAGTTGGAAAGTAATGTATTCCCTAAGAGATCTGAATAAATATCAACACCCTTTTCACGCTAAAGTAGTTCCATGCAAAACTATTTCTTTGAACACCACAAAACACGCACCATAATTAGTTTGTGTTTGAAAACTTTCAATAGGGTTTTTTTAAAGAAAGAAATTTATAGATATCACAAAAGGAAATACTAAGAAATAGAATGACATACAATTAGGAAGTCGAATATTTGAATATTAAAATTTATATATTATTATTTTGAATATTAACATTATTATTAGTTTGAATATTAACATATTTAGTCAAACATTTGAATATTTACTTTATTACTGACTTTTTAAACATACGGAGTATAGTTTGTTCAATTCTATTTTCAAATTGAACCGTAAAGATTTTGCAACTGCAATACTGTTCCAAAAACTTTTTTATTGTTAAAAAAATCATACAACAGGAAGGAATTATTCAAATGGGACAAAAATTGGTAATTGGTTTGTTAAAATTATAAACAAACAAACCTTATACAAACTGTTATCCGGCTTGGCATTGATTATGAATCAACGCCAAACCAGATAAAAGTTGCAGATGTTGGCAGATGCTCTTCATGCTATTTCTTGACAAGTGCTTTGCCAATTCTTTAGTTATATCGCCAAAATCCTGGAAAGGTCGTACGAATTTGTTCGTCAGACCCCAAACGTGCTCTATTCGTGAGGGATTTGGCGACTTAGCTGGGCAGAAAACTGATCGAGAAGTGTGATGACTATGAAATGATTGCCGTATACAGGTAAGTATTATCCTGTTTAAATGTAAGCTCGGAGTTCCACGAAAGGAAATGGGCGTTGAATATCATAAACATACCGCCTGCTGACAACCAAAACAGCATGGCTATCAAATGAAAGGGCATCTCAGACCTTAACTTCTGGTTGTCGAGTTGTGTAGAGGTCGACACACAGGTTAATATCTCACAGCTGTTCTGAATATCTCCAGGCATGTCTTCTCTGGTCATCGGGGCTCATCTCGAAGTCGGATTTATTGGAAAAAAATGCAGCTCTGGTTACATTGCACACTAGAAATCATGCTCTTATAAGACTTACTCAATCGAGAAATAATTTGGTATTTCAGTGGGGTATTGCCTAATGACAATTCCAATCGTTCGTTTTATTTAAATCACCAAATTCTTAAGAATTAAAAATCCACAAACACACATGGTGAAAAAAAAAAAATTTTAAACGAATAATTCAGTGTTATGGAAAAATAAGGATTTTTAAAGGGTGTCAGTTATATTTCAAGGAAGTAAAAAGGACTAAAATTATTCAAAAGCAGCAGATGTTACAAGGATCATAAATGAATGGAAAACAAAACCATATAATGATTAATTAAGATTAAAAAAATGAAACCAGTTTAAATTGGGATAATGTTTTGAAAACTATCGGATATACTGCATGTATTCACTCTGTGAAGGACGACATCGGTTTATAAAATTGGAGGGCAGATTTATCTTGCCAGAAGCCACTACTGTTAATCTATGTTCTGTGATCTGCAGTAGTTTGTCAAATAGTAATAGAAGTTGTAAAATTTACTGATTCGAACAAAACTACGTTCCCACTATTTAAAGTTGGAAAGAAAGACCCTACCGTACTGACCTCGCATAGCTACTATCCTGTTATCTAAGAGTTATTTATTGAGGAAGAGAGGATTCTAGGGGTTAGCTAATTTCCTAGAAGGAAGATATCCTATCCTATTTTACAGTCCTCTGCTATTTTACAGACCTTGTAGTGCTGATCGCCAGGCTACAGAAAATCAAACATTTTTAATAATTCATGAAATTGAAAACAGAAAATATTCATGTATATATCCATCAACTTAAATTTATAAATCCCTTTATTTTTCGTATTTCCCATTCAATTCTAATTTCACAAACACTTTGATGAAATAATTCATAAAAATCTTTTTTAATTAAATTTAATTAAGAAAAAAGTGTAAATTTTTATTTGGTAGCCCAATGAGCTGATTTTTCAACATCACAAATAGCGACAAAGATCAATGGATTTTAAAAAGACAATTTTACAGTTATCGATATTTACATTATGATAGGTTATTTTTCCAGAATAATTTTCATTTTTCCAGAACTATATATTCAATAATGTTATTTTAATGTTATAATAATGTTGGAATGCTCTGTGGTTACATAATACAAATTCAGGTAAGGTAATTGCAAAAATGGAAAAAAAAATTTTTTTTATTGATAATAAAATTTTTTTTATGTTTTACTGGGACGAAGTGTAGAAAATGCACCATGAAAATTTTCGCATTCTATTAAAATATGTACAAATTTAAATGCATAAATAGAAAGGATTGGAATTTAAACACATAAAGAAAACTATAATAATCATTCTTCTATAACTTAAAATCTCGATGATCTGAAATAAATAAGAGAGAAATGGGATAATGCATAACCGAAAGATTAATTGAAATTCCTTCAGTTCAGTTATCTATTTACAATTTAAAATGATTTATATAGAGCGGAACCTTTAAAAGATTTTTCTTATTAAAACTAATTCAGAACAATTCAATCGAACTCAGAACAATTCAAACTAACTCAGAACAATGTAACTTACTGAACAGTTAACAATTATCATAGAAAAAAAATTGGAATAATATTTGCTGCAGTGTTACTTTAAAAAAATATTTAAAAAAAAATATCTATTTAAAACTTTTATTCAATTTGTTACTAATAGATAGACTATTTATTATTCTAATGCTTCTTAAATAAAACTTAAAATCAAATAAAAGTCTAAAAGCTATTGCAATAGGTCCAGAAAAATTCTTATTCTTATTTATCACAAATTGTAAAACTGTCTAGCTTGATAAAGCGTCGTCTGGTTTGAGACGGCTGTTAATCTGCTGCGAATTCAAACAGAGGTATTTACCTAATGCTCGTTTTTGTCAGGTTTTGTTCTCGCTAGAAGACAGCTTCTTTGGCATTTCGGGAATTGTCTATTACCATAATCTCCTTTCAGTCTAAGGAATTTGAAATTACACTGGGAAATAAGGTGGGGTTTCCTGACAACTGATTGAATCGGATATGGATTTTCTTTGAAAAACCATTATATTCCCCGTGTTTAACTGGCTTTAGACTGATTTTCTGGGCCATCCCGTTGATGCCAAGATTCTGATGATTTTATTAAATAAAAACCAGTGAGGATGTTTTTTATATGAAATAAAAATAATTTACATAATTTAAACTCTTATTTAAAAATAATTTTTTAAAAAAGGATTACATTTTATTTCATTTCTGCATTAAATAACTGTGCATCAAAATAAGTGTTTGTTATCGTTGCTTATAAATGCCAGATATTTGATCTCACATCCTTCATATTGGTTTATGGTAGAAATTTAGTGGTAGTGTAAGCACTAATTTTTTGTAACACCACAACTCTCTCTCTCTCTATATATATGTACATAAATATATAAAACCCTATTCTCGCAAGATTAAGAATGAAGCACAACAAAAATAAGAAAATTTCTGCTGATGGTGTTAAAAAATACCAAAAATGTGGCAACTGCCCTGATGTCTAGCGTACTCCTCATCATGTCTTTGATTGCCCAGCTGTTGCAGCCGC
The DNA here is from genome assembly GCA_021605075.1 of Caerostris darwini. Lineage (NCBI taxonomy): Eukaryota > Metazoa > Arthropoda > Arachnida > Araneae > Araneidae > Caerostris > Caerostris darwini. The sequence continues at coordinate 208,251 of BPLQ01012119.1, read as the reverse complement.
CATGCATTATCTAGATCATCCCTTGGAAGACGTTTTATACTTCGAGCTGGCAATCAACATAGCCAATATTATTCGGGAGCACCGCAATATTGGATTTTCTTGTACTCCTCAGGGGATACGACAACAACAACATAAAAGAAATGGGTAGGACAGTCTTCCTGAACTAATTTTGAGGAAAATGGGGCCCTATTTATATTATGATAAATGGAAATATCCAATACAGCCAGCACATAATTGTAGTGATTGTTTGCACTAGGCACCACATGTTCACACAGAATTGTTCACTATGAACATTCTATGATGGATATAGGGAAGATAATGTCTTCTTGTGGAAGGAATTTCTGTGATAACTGTTATATATTTGGGTTCATATTGAAGAAAAACCAAAAAATGCAAAACAGAAGATTCTACAGGCGCAGGCAAAGTGAGTGTTCACATATGCCACCTACATCATCGAATCTCTTAATTTTTAAAAGCAGAGACTGTAGTGTACACTTCCAGAAAAAATCGATACCCTCCTTCACATTCTAGGTAGCATGTGTTACTACTGGGTCCCAAGTAAGCTTTACAGTTATTTAAATTAAAAAGATTCGGTTGTTCATAAGATTATACAATATATTAATACTAAGAAATATAAATCATTAATTTAGAGCAAGTAGTTCAGAATGAAATTAAACTATACTGTTACTTCATTTCTTATACTTAATGCTTACACAATTTTTTTAACGAGTTAGAGAATATACTTCTAAATTTCTGTCTATTTTGTTAATAAATGGAACCAACTAACAATTTATTATTATGTTTGTTAATTAAATTTTCTATTATTTATTTAGAGTAAAAAGTTCAGAATAAAATTCAACAATACAGTTACTTCATTCCTTCATACTTAATGCTAGAACGATTTCTTTAACGGAGTTACAGAATAAAGATACTTCTTTATTATTTCTGCTTGTCTAATAAATAGAACCGATTAACAAGCTAATATTATGTTTTGTTTAACTAAATTTCCCATTATATGTGAAAAAGAACATCGAACGATTAGATTTATTTCTTTGACAGATAATTACCATAATTAAATGAATAGGCCGCATGGAATTTTTAATGTTATAATTTGATGATTAATATAACAATTAAATGGATTAATAAAAAAATTGAGATTTAATGAATTTTTCTTGAAGAATTTCAAGAAAAGAAGAAAAAAAGAACCCGTATAGAAACAACAGAATACATTTTTGGGGACATCTTGATAAAAAAAATATATTTGATTTTTTTGTTTTAAACTGATTTTGTAACAAAATGAATAACTTCTTTAATGAAAACATTAATTTCCAAAATCCAAGGTTTCATTACGCTTATAAAAATGTTTTATTTTATGTGTCTAGTTTTCGAGTAAGGCATTGAAAAATAATCTCCTTTTTTGGAGGATTTCAAGAAAACAAGAAAAAAAAAATACCCCTGATAGAAACAAAAATGAATTCTTAAGAAGAATACATTTTTGGGGACATATTGTAAATTTGATTTTGTTACTTTAAAACTGATATGGAAACAAAATCCATAACTGTGTTTAGTAAAAACATTAACTTTCAAAATCCAAAGGTTCGTTACTGTTTTATCTTATGTGTACAGTTTTATCTTGTTTCATGGTTCAATAATTATTGCTACATTGTAAGCATTTATGAAATCTACCACATGGAACACTTAACTTATAATCAAACTGTCACTAGTAATCTCAGAGTAAAGCAATGAAAAATATTCTCCTTTTCTTGAAAAATTTCAAGAAAAGGAGAAAAAAACCCAGATAGAAACAAAAATGAATTCTTAAGAAGAATACATTTTTGGGGACATCTTGATAAAAAACTAAATTTGATTTTGTTGTTCTGAAACTGATTTTGAAACAAAATCAATAACTGTCTTTAGTAAAAACATTAATTTTCAAAATCCAAAGGTTCATTAATGTTTTATCTTTTTTCAGATTCAATAAATATTGCTGCATTGTAAGAATTTATGAAATCTACCACATGGTACACTTAACTCATAATCAAACTGGCACGAGTAAGGCAATGAAAAATAATCTCTACTTATTGAAAGATATCGTACACAACAGATAACATTGAAGATGCTGTGATGGAGGTGTTAACCTGGAAATCGATCGACAACCAACGAAATTATGGGGGCTAAAAATAGCTCTTTAAATAGGCGAGGCATGTGATAAATTTACGACGACCCTTGTAACACATGGGAAGAGGCTGTATAGGCCGTAAATCTAAGCTCAGTTAAGCTGTCATGACGCAGGACAATGTAATGAATGGCAAAAATGTCTGAAGCCACAGAATGCAAATTCTAAACTTAAGGGTCGTTACCAGCAGTTACCTAAATTTCAATATGTAATTGCAGTCTAGACATAATGATGCGGTTTTCTGTAAAACCCACTTTTGGAATAACTGCTAACTAATGAACCTCATTTATAACCACAGGAAAGTAGATTTAATTACACAGCACTTTGTAACCTTCGGATACTTAAGCTTTTAGTAATTTAACATAACTTTTTTTTAATTTTCTGTTTCATGTTTAAGTGTTACATGACATTCGAAAATTGTTGGATGTATTTTCTAAAAATTAAAGCGTATTTTTTTTCATAGATTTTTAAGTATGAAAAGGCTTAGTTTGTAAACGTAGGTATTAAGGTTTTATAGTAGGTTTAGATTAATACTACAAGGCCTATTTATAAGTAATAAGATTTTGTTATTAGTCATTTATAATTAAGTTTCTGCGAGTATATTTATTGGCAATAGCCATACCTCTGTTGTTGTAAAATGTTCATAGATTTAAAATTGGACACATATGTATATGTATATCTATTATATATAATTCCCGTGTCACGATGTTTGTTCGCGATGAACTCCGAAACTAACCATCCGATTTTAACTTTTTTTTTTTAAATGTGTGTTTTGTTCCAACTTGAGAAATAGGATAGTTTTTATACAGATTTTTTTCGTATTTAATTGCAAAATCGGTTAAAATCTACCATTGAGGAAGGCGCCAATCTTGCAACCCTGAATTTTCGCCACTTTTCCGCCAATTTCTTTAGGGTTGCAATACTGCAATTAGAGGAATTCGTAGCTTCATTTTTCGAATAATATATTGACTATTTTATTGCTATTTCGATAATTAATTGCAGAATTCTTATTTGCACTAATTTCATCGTTGGAGTAAAAAGTTTGTTTCCACAACAGACGAAAGATATACCACAATAAAAGGTACGTTAGATGGCGCCGTGTCTCGATGCCTGTACTACATAAACGTAAAATTCCCATGTTCTGAATATTATTGTTTTATTTACTACTTTAAATTTTGTGAAAATTATATTGTATGAAATTTATATTATTTCTATGAGAAATAAATCAAATGTATGTAAGTATTACCTGATTTGATTATCAATATTTTTTTTATTTTCTAAGTTTGAATTTGAATTGGAATAAAATATATGGAATGAAAAGTTGTGAATCAAAACATTGAACTTTTCTATGCTTAAAGTTTGTCAACATGTGTTGTATTTGATTAAGAATTCTAAAATAAAATGTGATCTACAAGATAATATAATATAGACAATATAATTTTAAAGAAAGATGATGAATTTTAAGGATTTTTTGAAAAGTGTGAAAATGAAGTAAACTCTGCAATTATTTGATATAATGATAACATTAAAATTTTATAAAAGGTATTATAATAGTTGCAAGTTGAAAATCAAGGATATTTTATTTTAAAAACTTTTGTTATTTGGAAAACAAAGAATTTGAGTTATAAATTTGAGTGATTTAAATATTGTCGAAGAAAAATTGATAAATGGTACTTTTAAGTTGGAAGTTATTTAAAGAAAACGAAACAAATAAATAAGTGTTTATATCAATAAAGGAGAATTTAAAGCTCATTAACTTTTCCATTTGTTTTGTGATTTCTTTCATCATAAAATAATAAAACATTTTTTGTGAAGAAAAAACACATTTTCTAAGTTTGAATTTGAATTTGAATAAAATATATGGAATGAAAAGTTGTGAATCAAAACATTGAACTTTTCTATGCTTAAAGTTTGTCAACATGTGTTGTATTTGATTAAGAATTCTAAAATGAAATGTGATCTAACAAGATAATATGATATAGACAATATAATTTTAAAGAAAGATGATGAATTTTAAGGATTTTTTGAAAAGTGTGAAAATGAAGTAAACTCTGCAATTATTTGATATAATGATAACATTAAAATTTTATAAAAAGGTATTATAGTAGTTGTAAGTTGAAAATCAAGGACATTTTTTTTTTATAAAAACTTTTGTTATTTGAAAAACAAAATTTTTTTGAAAAACTTTTGTTATTTGAATATTGAATATTGAAAGAAAAATTGATAAATGGTACTTTTAAGATGGAAGTTATTTAAAGAAAACAAAACAAATAAATAAGTGTTTATATTAATAAAGGAGAATTTAAAGCTCAATAACATTTTTATGTATGTACATTTGTTTTTATTTACATTTAAAAGTTGGTTTTAATTATTTCTTATTTGAATTTTTATGCCTTTTGTATTCATTCAAAACATCATAATAAAAATATTTCTTTTCTAAATGCTTTGAAACTTCATGTAAAAGTTTTCTTTAAATGTATGAAAGGAATAGAACATGGAAATTAACCTAAATTCATAAATTATTTTTATTTTAGTTTTTAAACTAAGAATTTCTGTAAATTTGTAAAAAAAATTTTGTGTTGACAAACTTTAAGCATACAAAAATGTATAAATAATTGAGATATAAATTTGAAAACAGTATATTACCTACATAAGGATATTCCCAGCATACAAATACTTGCAAAGGAAAAATCTATTCATGTTTTATTTATTTTTGAATTATAAAGTTTTGCAACAATATCACATTTTTGCAATGTTTATCCATATTTTAAAGAATAAATTGTATAAAAAATAGTTAAAGTTGATATTTTTATGTGAAATTCAAAGGTTTTGAATATATTTAATCAAAACACTTGCAAAAAGGCTAAATATTTTAAATTCAGGTCATTTCATTTTAAAAAGCCTTTGCAAATAGCAGGAAGTTGTAAAAAAACATTTTGTCGAGCAAATTTTAACTTTTTCAAAACAAAGCTCAGAAAATATTTACAGCTTTAAGGAAAAATAAAACTATATTTTTTAATAAATAAGACTATGAACTTGATAATTCAATGGCATTTTAATCTATTTACAACATTTTTAAAAGTAATATATCTAATTAAAAGTTGTTTTTAGCTTTTTCTCAGAATGAATTTTTATGCTTTTTGTTTTCATGTGAAACACCATAACACAAGTAATTTTGATCCAAATGCTACAAAACTTTGTATTTATGTTTTTCATAAATATTTACAGGGAAATGATTATAGCTACATAAATATTTTTTATTTTAATTTATAAACTTGGAATTACATGCAAATTTTGGAAGAATTTTGTGTCGACAGCATTTAAACTAGCACAAAATAATAAATAATAAAGATATAAATTTACCAGAGGTCTATTCGCTGTAAAATGTTAGTACAAACTCAGAAATTTAAAAAATATTGATTTGATTTCAGGTTTTGTAACAGTATCAATTTTTGGCCATTTTTACCCTTATTTTATCTTATAAAAATTAAAAAAAATAATAATGAAATTTTTTTATGTGAAATCATTAGTTTTTAGATACATTCAATCCAAAAATATGTACAAAGATAAAAAATTTCAAAAAAATTTCTTCGAAGGTGTTCGTGTATCTTAAACGATCGTTTGCATTTGAATTTTATTGTGAATTTTTTTTTAAGTCTTTTCTTATTATATCCCGATTTTATTTTAATTGTATTGTATTTTTTCAATTATCAATTTCAGTAAAAGACCACCAAAAAAATCGAACCTCAGAATCCGTGTTTCTCCCATGGGCAGCTGTATGTTGCATGCTCACGTGTTCGAAAACCATCGAATTTATTTATTTTGACGAAAGACAGACTAACAAGAAATATTGTTCATCGCTTAGTTCTTAGTTAAATGAAAGTAATGATTATTAAAAATTAAATTAGGTAAAATAATTATAAAACAGTCTTAAAAATCAACATTATCTACCTCATTCATTAAATTAATAAAAATTAAACATTTTCTATTCGTTGAAGCTTAATTTGATCTTTTCATCATTCTTTACCAATCACTTAATTAACAATTATAGTATCTAATAATTGAACGAAATACAAGAAAGCCACAGCAACGCGTGGCCGGGTCCTCTAGTTATATATATATAAGGTGTTCTTTATCTTGAGTAAAATTACTTTTTATATTTAAATACCTTAAGATGTTAATAACAAAAGAAAAAATAATAAACATTTCTGAAAAATCTACAAGCAATAGTAATTAAGTGTTAAAATATAAAATGGAATAAAGAAAAAAAAAATTTTTTTTTAAATTATAAATTGGCTGATGAATTATAATGTTGAAGGATATGATTGTTAACCTTAAATTTTGTGTGTGTGTGGTATTTGCACTCATTTAAAAGACAGCACTCTAAATTTGCTGACAAATAGTACTAATACCCTATAAAAATAACAGTTTCAAATTAATTAGTACTGAAATATCTTCTTTCATTGTTCAAGATAATTTTTTTTAAGCTTCGGAGGTGAGAATGGTCTACTTGGAGAATGGCTACCGACTTGGTTTGCTGCTGAAGCAGTCACTGTACTTGCTATTGGTTGTATTATGGAAGGATTCTATTGAATTTCCTTTCTAACATGTCATTTTAGCATGAATTCCTAAAATTTTGGAAAATTAATTTATTTTTATAATAAAATCAGGAGCTGATTTTTAAGCACTCCTTCCAAAAGTTACTTGAATACTTTTTCGACGTTTGACTACTGACTCTAATTCCCCATCTCTGTTAAAAATAAAAAAATCGAGAGGATATATAAAATAATTATTCTGAACATTTGAATAAAAAAAATTACTTTTCGTATAAATTTTCAAACATAAAAATCTATATTTCTACATTAAGCACATTACATTATATGCAAGAACACAAGTCTGTTGTAAATACATGAGTCTCTTCCAATCATAAGATTTTTGCTTGAAATGAATATTAATTTTGAACAAATATTAGTTAAAATTTATATGTCATAGTACATATAATACTTGTGAACATTTTATCAATACTGTTAGGTTTGAGCATGTTACAAAATGGTAATTGGCATCAGTACTTTTCAGCTTGAGTGCTCTTTGTAGCCCTGGAAGATATTAATTTGATTTTATATTTTTTACCATGTTTTTGCTGCATTTATCAGAATGGTAATTGCATCAACGCCAATAATCTATTGAAATCTTTTACCAGATGTGAAAGACCTTTGATGTATAATATGGTAGAAGAACATGTTCTTGTTTTTTTAAATGACTTACAACAATTTTCCTTTGCTAGTTTTTTAACAAAGAAATCTAGATATCAGAGACCTTATGTACCTTTCTGAAGGTTTCTTTTATATTTTTACTGAAAAACTTTCTCTGTAGCATTGCAAGATATTTAAATTCTGACAACTAATAACATCGCTCTGTAGATGGCATTTTTCACACAATTTAATTGATTAAAATAATCATGATGATAAGCAGACAGAGCAACAGTTTTTTTCTTAATCTGAAAAATTTAATGACCTGGAATATAATCTGTGACAGCTATCTCCAAATGACTAAAATAATTACTTCTATGATGAAAATAATTAAAAGTTGTATGCAATGTAATGTGAGTGGTAAAGAAAACGAATTATTTATTTTAAATAATGCACAAACATTTAAATTAAATTACAAATTTACATTGTAATTAGAATTTAATGTGAGTAATGTAATTGCATGTAGTAATATAAAAAAAATCTGGTTTGATACCCTTTATTAATACAATTTGAAGATCTGGCTCCATTTATAATTTAGTGAGCCTATGTCTTTCATTTAATCCACTGATTTATAATTTGTATCATTCTTCTAATCTTTTCTTTAGTGATTAATATTTTATAATTTATTGTTGTCTATTGTAAAAATTATTTTATTCTTAGGAGAATTTAAATTTGTTTTCAATATTTAATTTAATCTTTTTACTTTTAGATTACTTAAATCAACTGTGCAATTCATTTTAAGTAGATTGATCTTTTAATATTTTCAGATAATTTGATTAGAATTTGAACAATGTGGGGGAAAATTTTGATACAGCAGAGAACTTTTTATTATAAGCAACTTATAGTTAATCATAACAAGGACAATGATTTCAATTTTTTATTGTATTGAATTAAAAAAAAATATGTTTTATAATTCTGTTTAACAGAGTTTTTATATTTCTGTTTAATTTTTTTAACAGAGATGTGAATTATGAAAGATCAAAGCTTACAAGAATATTGAAAAATTCATTTGGCGGAAAGGCTCTAACTCTTCTTATTTGTACGGTCATACCAACTAATCTTATTGAAACTTTTTATGCATTACAGGTACAATTTAATCATTTTGCTTTCATACATAACCAATTAAATTAGAATTTTAAATATTTTCGCAATTAAAGGAATGCTATTAGTAATTTTGCAAAAAAGTACCAAATATGATAACATATTTATTTCTACAACTCGCTTTGCCAATTTAAAAAAAAAAAAAAAAATTTGATGTCCTCCTCTCCTGATAACATGAAAAGCCCATTAGTTTATTACTAATTACTCTTTTGTGAAACCTTGTACAAAATTTTTTATTCATGTCTTCCTTTGCATGCATGTGACATTTCTGTACATACATTCCATTACAAAATCTAATTATTTTCGACTCCACTATATGCCTTTACATTTTTGTCTGTATGTTGGAGATAACCAGTATATATTTATATTAATCATGCATTAATTACTTTTAGTTTGGAATCGCGGCAATGCATGTGAAAAATGAATCTAAAGTGGTTGCCTCAGCAGAAAAATCTTTGATTTGCAAGTTAAGGGGCTTGCATTATCTTAATTTTGATCCGGTAATTATTTTTTGCAATTTTTAGAACAATTAATGGAAACGATTTAAATATTATAATTAAATTTTTTTTAAATCATTTATTCTCTGTTTTATTTATTTTTTATACGTTTTGAAACATTATTTACAAAAAAAAGAAACAAAAACTTTTTTAAAAATGCAAAATTTGAATTTATAAATAATATTTCAGCAGGCAATTAACAATTTTTATTTCAATTGCAAAATATTAAAGCATTTTAAAATATTCATGTTCCTTAAAAAGATACTTAATTACTCATTTCAATGAACACATTCTTTCTTTTATGCAATTGAGGATGGGCAATGAAAAGAAAAAAAAAAAAAATTGTATTCACAAAATTGTATTTTTTTAATAACAGTTAAGTTTTCTGAAATAAATTGCTGTTTTTTTAAAGTATAATGTGTGACATATAAATATTTTAAAATTTATTGTGTATTCTTTTCTTTGTAAACCTGATTACATTAATCCCTATTCATAATTTTCAGTGAGGAGAAAAAAATACTTAGTATAATCCTTGTAGCTTATTATTAACAAAAGATTTAGACTTTGCAACATTTTAACATTTTTGTTTTTTCCTTTGAATAGCTTGTACCAACATAGCTCTCTACATGTACATCTGTAATTGAGATCTAAAACTTGTATAACATTTTTTACATTTTATAAACATGCTTGATGTCAAAATAATATAAATTAACATACTACTGTCTAAAAGTGCTTACTGGGCTTATTCCATAGGGGAGGGGAAAAAAGGCAAGTAAATATAACATAAACAAAATGTTTAATTTTTTTTAATTCATCATTTATGTTTTAAATACATTAATTAATTTAAAATATCTAGAAGAAATTATTGGGAATAATATACTTATAAATTCCTAAGCTATTACTCATATTCAATTACATCTTTAGTTCTAACATATTAAATATAAAACTTTCTCTTTACATCATAAACCTTTTTAAGAAATATTTTCTTAATTAATTAAGCAATAGAAGGTGCGGGAAGAAATTTTTATCACGCCCAGGTACTCCTTCAAATACACAACCTTTGCCTTTGTCTTAATTCTCACTGAGATCATGGATTAAAATGCATTTTTACTCTTTGTTGTCTGGCCTTTTTTTAACCAATTACCAGTGTTAATAGATATTAGCATGTTTACTCTTTTTTTTTTTTTTTTTTTTTACATTGGAATTCTATTTATCAACTTCTTAATACAGTATTTTTTTACGAGTCGATTTTTACCAACATTCCAAAGGAAAGAAAGAGGCAATGGGCGATCAATACCGAGAAATTTTGAAATCTTAAAATTTATAAATCATGGTAGAAAATTGTGATCATATTCATTCCTAATATAATTTATGAGACAAATTTCAATTGAAAGAATTTACTAATATATAAAATGTAATATCATTTAAGATAAATATTAATTCTTGTACTAGTATTGAAATTCTTTCATTATAATTTTTTAAGATTGAATCAGCTGCAAGGTTGCAACAGGCTCAAGGAATGGATGAGACGATAAAAAAAATGATAAGCTATTGTGAATATTTTTTGATTCCTGTTTTGAAAATGGTAACTTTTTTTATTATTGTGATTAAATTTATTATGTTTAATCTATAACTAATATTTTGTTCTCAAATGAACTTTTATTACTGCTGATAGATTTTTTTTTAATTGTGTTTATATAGAAATATTATTCTCATTTAAAGTTTATTGTAAAAAAATGTACTTATTCAAATATGTTAAGATTCTTAAATATGTAGGAACAAGGAATTATTGAAATAGTAAAAGCTTATTATTTTACACATTTTTAATATTGTTTGTTTGTTTGTAATACCGGTTTTTCGGTATTTACTAGAAATTTAGAATTCTTATCTGTGAAATTCTTATTCTATTCTCCACAAACCTATCCACATTCAGAAGAATTCGTTACAGTTATCGAAGATTATGATGACACTAATGTCGATAGTGAAAAGGAATCATCTCTTGAATAAAAATTAGAATTGGAAATAACTAAAAAAATTTCATCAAACCAAAATACAGTACAGAAATGAGCTATATCCAAACCAATGAAATGAGAAATAGATTTATTTGAAGAGGAGGGATTTAGAGGTAAATACTTGGAAAAGGAATGTCGCGCATCGCTAACAGTACCACCCACTAGCGTAGATGCTGAAAGAGCGTTTTCGACAGCTGGTAATTTTTGCACAAAATTAAGTTCCAGGCTTAACGATACTACAATTCATGCATTATGTTTTTTAAGATCACATTTCAAAAATTTGTAATAGTACCACAGACTGAATAGTGATATTTACACTTTTTTGTGATTTAAATAAATAAGATATTCTGTACTTTTTTGTGATGTTTACATTCTCTAATGAAACTGGCTAATTAAACAAAAAAAAAACACCTGCATTTTCTTTCTTTTTCTAAAATTTCTACTACCGGTATTAAAACCGGTATCCCGGTATTAAGATCTAAAAAATACCGAATACCGGTATTGAACTTTTAGTATGATGTTGCAATCCCTAATCATAATGTCATTTTCAGACAGATTTATATAGATATATATTTCAATTTATTTAATTGGATCATATGAAGCTTTAAAAATAACTTGTTTTTAAATTTTGTACAAGCAAATAAAAATAATAATTTAAAATTTAAATAAAATTCTGTGTTCATTCTAAACTAAATATAGTATTAACTATAATTTTATTTTTATTATCTGAAGTTGGTTTGTTGACATAATCCTAAAAGATTGCAGTCATTAATTTAAGAGTTGCTGCATCTAATACAGTAGTAATTAAAAACCTGCATTCAGGTCCTCAAGTTGTGGGAATCCTGGCGGTGGCATGGATGTTTGTTAGTGGTTCGGAATCCATGTTAAACTATAGGTCCCAATCTAATTAGCCCCAAAGTGTGCACAAAATGACCATAGAGTGACAAACTGAACCTCAAGTTGTGGTATTTATTCAAATAAATATTGAAGTATTATTTTTTTATTTTGCTCAATGTTCAGTTCTTTCAAAACACCGTTCTTATTTGCATTATTTATATAATAAAAGTGTGAAAAAATAAAAATTTTGGGTTATAAATTAATCATTGTATTGTAAAATCCATCATGTTGGAACCATGGGCATGTCAATTAATAGAATAAATAAATAAAATTTAAACAATTCAAACATGTACATATTTAATGTGTTTACTCACATTTACAATATAAATATTTGACAATTATGGACATTGTGTAGCCATCTAGCAGTAAAGGTAAACAAATACCTGAATCCATATGAAAGTGAAGGCTCTATCAGTGCTAGATTATTGAATGTCAGGTTAAAGAGAGGTATGCTGGTTTATTATGAATTTTTATGTCTGCAGATTTTTTTCATCTACAAAGAAATCTACAGGTAAATCTACATAGAAAACATCATATAACGTATTGACTATAATATGTTCCAGTTAGCAATTGCATATTTTCCCTGTGATAGAAATGAAAATCATAAAAATAAGATCAAAAAATGTATTAAGAGAATGATATTCATCCTAGTATATCCTATTTTAACTACTCCAGAACTATTTCATGTTTTGATTGATTGTAGTTTTATCAAATGAATTATGTTGAGTATCAGTTATAGAAATGAAATGTTTGAATTTCTTGGTCTAAAACCAAACATATGAAAATTTCTTGTCTTAACAGTCATATGAGTTCAAAAGGCTTAGGTTTATTGCATGGTAAATGAAATAAACCAAAAATTATTTCAATTCTTTTTTTTTCCAACAGTTTTGTTACAATTATTTTTATTTAATTAAAATGTTTATTTTTACTTGTTGCAAAACAAGTAATTTTTAACTAATGCTATAATCTATGTTGGTATTTAAATATTATTTGTTTTTACATGCAGCGAAATAAATGTTTTATATTTTATTATCATTCATTATTTTTTTTATATTATTTAGAAAACTTATAATCTAAAATCTTTATGTGGGTCATCTTCAAGTACATTAAGATGCAGAAAGTCTCTGGCTTCACATTCGCAACCTTTTATCATAAAAACGAAGCAAAACGTAAAACATCATTATATTCCAGAGAATAAAAAGAAAGTATAATATTGTAATAATCTTAACACACAATTCATTTTATTTTTATATTAAAATTTTAATACTTTGTTAACTTATTTTTACTGTAAAATGATTTTATGTTGTGTGGTCTTTTTTTATAAAAAAAAAAAAAAAAAAAAATGTATATTATTATTACAAATGGAGTGATGTATGAAATATTCTGCTTTAGAATTGCTAAATAACGATTAAAGAATTTTATGAATTAAAGTGGTTTTGATTCTAATTCTATAAATTTCTTCACTTAATTATTATTATTATTTTTTTTTTTTTACCATAGCAGAGAGGTGAAATAAATGATACTTATATCATAATAACGAATATACAACAAAATGTTATATAATTCATTTGAGTTAAATGAAAACTCAATTTATTTTCTAAAATAAATAAATACACATTCCTCCAGAGTATAGAATTTAACTTTTTATTTCACACAAAGCATATATGAGACTATTCAACTTACTTAAAATGTTTTATTTCTGGAACATATTTCTTCTCAATCCAGCGATTCCATTGCCCTCAATATTTTTTTTCCACGGCAGAAATGTTTTGGAGGGGTTAAATTCATTCACTAAAAAAGTAAAGGTGAATCAACCTATCCCTACCTCACTCATGGCCCAGTGGAAACATGCACAGCAGACAGAAGGTCCAAGGTTAGAAACTGCTGTCCCTATTGTTGTAGTCATTGCTTTGGGAAATGAGGAGAATCAGTGATGATTGTGATGTTAATCATTTGGTATCAGTTACCAGACTGCTTGGTAGGAATTTTCCACATTTTTTTCTCATATGGCATGCAAATACAGGATAATTACCCCTTTAAGTCCTACTGAGAATTACTGCTCTCCCCTCAACATCCCTGGGCTATTTGTAGTATTCATGAGGCCCTTCGGTGTTCCACCTTCTCTTTTCTTACTGGTAGGGGCCTCATAGTCCTAAATATGGGGGTGAGATGTGGAGAAAAAAGTTATTTGGATCAAAATACTATCCTTTTTTTTGTTGTTGTTGTTGCTTATAGAACAGATTTTCTGGACAGAAATCTGGGTGTTAATGTAAAAGAATGTATGTTGTGTACTCTCAGTAGTTTATGCTTTATAATTTCCTAAATGATTTTGAATAACATTTCTTTTTGCTGATTTCACAATTTTACTTTATAGATTTTTGAATTTTCTGTCTTAAGTAAAAAAAAAAAAATCATATTTAGTAGCATATGAAACTTTCTTCTTTGAGGTTTGCTTACAAATGGATTTATTCCTTCAAGTTATGAAATCTAGCACTAGTTATAACTTTACATGAAGAGAAGGTAAAATAGTCTTGTTTGAGTTGACTAATGAAGAATATACAAGATTTTTCTCTTTATGTATAAATAATTTTCTCTTTACTATTCTTTTGTGATAAAATAATTTTCTTGTCTCTACTGTTCCATATGTATAAATAACAACATTTAGTATATTGGAGCTGCAAATCTATTAATACTGCAATGATATAGTGTAGCAGTACCTGTCATACTAATTTTTTTATCAACAGTATTTTCATAGGTTTCTTTCATGATAGTTGTATAAACTATAAGTGCGGACAGGTACAAAGCCAAAATTTTGTCTTGGAAAGGGAAAGGCCTCAACAAAATAAAATGTAGTTTGCTCTAGTGTATGAAAGTTCAATAGGTCACAATAAATTATGTTTGTTGTTGTTGTTGTTTCTTATCCCACTTGGCTGGCCAAGCCCACGAGCCCTTACGTGCTCATGATTGAAGGGGAAGGAAGCAGCTTCTGTTGTGATGGAGCACCCGTAGGTAGAAGCCTGACTTTTGCTCCGTGACGCTCTTACAGTCATAGAAGACCGGGACCTACGGCTTAAAGTGGATTCCGAACCACTACAAACATCCATGGCACCGCCGGGATTCGAACCCGAAACCTGTGGCACCGAGCGCCAGAGCGCTAGACACTCGGCCATTCAGGTCCCAAATTTGCCAACGGCACGCGGTGTTCCCAGGTGGTCACCCACCCAAGTACTGACCGCGCCCAATGATGCTTCACTTCGGTGATCTAACGAGAACCGGTATATTCAGCATGGTACGGCCGTTGGCACAATAAATTATAATTAGTAGAAATGGTACCTGGTAATCCAATTTCATTTATTTATTAATAGTTTATTTTTACATTGCAGTCATGGATTCAAATTTGTAAAAAAAGATTAAAATTAAGAAGTACTGTGCAAAAAATAAAAATTTAACTTCTAAAAAAATTCCCTCAACAAATTATAAATTTCAAATCAATCTTATCTTTTGCCAGTTCTCATCAAGGGCATTGCTTATGCCTATTTCACTGAGCATTTAATAAAATGAAACCAGAAAAAAAAACACTAACTCAATCAAAACATTTAAGGGTGGCCATGAAATTGATGTTGAAATATTAAATATTTAACAAAAAGCAATTGAGCCTAAGTAGGTACCATAAGTTTTAACACATGCACACATTTCACTTAATGGCTTGAAGGACGAGGAGGGGGTCAAGCAGAAGGCATTAGCAGGGGGTCCTAGACACAAGACCTAGCTAGAAGGTGAAAAGGTCTGTGACTTTATGCACATGAGGGAAAGCGTTCGGAACAATGAACTGTTTTTGATACGAAACTCATTTCAGTGCTACTTTTGTAACTAATTTTAGAATTTTTATTAACCCAAATCATGTTATCATTTAATTTATGTACTGTTTAATTTAATTTCTATCCTATATTTAAGAACTGTAGATTTGTGAAATGTTTAAACCAACGTTCTGAATTTCATTGAAATAAAAAAAACTTTTTGAATTGAAATATCAGTCAATAAATATTATTTTATTCTGCTTCGGTTCTTTTTTTAAAAAAATTTTTAAACTATAAATTTACCTACACAAGAGCAAACCAAAATTTTACAAATAATTAATCATGATAAGTTTATTTCACTTGAAAAAAGTACTAAATATATCCTCATTCACTACTTGATACCTATTTTTATATTATGTATTTGAACATAAAAATTCAAGAGAATTTAATTAATATAAAACATTTTCATTCAAATGTAGTAATTTAAAAACTTTTTTATTTACATTTTTAAATAAATATATAAAATTCTATACTTTTTGAGGTACAAATTTATTAACATTATATTAAAACACAGGAATCTTATTTTTAATTCTAGATACCTCATTTCTATAAAATCGTTACTTGAAAAAAATTTGTCATTTTATTTAAATTTATCATATTACATAAATATATCTCTTTAAAAATTAACCACAAGTTTATTTTTCTTTAAATTTGCAATACAAACTAAGAAAATAACAATGATTAAACACACAAAATTTGCTCCAATGCACTCTTAATAGCAAAACCAAGTCGAGCCTCAAACTTATTTCTGTTATTAATACATATGACTGCTTTGAGAAAGATGAGCAGATGGAAATAGTAGAGGCTACTACCATAATTTAAATCAGATAGCTTCCAATGATTGTTCGCTAATCATGAAAGAAAACCCTGCCATTTATCAACAAGAATCTAACGCCCAAGTAATGATAAATGTCTGAAAGGCTTCTCCAATGTCTGTGACAGCCACAACATGCTAACGCAATTCTACGATAAAAGAAGTTAGATCATACCAAAGGCCTGTAAAAGTTATCCCTTGGATTCTTCAACAGAAGATATTGTAGAAGTAGCTGGAGCTGGAATGTCACCCAACTTAAGAACAAAGACAAGGTAATGATCTCCATGTGATAGCCAACACTTCCAAGGAACAGAATAACCTGGACTCCAGAATAACAATTCTTCCTACCTCCAGAATAATCTGAAAACCTTCAACATCAAGACGTTTTTCATCTTGATAGAAAAATATTCGTTGATGTGAATTTTGTAGTAAAATTGGTGATAATTTAATTTGGTTGTTAGTACTATGTGGGAAAATTGTGTGGATATCCTTCCTCTTTGTGAAAGCTAACACTTTCAAGAAACCAGAATAATTGGAAATCTTCAACTATCGATTAAGATAGAAAAATCTTTGTTGATGTGAATTTTGTGGTAAATTGATGGCAAGTACAATGTGAAAAAATGGTGTAAATTGCTGTGTGAAACTACCAGAAATTATCTTTGGACGTTGGCATAGCTCCGTGTGGATCTCTTCCGCCAGATGTCCTTCCAAAGATCTCTGTGTGAAAGCTAACGCGTCCAAAGAACCACAACAATCTGGAAATCTTAAGCATCAAGAACCTGTTGCATCTATCCATTCGAATAGAAATATCTTTGTTGAATTGAATTTTGTGGTAAAATTGGTGGTCATTTAAGTTGGATTGTAATACTGTATGGAAAATGCTGTATGAAACTATCTGGGAAAATATCATTGGAGGTTGGCATTGCTGGTTGTAATAATAGTATCTATAATGAACCCCATCAAAGATATGCCTCTCCAAAAAAGGCTGAAAGATGAAAAGAGATGTAAAAATGAAAACAATTGATAGAATTTTTTGATTACATGAAATTTATTATATTGCAGCACCCTCCGGTGGCTATTTACAATAAATAGAATGGCATAAAAATATTCTCCATGTTTTGTGAAATAAACACAAAAAATTTCATCAAAATCGCTCAAGCCGTTTAAGAGGAGTTCAGTGACAAACACACGTACAAAAAACCCCGATTGCAATGTCACATATTGGGTCCAATTGTAAATTTAAACCATCCAGAGACCCATTCAAACACACACAAAAAATTTCAACAAAATCAGTCGAGCAGTTTAGGAGGAGTTCAGTGACAAACACACGTTCTGAAGAATTATATGTATAAAGAAGTGTATGTTACAGAAACTATGATTTTGGGGTCTGATGACCGACTGACTAGCTCTCTGGTGCTCAGTGCCACAAGTTTCGAGTTCGAGTCCAGCTATGGTTGTTTGTAGTGGTTCGGAATCCATTTTAAGCCGTAGGTCCCGTTCTAATATGATTGTAGAGCGTAGAGCAGACAACTCTACCCCGTAAAAAGAGAAACATCTGTCTTGTAATCTACCAGTAGACGGACGGCCTTGACCCACCATAAGGCAGATTCGGCGATGATGAAAAGATATCATAAGTGAAAAAGCACCGTATTTAAATTATTAATCTAATATTATTAAAAAAGCGAATTACTGGTAACACCGAATTTTCCTGTAATTGTGTAGGGCGTCAGTAGGGAACTCCATAAAGATGTCTGAAAGTTTTCCATCTGTACCATGATAATAAATACGCCTCTATATTTGTTGTACATTTTAAGAGAGATGCAATTACTTCGCCATGCACATAACCAATTTTAATCACAAGGAATACAAATGGACACTCTGTCATTATCAGAAAATGCGGTCGATGCTACTTGCTGAATAGGTTGGCTATATGAATTACCAAAGTTTCCTCTGCTAATGGAACACTCTTACTAAAGCCGAGCACAAAATCAGAGGAGGTAACAGCTTCAGGATTCATGGTATGTAAGTTTCTTCTCCTTTTGAAAGCGAAACACACACGCAAAATTTTGTCGATATTGATAAATTTAAACCTAATAAAAGATAAAATCATTTCAACAAAAATGGAAGACACTAACAGATCAACTTGGAGAACCCTTAATGAAATTTTTTGATAACCAGGAAAACTTTGGCTCAAAAGCGGAGGAAACATTATGAAGTACTTCAAAGGTGTTGAGTGAGTTTGAAGTTTTAATTTTAGAAATCCTATCAAAGATATTGTCCGGAACATCAAAGAGAATTGAGTTAAGAACAATGAGAGAGGTTTCATCAATGCATAAAAAAATGGAACTGAGATATAATGATCGGCATTTATGAGTATTAATTTGATAGAGAGCCATTGCTGGATGTTTTATAGATGCGGACTGAAATCAAGTCAGTTCTAATGAACAAGAATCATGCATTGTCTGAATATTTCACTATTTTGTAAAGACCTAGCATCATTTGACTTTTGTGTGTTTTAAGCGCATTGTCTGCGCAGCTACTAAGGGATTAGTTTCTATAAAAGCTCCCCATTGATCCGAACCGAAAATGTAATCATCCATTCTCAGAATGTATTCTTCTGCAAAAGTCTTAAGACCTAAATCTTGATGCCTGTCTGCCAAAAGCAAAAGTTCCATCGCCTTGAAAGAACTGATATTATCCTTCAAGAAAGACGAGCATTCTGTCTTCAGTCGCTCTATTTCATACTTGTCACCTGCATAGTAGAGCTTGATGGCGGTTTCCCACTGCAAATTTTCCACACTATCTGTGTACAGAAATGTCAAGAATCGATGTACAATGTCATCCTCCAAGTCCTCCACTTTAATGCAGTCGCTGTTTTTCTCTCTCATGTCGCTGGTGAGCATCGCTCTGAAGACAGAAGACCTCGCGCACAGTATGGCCTTGTGTGTTGGAAAAGATTCCGTTCTTGTCTTCAGATGTACATCACAGAAAATTTGTAGGTCATATAAAGTGCTCAAGTCGTCCAAGATATTCTGGTAATCGTGCAGTTCTTCCCTCATTCCGGAAGAAATTTCTTCATTGTTCTCTGTTTGTGTGAATACCATGGTGCTGGTATTTCTGTCTGTAAAATCACAATCCGTTGAGATGTCTGTCGAAGAGACTGTTTCGTTCTTTTTCTGAAATTTAAATCATACAAGTTAGTAGAAAATATTAATTATGCAAATTTAAAACTTTGTATAAACCTAAATTAATTAACCTATTTCATCAAAATGGATTGGGAAATATTATCAAGCGCAAAAGAAATCCGTGCAAAACAGGTGCAGTAATCTTACTATATCATTTAAAATGACATTTTACATCGACTTGGAGTGTCATATGTTTTGAAAGTAAAATATAAAAATAAATACACTTGCCAATTATTCCTAATTCCGTTGAAACTAATTGATATACATGCGACTTCGAAAGACGGTGACGCAAATTTCTCAGATTTTGAACAAAGAGAGATAAGATAATGACGAATTGGTGAAGTCAGTTATACGATAAGACAGAAATCGCACCGTCATACTGGAGTATTATTGCTATATATATATCTCAGTCATGTTTATCAAACAAAATAAAAAATTCGCTTAAAAATTAATAATAAAATAAATTATTCGTTTAAAAATTGAGCTGGAAAAAGATGGGAGCAGTGTAGATGCCGTCGTTTATGATAAACTCTAGATAATGTTGACCATTCTGCATATCTGACATTCCATTATTGAATGCCATGGATTAAAGTGCCCCTCAGAAAAAAAGACCCCCAAAATATGTTAACGAATATACATCATTTAGATTAAACAATAACATAAAAAAGTAATTAAAACATTCATCAAAAAATAAGATTCGTTTCCATTTTTCTTCGTCACACTCATAAATTAACTTCAAGAGGTGTATCCTTTCTTAATCGGTGAGATTCTACAATATGAGGTTGTTCTATGAAAATTCATACAGAATCGGTATATTGTAAAAAATAAATTATAGTTTAAAAAAACTAAAAAAAAACCGCTTTTAGAGTTAATCAAACTAAAAAGTAAAAAATAATTGTTAACATAAGAATAAAATGACTGACGAGAAAGTGAATGTCACTGTTCTAAAAGCGTGGGGTGCTCGATATCAATCGTTATCATTTTTCACTAGTTTCCTTCCGAAATGCAGAGTTAGTTTAAAAATGTCATACAGCACCCCACGCTTTTAGAACACTGACATTCATTTTCTCGTGAGTCATTTTATTCTTATGTTAACAATTATTTTTTACTTTTTAGTTTGATTAACTCTAAAGGAGGGGTTTTTAGAGTTTTTAAACTATATTATTTAAAAGAGGTCCCAGTACGAAGGACTGAAACTATAGTTCTTACAATAATTTAATTGTGAGTAAAACAAAGGCTAAATGCGAATAGGTCGAGCCAGCCAGGATTCGAACAGGGAATCTCCTGATCCGTAATCAGGCGCGTTATCTGTTGTGCCACTGAATGCCTTAGGTACTTTCAATCTACATTAGTTAAATTGCTCTTCATAAGTTAAAATAAAATCACTCATCCTGGCGATCCTAATCATGATGAGATAATAAACTTATCAAAATATTTTAGTGTCGTCGGTCCTTGATAAGTCTAGAACGTTTAAATTAAATCGGATCGCTTAAAGTAGGGCAAAATTGAGTCCAAAGTGTCAGTTACAAACAAACAAGCAAACATACAGGTGAAACTAATAAAAGAGTATTAAAAATGAATATAACCGTATAAGTCATATTAATTTCATATTTATCTTCATAGAAAATATTTCGTTTTAAAGTACGATATACAAATAATAATAATTTAAATAATTTGATTATTAAGAAAATGATTCTAAATAAAAAGCAATGTTTAGATCAGGGGTGGGCAACCCTCGGCACGCCTTGAATATTTTTCCGGCCAATGAGATTATCACGCTTTTACAAAATATATTTATTTTATAATGGCGAAAGTAGTGAAAACCAATGTATTAAAAAATACATTATGTGTGCATCTACATATTCAAAAATTAACTGTCGAAATTAAGAGAAAAAATTAGCTTTGATTTTAAAATAATATTCTTGCGAATTTATGGCAGATGTTGCCTGTTTTATTTAGGAGTTTACAGTTATGCCAACGGCCGTACCATGCTGAATATACCGGTTCTCGTTAGATCACCGAAGTTAAGCATCATTGGGCGCGGTCAGTACTTGGGTGGGTGACCACCTGGGAACACTGCGTGCCGTTGGCAAATTTGGGACCTGAATGGCCGAGTGTCTAGCGCTCTGGCGCTCGGTGTCACAGGTTTCGGGTTCGAATCCCGGCGGTGCCATGGATGTTTGTAGTGGTTCGGAATCCACTTTAAGCCGTAGGTCCCGGTCTCCTATGACTGTAAGAGCATCACGGAGCAAAAGTCAGGCTTCTACCTACGGGGTGCTCCATCACAACAGAAGCTGCTTCATTCCCCTTCAATCATGAGTCCATACGGGCTCGTGGGCTTGGCCAGCCAAGTGGGATAAGAAACAACAACAACAAACACAGTTATGAGTTTGCAGAATAATTAAATAATATTCTGCGAACTCACGATGCGCGAGCATCTTGGAACATCTAATATAACAGGTTTCATTTCAAGTCACCTCAGTGACGCAGTGATCATCCCTAGATACACACAGTTGATTGTTGATAGAAGAGAAAACCAGACTCTTAGCTTAGGTTTTTGGCGCTTTTGGTTCAACTTACACATGCGAACCTTTTTTTTTTTCTTCTAAAATGAAATTGACCCAACACAAAACACGCTTAAACATAACGAACGCTAACCTGCAACACCTATTACGATGTGCAAATAGCCAAATTGAGATCGATTTGCAAAAACTAATAGATTTGCAGAGTGGAGAAACAAATATCGCACTAATAAAATAAATATTTTTTTAATGATTTCGTTATTTCATTTATATTTATATATTTTTTAAAATTTCTTTTTTAGTGTTATATATTTCTTTACAATATGCGTTTAGTATCATTATTATTATCTATGTTTACATGTAAGAATAATAGTAAACAAAAATATAATAGCTGATTATGTTTCACTTTTTCACACCAAAAGAATGTCTATAGTAGATCTAAATCTAATAGAGGGATATATAATTTTATATGCGGCCTGCGGAGTTAGGATGCATTTCCAAAGGGGTTCGCAAGATCATATGGGTTGGTCCCCCCTGGTTTAAATATTCATATAAACTAATATTAAAAGATTTAAAATGAATGGAAATTTATGATCAATATGTTTATGTTCACATAGTTGAAGAAACTGGTGGAAATTTGATTTACCCTTCAAATATAACTTACCTTTTTATTGTCATACTTTAAAAGCATTGTCTTCATTGCTAACTGAGGATGACTTTGAGTAAAAGATACCCATTCATCAGAAACAAAGATGTCTTCGTCATGTGCCAAAATGAAAGTATCCACAACAGATCTTAAGTTGGTGTCTTGGTACTCATTCGTCAACACCAAGGCTTCAATCGCGTTATGTGTATTTAAATGAACTATTAAAAAGGCAGAACACTTAAATTTGAGTAAATGTATCTTATAGTAGAATGCAGCTTTGTAAAGTTTATTGGCCATTGACCATTGCATGTCTTCCGTGGTGTCTGTATACAAGAACATCAGTAAGCTATGCACTGTATCATCGTCAAAGTCCTCAATTTCAATGCTGCCATTTTCTTCTATTTCCTTATTAGTCAACAGAGATTTAAACACATCAGATCTAGCACAAAGTATCGCCTTATGAGCTGGAAACTTCTTTGTTTGTGTTGAGAGTGTAATGTCACACAAGATTTGGTCAAGATAGATTGACTTTAAATCATCCAACACACTTGGGGTGCCGGAAAATTCACGGATCAACATATCAACGGTTGAATTTGAGGGAATTCCGTAATCGATTCTTTCAATGTTTGCAGTTTTTGACTTGGTGCCAAAAATAACTTCATATTGCAAGAACCAATCCTTTGTTAAGCATTCGAAATTTTTGTCAATCGATAATTCCTTCGGAATCGATAAATTCAATGACCAAGTACTTTTCCTGTGTTCCTCAAATCTGTTATCAATTTCGCCGCATTTAATTTTATCTCCGGATGTGTGTACAAAATACAAATCGCAGTTGAATGGGATATTTTCCAAACTTCTCTTGCTAATTATTATGGCAGCAATATTATTCTTAAGATGCGATTCACTACATGCCGACACATTTATTGACAAAAAAAGAAAACCTTTGGAACTTGTTACAGTAATCTCCTTTCTGTTACCATGCAACTCATGCAATTCTTCAAGACCGAAACATTTTTCTGTATTAATTACAGTTTTGGCTAACATATGTACTGTTCTCTCGGCACATCTTTTTTTCCACAGTCTGCAACGAACCGTCAAGGTATCTCTCGGCAAGAAAATCGACCTCTTCGAACAGAACACTTCCTCTCGCCTAGCAAAGTTGTAAGTCCCATATCCATTAAAATCGTTGCTACAATTTTTGAAGAAAAAAACTTCACCTTCTTCTACATAAAATGTATGGAATGAGGATCCCTCAACGGAGATAATTGATAGTTCGAAACTCGGTGTGAGAACTTCAGGACCACCCTTTTTTTCTCGATGGAGAAAAACACTCAGATAATTTTCGTTGTCGTGTCCTCTTGGATACAGCCACAAGCGCCAAGAAGAATGTTGAAGGTTAGCCACACGGAAAGTTGGACTGAGCAGGACATCACCCGTCTTATGCCAGCAGTAACTGATGTTATTAATTCGCCATGTGAAAGTAAATTCATTTTCGCCACTAATAATACCCGCCATAATAATTACGTACCACCTTTCTTCACTGCAACAGAATGACAGCACATGAAACTGGATCACACACATAAGATAATAACTGATAGAGCCAAATACACCAATAATATTGCCAAATGCAAAAGAAATCTGAACTATTCAATGCAGATGCAGTTTAAGATTATGAAGTATTTTCAGTTGAAGTTATGTTTTCCATCCTTTAGAGAAGGCAATTCATTTTGAAAATAAAGCGTAAAATAAATACACAGACATCGATATTGAATACTGTAGAAAGTCGCTGATATGATTGCGTTTAATAGCGACAGAGAGTTTACTGTCTTTAAACAAAAATAACAATCCCCTTTTTAGATAATGAAGAGAGAAAGTAACAACATTTGCGAAGTTAGCTGCACGATAAGATAGGAATAATAACGTCAAACTGGAGTGAGATTATCTAGTTCTTGTGTAAAAGCAACCCTGTTTATCATCTGCTTTGTTAAATAAAGATACTTTAATAATCAAAATATACAATTACAAAATATAATACGGTGCAATAATTTTTTTTTTATCATTATCTTCTGATAATTTATGTTTATATCAAATGTAAGAGTTTTTGATATAAGAGGAATAGATAACACAATTTTTTTACATGAATATTATCAGAAATCTACACAAAATTTCAAAACGTGGGTATCGGAAAATCAGAACGAGTTTGGAATCAAAAAGCATGATAAAAGATTTATAATAATGCGAGAGAGAGTGATAAATCATTTAGATTTTTCCTATTCTTCTAATGATTCAAATATTAATTTAAAAAAATAACATATAAAGATTGTAGTTTAGATTCGCAACGCAAGATGTTCAAATTTCGCTCATGAAACAAAACTTGAAAAAGCAAGCTTTGAAATTTTATGATTTTTTTTAAATAATAACATTTGTTCAGTTTATTGTCTGATTTGTATAATTTCTTTTACCGTTTGAAATTAGGAACAAATAGCTTTCGAATAGTAGGTATTTAGATGTAAATATTTATTTTAAAACATGAAAAATAAATAATTCGTGTGATTTTTTTTGGGGGGGAATTATTTAAGATTTTTGTAACAACAGGTTTACGTACAGATTCTTCTGATTGTTTTATCACTTTAAAGTATGTTAACTTTCACAAATTTAAATTTCAAACAATTATTTTTGTGAAAAAAAAATATATATTTTAACTTGCTGCAAAAAAAAAAAATAAATAAATAAATAAATAAAAATAAACATTTTGCAGCTGTTATTTATTCTGATACTCTTTGCCACAGGTTTCGGCGGTGGCATGGCTGTATCAGTAATGGTTAGGAATCTACTTTAAACCCCTAGGTCCCGGCCAAATATGACCGTAGACAGTTCGTAGTAGGGCTGACAGCCCTACCCCGTAGAGACAAAACATCTCCTATCTCGAAATCTGCCAGTAGGCAGACGACTTATTACGTCAATGAAAAAAATAAAATAAATTATAGTTTAAAAAATGTAAAAAACACGCTTTTAGAGTTAATCAAACTAAAAAGTGAAAAATAATTGTTAACATAAGAATAAAATGAATGCCACTATTCTGAAAGCGTGGGGTGCTCGATATCAATCGTTATAATTTTCCACTAGTTTCATTCCGAAATGCAGAGTTCACTTAAAAATGTCATACAAAGCACCCCACTCTTTTAGAACAGTGACATTCATTTTCTTGTCAGTTATTTTATTCTTATGTTAACAATTATTTTTTACTTTTTAGTTTGATTAACTCTAAAAGCGTGTTTTTGAATGTCTTAGGTACTTTCATTCTATATGGGTTCAATTGCTCTTCATGAGTTAAAATAAAATCACTAATCCTGGCGATCCTAATCTTGATGAGATATTAGAGAGTTTTTGCATACCGTACGTTAGTTACCGTAGGACGTCCGTTAGCTTTTTCTCCCTAGCGCGCATGCTCAGTTTCCTATGAGCATGCGCGCTAGGAAGAAAAAGCTAACGGACGTCCTACGGTAACTAACGTACGGTATGCAAAAACTCTCTAATAATATTTTAGTGTCGTCGGTCCTTGATACGTCTACAACGTTTAAATTAAATCTGTTCGCTTAAAGTAGGGCAAAATCGAGCCCAAAGAGTCAGTTACAAACAAACATACAGGTGAAACTAATAAAAGCGTATTAAAAAAAGAAGAGGAAGAATGTGTCACTTATGAAGAAGTTTTCAAACAACGACAACTGATAGGTTTTTCAACTGCAATGTCGGTGAAATAAATAGCATATCGATATTAACGAAATTACTACCCTAAAAAAAATAATTCTTTAACTCTTTGTATTTTGAATTGCGTCATCTTATAAAAAAGAACATTATATATATATATATATATATATATATTTAAAATCAGTACGTGTCAAGGGAAGAGTGATTATTATGATGATTCATTACTAAGAATCCTATCAGCTAATTCATTCTTCTAACAGAATCTTCTCTTAAATAATTGTGGAATTAGCATGGTTTATTCATTGCAATAAAATAATAATTTGGAAAATAAAAACAGGAATTGTAGTTAGCTACTTAAATAAAAAAGAAAAACCTTAATTATCAGGTTTCATAAAAGTTCTGCCCTTTTTTTACAAAGAAATAAAGTATAAAACTGCAAAAAATATTATTTTATTACCATCCTTTATTATGAATAAATATATCGCTGGTTTTATTTGTCAGTTTTATGAATTTATTTTGCTTGTAAAAGCAAACGCTTTGAAATGATACCAATGATACTTTTCCTTCATACTATACAAAAATCTGCGGCCTGAATGGC
The DNA here is from genome assembly GCA_021605075.1 of Caerostris darwini. NCBI lineage: Eukaryota > Metazoa > Arthropoda > Arachnida > Araneae > Araneidae > Caerostris > Caerostris darwini. Next base: position 180,989 of record BPLQ01012119.1, on the reverse strand, counting down.
CGAGTGGCTAGCACCCTGGCGCTCGGTACCACAGGTTTCGGGTTCGAGTCCCGGCGGTGCCATGGATGTTTCTAGTGGTTCGGAATCCACTTTAAACCATAGTGGATTACCGTCACGAATGCCGTTCCTAATAGGATCGTAGAGCGTTGCGGGGGCAATGTTACTCTGTGTCCGTGGATTATCTTCAAGTTACACGCTCCCCCTGGGTAATGCAAAGTGAGTAACATCTGTGCAGTGCTTGCCTTAAGGCATCTAAGACCAAGCTGTCTAAGTGTTTGCCAGCTGCATTGAACAAAAAAAGAAAATCTTACGTGCACATGATATTGTCCTTTTTTGAAATGCTTTGTGTCAATAAAATGAAGAGATTTATGCTTGCTTTCACCGGATCTGACTCAGACGATAAAATATTAATATTCTCAAATTCATGATCAAAACATAATCTTGAAAACAAATGTTAATTTTTGCCAAACGATCGAAGTAACTTTAGAAAAATATTGTCTGCAAACGAATTACAATTTTTAAATTTCTTTTTATTATCTATTTACTAAATTTCGTTTTCTTTTTATTTATCAATCGTTTGGTAAATATTTCCGAAAGAATTGAGATTCCACTGTTTGGCAACATGGGGATTAATTGTATTCTAAAACTTTTATTTGTAATAGAATGGTTTATTTTTCTTAAATCCAATAGAAAGAATGCGTTTTAATGGAAATATTTTTCATAATTCTGTTAAAGATGAGATTTTTGTCTGCTTCAAGAATAATATTTTGCTTTTTATTTTAAATAAACGATGAAGTTAACAAGTGCAACAAAAAAAATATTTCGACTTTATTATCTCGATAAATTTTAAAAAAGTATATATTTTTTGTCAAGTTTAAACGAATTTTTCGAAACTTAATTTGCTTTTAAGGAATTGTGTTTCTCATTAAAAAAATCAAAGGTGGAAGCAGTGGTAGCAACTGAAAGTAAAAAAAAATTCTTTTATTATCTAAACAAAACAAATGAGAACAAAAACGTTGAACCTGGAGTTTTAATGAAGGTATGTTTTTTTCTTGATTATTACTTTATGTAAAATAATAAAAAAATCTAAAGCTATTGAAATTAGAATGGCCTCTTTGTAAGAAAAACTTTTTTTGTATTTATATAATTTGATTATATTAGTCGATAATTATTGTAGCAATTGTAAAGGTTGGAAATCATTATCATTTAAACTAAAATAAATATTTAGTAGAATATAGAATAAATATTTAAAAAAAAAGTATTTCAAATAAATGCCTATCTGTTGAGTAATGATATAAAAAAGTATTGATTTCTCTGTTATCCCATATATATATTATTATTGCAAGGAGTGTTTAGATTGTTTAGGAAAAAATTTATAAAATAATCATTATTATATGTGTGTTATGACTTATTTTATAAAATCGATCAAACACTGGGGGGAGAGAAATCAGTTTTTATGGCATAAACTCTACAAATCAACTAATGATAAATACTGTTACAATTCCAAAAGAACTGAGAAAACTTATTTTTAAAAAAATTGCAGATTCGTTATTTCCAAGGAACAGTAGACATGCTAAGTACTATAACGACACGATTTCTTATTAAAAGAAATTAATTTAAGAAAAAAGGGAACGCTATTTATAGTGTCCCATTTTGCAAATATACTTAACAATAATATCCTCTACTTACATGTAAACAAGAGTTATTATTAAATATTAATTATGAACCCAAACGCCTGTTGTAAAATAGTTTTAGGCCACCTTTTTCAGTTCCTTCTATTAGCTCACACTCTTCCTATATATATCTTGTTCAAATTTTCAATCGTTCATAAAATACTTTTTATTCATCCACTGAAGTTCAAATACAGTTATTTTTGAACTTGTAGTGGATGACACTGGATGTTAATAGAATTTTTTCAAAAATTAATTCAGTAATTAAATTAAATTAATTAATTTTAGGTTTTTTTAGATTTAAGTTGCATATATCTACCAATAGATGGGGCCAGATGTAAGAAGAAAATTTCAACTTCATTTGTAAAGAACTTTCTGCAATAGAGGAGAAAAAAAGTAGGAATTGACTTAAAAATTTTTTTTTTTATATTACTTGTTGTATTTAAAACGTATTTGAACAAGGTTTTGTAAAGGCATGAGATAGGAAGAGTTCGTGAAAATTATATTCATACAAAAACAATGTCGGAAAATGCGGTGAAAAAAAAAAGGAAAAATTTTAAGTTTTGATAAAAATTCTTCTAAAATGAAAGAAGATTTTGTAATCAAAGCAAAAAGAATTAATAAGTTAAAATTTTAAACATTTTGATAAAATATTTGCAACGCTAGTGAAAATTTAATAAATATTCCAGAGATATAACTAAAATAGACAAAAAATGCTTCGATGCAATTTTTGCTATAATAGATGATAAAATTTTATTATAAATTTTGTTGGCAAATTTATCGATAAAGTTATTCAATACACATAAGATTTTTCTAGTACAATGAGAGGCATTTATTCTCAAATTCGATAAAAAAAAACATTGTTAATTAATCCATTATAGATTAAATTTGATTTTTTTTTTTTTTTTACAAGTCTGTTTTTTTAAAGTGTTTTACAATAATTTCAAAATTTGGTTTTTCACTAACTTGTTGACATTTATTTTCTCGAATATTAATTCATTCTTAAATACAGACGATGTGTTCAACTAATTGTTTATTATTTGTTTATATGAAAATAAAAACGAAGTCTTCAAAATTATAAAGTACGCTTTATTTTTTTCTGTTTTAGGTTAATTTAATGCAGTAAAAAATTGTACGGCAATTTGAACGCATTTTGTCAAAACTAAATTTACTGTTGTGGAATTGTATTTATCCAGAGAAATAGAGCTAAAAAAAAAAAGAAACTCGTGATAAATAGTAATACAAATAGAAAAGAACGAAGAATCCTCGCTATTTAAAAACGTATACAAATAAAAAGTTGTGTTGCTCATTGAATTTTAATGAAGGTAAGATTATTTTTGATGTTTACATTATGTAACATACGAAAAAAATTTAAAATTATAGAAATTAGAATCTTTTATTTAATGAGGAATATTTTTTTTATTTTATATAATTTGCATTATACTATTGAATAGATCATTCAAAAAATAAATGTAATTATAGTGTTGTATGTTATGGCTTATTTCATGTGATCTATCAGAAAAAATCAATGCTTATGGTAACGAAGAAAAAAATTGCAGATTCACTTTTTCCAAGCATCAGCATACAGGCTCAATTCAATAACGAGAAGCCTTCTTGTAAAAATTAGTTATGATTTTCAACCTACAAAAATTCGCATTTTATTTTTAAAAAGGAATGTTTATGTAATGTCATTTTGTAGAAATAATTAACAGCACCTCTTCTATTTATGTGCAAAAAAAAGCCATTTTTAAATGCTAATTAGGAAATCTAATGTTTGCTGTGCAAAAAAAATTTTTATTGCTATTTTGCTGTCTTTTTAAACCATGTTTGGGCGTAATGGTGTATTAACGCGAAATTTTCATCAAAAAATATGTTTGTGTTAAAACTGCGTTGTAAAAATGTAACCTTTTTATTTTTTCTTAAAAATACTTCTAAAATAACAAAATATTTTGTTAGTTCCAACAAAAAGAATTAAAAATTAAAATTTTACAGATTTTGATAAAATGTTTGCAAGGAGAGTCGGAAAAAATGTAATTAAATATAAAATGAAATATGACTTGATTAAAGTTAGTAACTAAAACATTCAGAAAAATGCCCAGATGCAGTTTAGGAGGTATACATACTGTAACGTAAATTTTTTCTAACAAATTGCATATCGACATGTTTACGAAAAACAGCTGAAATTCTTTAGTTTAATAACCGGCTTTTGTTTTCCGATTTGAGAAAGAATAGTATTAATTATTCAAGAAAACTCATTATAGAATAATTTTATAAAAATTTGTGTGTGTTTGTAAGAAATTTGGATTTCACAATCCTTCACTTTAAATTATTAGGAAGAAATGAGAAAATATGTTCTTAATGATTTAAAATTTATCAAAAGAATTGAATGTCATTTTTCTAACTTTATTGGATTTCCTATTTATTGTTTTCTGAAGGTTTAGACCGATGTTTCAATGTTTAAATAGACTAAATAATTTAATTTCTATTAATTTAATGAAATTTATTTTTTTCGTATTAAATAATTTGTTTGATATATTTCGACGGATAATTTGACTACTTTTTATCGCTTAAGTAAAAAATAAAAAATAATTCTTTAATGTCTTATTTTTTCTTTTGTAGGTTAATTTAAAATAATCTACTAAATTAGAATGGAGAAAACCGAATAATTTTACCAACCTAAAATTAAGTATAAATCGTATCATGAGTATTTCTAATTAGAACAGAAAATAAAGGTTCGATGCAAACACAGCATTTTCGAAATCCATAAAAAAATCTGCAATCTTGATTTTGGAAGGAAAAAAGGAAGCACTCGGATATCTTAGATGCTTCCCTTCAACTGGATGAAGTTGTGCTCTTCAAGACACTTTCAAGACCATGCTGAATCTTAAATAAAAACAACCAAGCAGACTGGGCTCAGGTATCCTTTTTTCTTTGGAATTTGTGGCTTGATTCATAACCTGAATGTATAAGTTATTTCGAAAATACAATCTCATCTGTGACAACAACAGCAATATATCCAATACCAAATTTTCTCTTTTTTTTTTTTATATAATTTATTGCTTTTGCAAGAATACGTACTATGAGAATTTTGACTACTAACAGCTGGTGACAGATTTTAATCGGTGTTTAAAACAGGGTGAGATATTTTTAAATCATTTTTCTTCAACTCTAGTGGAAGTATGGAACATTAAATAAATATAAACGAACACAAGTAAAAAATATGACTTCAAAATGGGAAACTAGACTGAATCACATTCTTCTTGTGACAAGTTGCAAAAAAGGAAAGTTCTATGTTTATTTTTCCCAAAACTCAACTGCCAAACCCATACTCGACCCAACTTTGGAACATATACTCGAAAAACCTCATCTTGAGGAAAGCATACCACTAGCAGCAGTCAGGTCTAGTTTTACACCACCTAGGTTACACCACCTCAGATATGCAGACACTAGTAAATCAGAAAAAGTGCGTCCTTCTACGTACAGTGCATCTAAAGTTTGTGAGAAATACTATTCACTTTTACAAACGAATTTGTGAAGTGTAGGTTGTCAATAATCTTTCAACCATCTTTTCATGAACTCAGAGGGAGTGACACGAGACATAACACTGAGTAACTAACACATAGTATGTAAAGATAACATACTAAAACTTGATAAGCAAGAGATTATCATAAAGACGCCAAAAGATTCTTGAAAATTTCTTGTTTGTATTAAATTTAAAGGCAGTCATTACAATTAGAAAAAAATCAATTTAAATATTCAAGTTAACACTATTTACAAATATCATGTGATAGAGTGAAAAAGTAATTGTTAATCTTAGAAGATTCAGTACATTTTTTGAATGAAGCAAGATCCATTTATTTATTAAATTTCAAAAAGTAGGAAATCGAATCAGAAACTAAAACAATTTACAAAACTCTAAATAGGAAACGAATAATTAGATAAAAATTTTAACAAATATATAAATGAAAAATGTGAAAATGAGAATGCAAGAGCATTGGCAATACTCTCTGATATTTAAAATCTGTTATGTTTAATGAATCAATAAACTACTTAATCTCCGACCATTCTTTACAGCTGCAATGCAAATGTATTCCATGACATGCTTGCTGCATTTACAACAGTTAATTCTTTAAGCTGTTGAACTACACGTACTACTCACTGATGCATCTGCATTCGTGAAAGGTTGCAACAAACCTAAAATCCTGAAATTTTTCTCATGCAGATCACCCATCAAATCATCATGCATGTTATATTAGCAATTTCCATGCTGTGGGAAACCCAAATTTTTGTTGTTTATCTTTTCGAACAGGACGCTCTCACCGTTCAGAAGTGGTCTCCCGACGAACGCAGTATTATGAGCGCAGATGGCACAGTTCCAATACCTCGGTGGTTGACTGGGGTGCCTCGACGGTACTGCAAGTAGGCTACGGATGACCCGGATCCATGCACTTGGTGGCTGAAGGTGACGGCCTTGTTCTAAGATAAACAATTAAAATAATAAAGGGTTCTTTCACGGTGCAAAACAAACAGAAAGAAGAAGATACGTAAGATACAACAAGAAAATGTGAATCACATACTTGTAAAAAAAAAGTAGTACACAGTTCTATGTGTATGTTTCCACAGAATTGAACTGCCAAACTCATGATAATTGAACCTTAGAACATGAACTCAAAAGACCTCTTCTTGAGGAACACAACACCCACAAACAGCAGTCAAGTCAAGTTCTTCACCACTTACGGGAAAGATATCCACAACGCTATTAATTCAGAAATGCTTCCTTCTACGTCCAATGCATATAAAGGCTGCGAGAAATACAATTTGCTTTTACAAATAAAATCTTAAAGTGTATGCAGACAATCTTTTCATGAAAGCCGAATGACACGAGACATAACACTGAATAACACACTGTATGTAAAGATAACCAATTGAAAACGTGAGATTTTCTTGAAGATGCCAGAGGATTTAGAATTATAATAATGATTCCGTTCAGTACTATGCAAAAAATTTCATTTTTTGAAAAAGTTTTGTTATTGCGTTACAGAAAACAATATTTTTTCACGAAAATAATTAATAATTTTGAAGTCTTTAAGTCGATTAAAATGAAAATATAAAATGTAAACTAAAGTACTACTTCTATTTTAAGTGACAAATGATTCTTTAAAAGGATTATAATTATTTTTAAACACCTTATTGAATGTTATTTTTGTATACGACTGTTGTAATGTAATGCATAATTATCTGCCAAAGTATTCTATTTTATTCATATGTTTATTCTGTGATCATTATAAAGGGTTTTTTTTTTTTCAAACTTTTACATAGGGAATTACTAATATGTGATCACTAATATGTGATATGATTACTAATATGAGCGTAACTTTTATAAATATGTGATCAGGGCCGGATTTAGATGAAAAGGGGTCCTAGGCTATTCCACTTATGAGGCCCTTTCACCTCCCAGTTTTAAGTTTGTAAATTACTTATTTTGTTTGTTTATTAGCCATATGTGTAGAATTTCTCCTTATTTTCGATTCAGTGTTTACTGTTTATAGAATAGAGTAATTCTAATAAGTAAAATAAGTAATTCTAATTTTGCTAACAATTTGAATGTAGGCCCCTCTTGATCTTGAGGCCCTAGGCTGAAGCCTAGTTAGCCTATAGGAAATTTCGGCCCTGTATGTGATCATGCATAAATCAATTGAAATGTAATATTAACTGAAGGATTCTCTTTTTATTTCTATCTTTTTAGCCATCTTTTTTTTTGTATTATTATTTAATCTTTAATTAATTTAAGTGTTGTTAAGCATTATTTTTTTTTTCTTTTGTCTTAAAAAGGTTCATGGAAAATCTCTTGTTTGCCTTAAATTTAAACACAATCATTACAATTAGAAAAAAAAATCAATTTATATATTGAACATAAAATTATTGTCCAACGGCTGTACCATGCTGAATATACCGGTTCTCGTTAGATCACCGAAGTTAAGCATCATTGGGCGCGGTCAGTACTTGGGTGGGTGACCACCTGGGAACACTGCGTGCCGTTGGCAAATTTGGGACCTGAATGGCCGAGTGTCTAGCGCTCTGGCGCTCGGTGCCACAGGTTTCGGGTTCGAATCCCGGCGGTGCCATGGATGTTTGTAGTGGTTCGGAATCCACTTTAAGCCGTAGGTCCCGGTCTCCTATGACTGTAAGAGCGTTACGGAGCAAAAGTCAGGCTTCTACCTACGGGTGCTCCATCACAACAGAAGCTGCTTCCTTCCCCTTCAATCATGAGTCCAAATGGGCCCGTGGGTTTGGCCAGCCAAGTGGGATAGGAAACAACAACAACCACATAAAATTATTTATGACGATATAAATATCATGCGATAGAATGAAAATATTGTTAATCTTGAAAGATTCCGTATATTCTTTGAACCGCAGCAAGATCCAAATATTTATCAAATTTCGAAAACTTGGGAATCAAATCAGGAAAAAGAAATAAGCCAATTTAAAAAACTCTAAAAAGGAAATGAATAGTTAGATCAAAATGAAAAATATAAGAATGAGTGTACAAAAACACTGACAAAAAACTTAAATATTTTTTCTGACTCTCTCTGATATTTAAACTCTGTTCGTTTAAGGAAGTCAATGAATTTCGACATCAATTTCGATCATCCTTCATCTCTATAATGCAAATGTATTCCTTGACATGATTTCTGCATTTACAACAACTCATTTTTCAAGCTGTTGAACTGTAAATGTGAAACTGATACACTGTATTCGTCAAAGGTTTCAACAAACCTGGATTCCTGAAAGTTTTCGCGTGTAGATCACCCATAAAATCTTCATGTATGTTATGATTAGCAGTTTCCATGCTGTGGAAATCCCAAACTTTTATTGTTTATCTTTCCTAACAAGAAGTTCTCACCGTTCAGAAGTGGTCTCCTGACGAACGCAGTATTATGAGCGCAGATGGCACAGTTCCAATACCTCGGTGGTTGACTGGGGTGCCTCGACGGTACTGCAAGTAGGCTACGGATGACCCGGATCCATGCACTTGGTGGCTGAAGGTGACGGCCTTGTTCTAAGATAAACAATTAAAATAAAGGGTTCTTTCACGTTGCAAAACAAGTAGAAAATATGTAAGATGTTGTAGTCTTTAAAGAATGGAATTGGAAATGTTAGCTTCAAGAAAGCATTGATGACATCATTATTGCTACGAAAAGAACATAAGTCATGACATGAGCAGAGAGACAGGAATTGGCCTTATCCAACACATTAATTTAATACTAGAACATAAAAGTGACTGTAAACTGGACTTGCGACTGGAAAAATTCCAAAATAAAAACCAATTAAAAAAAAATTATGTAGATGTGAGATAGAGGGTGGGAGAAATTTTGATCAAAACATAAAATTACCCTATATTCAAAAGTAACAATTTTTACAAAAGCAATCACGAAAGTTGTAAATAGTTATTTCTAAAAGGAAGAAATGAAAAAAAAAAAAACCATTAAGCTTATGTCAAAAAATTTGATATAAACATCTGATTTTCTTAAAATAAATACTTTGAAATGAAGATATCTTACGGCATCTTGTATGGCCGTATCTATTATTTTTTTAATTCAATCTTCATCTTTTCATATTTTAAGATACAAACATTTTGAATGTAATAAAATTCAAATGCAAGTTGTATAAATTATAAACTTTAGAATTATATTTTGTGTAAATAATAAATAATTGTCTTATTTTACACGTTTAACAGAATTATAATTTACAATGACTATAAAAGTAATTGATAGTATTTAATGATAGTATCATTTAATTCAATTTGCTTTTATATTTTAACAAAGCTTAGGGGAAAACTATAATTAAATTTTAAATCACAAATTACTCGTATGTTAAATTCCCCATCTGAATTCTGAACAAATTGTCTTGGATATAAATAATTTAAATAGCGTTTTAGGTTTATTACTTTTACTTAAAAACAATTTTTATTTTGTGTGTCCCTGTTTCTCTGCACAACGAGGAACCTACTACTCTTAGTGTAATTTGTATTGAAATTTCCTATGGCTGACATTTTGTTGTTGTATATATTGTAGTATTAATTATTGTTGTATGTTGTTTTTATTGTTGTATTAATTAATTTTGTTACTTTTAAATACCTTTTAACACAAGATACTTCATTCAGGTTAATAAATATGAAATACGTCGGATTGTAAAATAAATCCAATTTTCAGAACACATTTTCAAAATTAAAAAAATTCTAAGAAATTCTTTGGTTATATGATGAATTCTTAATCGAAACCGAAAACCTATGAAATATATAGATTCAAATAATAATGATTAAAATAACTTTAAACCAGATTGAGTAATTTGTAACTGTAACTAAAATCTGTATTCGGGCATAACCCTTTCATCACTATGTTTTTATTTTCAATAGGTTTTGTGGCATCGATAACTGGTCCCTAATTATACCGAATTTAAACTTAAATTCTTTTATTTTTAATTTTAATTTTTATTTTGTATTTTACTTTTATTTATTTTTAGTATCCTTATATATATATATTGAGTACCATTTATTTAATTTTAGAAACATTATCTTGAAATTACAAGATTTTAAATTTATTTACTAACCTAATGTAGCCAAATATAATTGTAATTTTATCTATGAATTAAGATGAGTAGGTTATAGGGTATATCCCCATTGGTACTCCGTAATCGGTACTCCAGTTTGCCAATTCGGGCATTATTAAGTAGTGATGGACGATTCGAATCATTTTAATGATTTGAGCCTTTCAAAATTTCTTTAAAAGATACGTATCAAAGACAATTGTAATATGGTGGCGTCATCTATCGTACTTTAGAGAAACAAATAGGAAAAATAATTGTTGGCGAATATAAACTGCTAAATGTTTCTGCAATAACTATTTCAAATAAATATATTGGATTTAAATTAGTTTAAATTTTTTTAATATTTTGTCATTACAAAATCTTCACCACCATGCATAATTTTTCAACTTCCTCGCAAAAATTTTTTAATTTGAAAAAATTGTTGAATTTTTCTCTATAACTAATACGTTTTTATTTGCCCTTTTTTTAATTATAATCTTGTAAAATATACAAATTTAAAAAAAATATTTTTAATAAAAATTTACAAATTAGCTGTAATTTGTGATTTGGAGAATTGAAACAATTCTTTTATTTCCCATTTATTGCTTGAACTGAATTTCATAAGTACATTTTATATCTACAGAACATTTGCCTTTATGTTATATCTAGAAATAATAAAATTCTCAAATATAATATTAGCTAAATAATATTTATTTACAAACATATTCATGACATTTATCCATTATTTATCAATACGTAATTGTTCATTCTTCATATACATGACATATATATATATACTAGAAGACCCGGCCACGCGTTGCTGTGGCTTTCTTGTATTTCGTTCAATTATTAGATACTATAATTGGTATTGTTATCGTTTGCTGTCGCGGTTTGATTTGTTGACATGAGGGCACTCTCAGCACGTCTACGTCGTACCTCACGCCTACGGGTATTGTTGAGGTTAGATTTTTTTGGTGGCATTTTACTGAAAATGAGAATCGAAAAAATACAATACAATTAAAATAAAATCGAGATATAATAATAAATGACTTAAAAAAAAATTCACAATAAAATGTAAACGATTGTTTAAGGTACACGAACACGTTCGAATGAATTTTTTTGAAATTTTTTATCTTTGTACACATTTTTGGATTAAATGTATCTAAAAACTAATGATTTCACATAAAAAAATTTCATTATTATTTATTTTTATTTTTATTTTTATAAGCTAAAATAAGGGTAAAAATGGCCAAAAATTGATACTGTTACAAAACATGATAACTCAAAATCAAATCAATATTTTTTAAATTTCTAAGTTTGTATTTGTTTGTACTAACATATTACAGGGAATGGATCTCTGGTAAATTTATATCTTTATTATTTTGTGCTAGTTTAAATGCTGTCTACACAAAATTCTTTCAAAATTTGCATGTCATTCCAAGCTTAACAATTAAAATAAAAATACTTATGTAGCTATAATCATTTCAGAGTTTTATTACCTGTAAACATTTATGATAAACATAAATACAAAGTTTTGTAACATTTGGATCAAAATTACTTGTGTTATGGTGCTTCACATGAAAACAAAAAGCATAAAAATTCATTCTGAGAAAAAGTTAAAAACAACTTTTAATTGGAGATATTACATTTAAAAATGTTGTAAATATATTAAAATGCCATTGAATTATCAAGTTCATAGTCTTATTTATTAAAAAATATAGTTTTATTTTTCCTTAAAGCTCTAAATATTTTCTGAGCTTTGTTTTGAAAAAGTTAAAATTTGCTCAACAAAATTTTTTTTTTTTACAACTTCCTCCTATTTGCAAAGGCTTTTTAATATGAAATGACCTGGATTTAAAATATTTAGCCTTTTTCAAGTGTTTTGATTAAATACATTCAAAACCTTTGAACTTCACATAAAAATATCAACTTTAACTATTTTTTATACAATTTATTCTTTAAAATATGGATAAACATTGCAAAAATGTGATATTGTTGCAAAACTTGATAATTCAAAAATAAATAAAACATGAATAGTTTTTTCCTTTGCAAATATTTTTATGCTGGGAATATCCTTATGTAGGTAAGATACTGTTTTCAAATTTATATCTTAATTATTTATACATTTTTGTATGCTTAAAGTTTGTCGACACAAACTTTTTTTTTTACATATTTACAAAAATTCTTAGTTTAAAAACTGAAATAAAAATAAGTTATGAATTTAGGTTAATTTCCATGTTCTATTCCTTTCATACATTTAAAGAAAACTTTTACATGAAGTTTCAAAGCATTTAAATAAAAATATATGGGTATTATGATGTTTTGAAGGAACAAAAAATGCATAAAAATTCAAATAAGAAATAATTAAAACCAACTTCTAAATGTAAATAAAAACAAATGCACATACATAAAAATGTTATTGAGCTTTAAATTCTCCTTTATTAATATAAACACTTATTTAGTTGTGTTGTTTCCTTTAAATAACTTCCAACTTAAAAGTATCATTTATCAATTTTTCTTCGACAATATTCAAATCACTCACATTTATAACTCAAATTTTTTGTTTTTCAAATAACAAAAGTTTAAAAAAAAAATGTCCTTGATTTTCAACTTGCAACTATTATAATACCTTTTATAAAATTTTAATGTTATCATTATATCAAATAATTGCAGAGTTTACTTCATTTTGACACTTTTCAAAAAATGCTTAAAATTCATCATATTTCTTTAAAATTATTTACAAAAATTCTTACTTTAAAATCTGAAATAAAAATAATTTATGAATTTAGGTTAATTTCCATGTTCTATTCCTTTCATACATTTAAAGAAAACTTTTACATGAAGTTTCAAAGCATTTAAATAAAAATATATGGGTATTATGATGTTTTGAAGGTACACAAAATGCATAAAAATTCAAATAAGAAATAATTAAAACCAACTTCTAAATGTAAATAAAAACAAATGTACATACATAAAAATGTTATTGAGCTTTAAATTCTCCTTTATTAATATAAAAACTTATTTATTTGTTTTGTGTTTCTTTAAATAACTTCCAATTTAAAAGTACCATTTATCAATTTTTCTTCGACAATATTCAAATCACTCAAATTCTTTGTTTTTCAAATAAAAAAAGTTTAAAAAAAAAATGTCCTTGATTTTCAACTTGCAACTATTATAATACCTTTTATAAAATTTTAATGTTATCATTATATGAAATAATTGCAGAGTTTACTTCATTTTGACACTTTTCAAAAAATGCTTAAAATTCATCACATTTCTTTAAATTTACAAAAATTCTTAGTTTAAAAACTGAAATAAAAATTGAGCTTTAAATTCTCCTTTATTAATATAAAAACTTATTTATTTGTTTTGCTTTCTTTAAATAACTTCCAATTTAAAAGTACCATTTATCAATTTTTTCTTCGACAATATTCAAATCACTCAAATTTATAACTCAAATTCTTTGTTTTTCAAATAACAAAAGTTTAAAAAAAAAAAATGTCCTTGATTTTCAACTTGCAACTATTATAATACCTTTTATAAAATTTTAATGTTATCATTATATCAAATAATTGCAGAGTTTACTTCATTTTGACACTTTTCAAAAAATGTTTAAAATTCATCATATTTCTTTAAATTTACAAAAATTCTTAGTTTAAAAACTGAAATAAAAATAATCTATGAATTTAGGTTAATTTCCATGTTCTATTCCTTTCATACATTTAAAGAAAACTTTTACATGAAGTTTCAAAGCATTTAAATAAAAATATATGGGTATTATGATGTTTTAAAGGAATACAAAATGCATAAAAATTCAAATAAGAAATAATTAAAACCAACTTCTAAATGTAAATAAAAACAAATGTACAGACATAAAAATGTTATTGAGCTTTAAATTCTCCTTTATTAATATAAAAACTTATTTATTTGTTTTGCTTTCTTTAAATAACTTCCAATTTAAAAGTACCATTTACTGCATTTTGACACTTTTCAAAAAATGCTTAAAATTCATCAAATTAATATTATCAATATATTATATTATCTTGCAGATCACATTTCTTTTTAGAATTCTTAATCAAATAAAACACATGTTGACAAACTTTAAGCATAGAAAAGTTCAATGTTTTGATTCACAACTTTTCATTCCATATATTTTATTCCAATTCAAATTCAAACTTAGAAAATAAAAAAAAATATTGATAATCAAATCAGGTAATACTTGCATACATTTGATTTATTTCGCATAGAAATAATATAAATTTCATACATTATAATTTTCACAACATTTAAAGTAGTACATAAAACAGTAATATTCAGAATTTTACGGTTATGTAGTACAGGCATCAGGACACGGCGCCATTTAAAAATAGTCATTATATTGTTCGAAAAAAAAAAACACTACACTGTTGCCACTACATTGGTCTGCCAAAGAAATTTTAAAAAATATTTAGGGGTGGACCCCCCTTGTCACTTAGGGGTTTAAAAAATAGATTACGACCGATTCGCAGACCTACCAAATATGCACAAAAATTTTCATAAGAATCGGTCGAGCCGTTTCGGAGGAGTTTGGCAACAAACACTGTGACACGAGAATTTTATATATTAGATAACTTCCTTCAGTTGTTCTTGTACATATTTATATGCGATATATCTGAGTACCAGGTTTACAAACTTCTAGGAGGGGTAGGATGCACTTAGAAGATTCAGAATCAACGACTTCTTATGTAACAATCCCTAAGGAACTAGGTCATTATATATAAAATATTAGAATTATATATACATAGAAATATATAGAATATATATGTATGAAATATATAACTTCCTTCAGTTGTTCTTGTACATATTTATATGCGAGATGTCTGAGTTCCAGGTTTACAAACTTCTAGGAAGGGTAGGATGTACATAGACAATTCAAAATCAAGAACCCCTTGCGAACCAGAAAGAGTAGTTATTACATATGCAATTCTGGCATATTTGATATGGCTTCGTCCATTTTCTGTACATATTTATTTGCGGGATGTCTGAACACCAAGTTTACAAACTTTAAGGAGAAGTAGAATGCACTTGGACGAAGAATCAACGAAAGCAAATATAATTGATTTTTTTATTATTATTATCAAGAATTCTCACCTAAAATAAAACTTAACTTCAGGAATTCCTGAAATATATATACGGCTGCAATTGTAATATCATCTAAAATGGCTTAAAATTCTAAACGCTGAATTTTTCCATCTAAATTAAGCCTATTTTAATTTTTATAATTTCTTTCGTAGAAAAATTAGTTTAGAAATAATGTTTGTTAGAAATAATGTTGTAATGTTAGCATAATGTTTGATTATCTTATTTTTAAGACTTTCTACTGGGGTATATGTCATTTACTAAAGTGCTAATTTGATGCCAGAATGGCGATCGCCAAACGGCGATAATTAATTCAACTTCGTCCATTATTCAGATGATGATTTTTTTATGATGATTGTATGATTTCTTGTTGAGTGAGAAATTTTCCATCGAATAAATAAAATAATATATAATATCGTTTTATCATCATCAAAGTAATACTTTTTATTTAAATTTATGCATTATTATTTATTCAATTGCTTTAAATTAATTTAGTTCAATCTCATTTTTGTTAATCACCATTTATAATCCTTTGCATCTGGAACTTAAAACTATTTATTTCTAAGTCATGTTGATATTTTAAATCAACTTATGTATTATTTATGTATTTAAATATCAGGATATTCCATCTTTTAATCATTTCTTTGATATTTCGTGGACTGCCATCCTTGTCGATATGGGTGAATGACTTGGAATAATGATTTTTAAATATCATAATTTATTTCATTTTTAAATGAAATGTATCTATCGTTACAAGATGGGATTGATTAAAAACTATTTACCATGACCGTTCCTCATCTACTATTACATTATTATAGGTATACTAACAGAACCCAGCATACGTTGTCCTGCCAGAAAAAAAAATGCATTGTAGAAAATTACATATCACGAATCTATTCTCCATGTTACAATATAGGTGAATACTCAGTTTTATGGATATCGTTTGAACGGTCTATAAGATGAGATGCTGCAGCACCCTCTGGTGGCAAGTAACACTAAAGTGGACAGCGTGAACCTATTTTCTATACTGGAATACATATTAGGACCCATTTTCATAGCGATGGGTGGAATGGTATAGAAGCGGATAGACTGCAGAGCCATCTGGTGGCGACATATAACAAAGGGGTTAGCATAAAGGCTTGTTCTCCCCGTTTTGTCAAACACACACAAAAAGTTTCATCAAAATTGGCCAAGCCGCTTAGGAGGAGTTCAGTGACAAACACATGCACAGAAGAATTGTATATATAAAGATATATTTTGTAGCTTTGTATTTTTGTTTTTGAACATAAAAAATATACATATAACGATGACCAGCAGTAAATCTTTAAAGAGATTTTTAAGTAGCAAAAATGTTTTTATAGGCAAGGTAATTATTTGTTTTCAAGATGTACTGTAAATGTCGCAGCTTAGTCGGCTGGTACTCCTAAAATTTGCAAGGACTTCTGCATGGTTTGGTTTATCGCTCTATGATCACTTTGTGCGCACTCTGGGCTAATTAGACCGGGACCTACAGTTTAACAACTCTAACAACGTTTTAAAGCTAACAAACGTCCCTTCCAACCCCCAGGATTCAAACCTGAAGCACCAAAGGCCAGAGCGCTAGCCAATGGGCTATCAGGCTGCGAGTTCTACATGGAGTTTCTGTGGCTTGTCAGCTACTGTGACAGATGATGAATGAAAATCTGTCAATATGCAAGATTTGCAAATGTCCAGTGTCTGCAAAAATATTAAGCACAATTTAATTTCTCATGTGAAACTTCATCATCCCACAGAACATTGTAATATAAAAGCAGTTCTGTCGCAGTTAACAACGAACGCAGTTCGTTGCAACCATTGGAAGAGCAGACAATTCTTCTGTTGTTTCATAAAGTCTGTTCTGATATTAAAAATGAACTCTACTGCCTCAATGCAAATAAAAGAACAAAAGACTTTGCTGGACTTTCAACCTATTTCATCTAGTATAGAAAAGCAGTGCATAGCTGCATGAACCGAGGACATTGCAACAACGTTGCATCTATAACCTAGTAGAATCTGAGCCAATTAAATAAATGGCGAAAACTTTCAATACCCAGCACATATTCTTCTTCTTTTTCATTGGCGCAAACAGCCCCATGGTGGGCTAATTTCGAGACAGGAGATGTTTCCTTTTTAAGTGGTAGGGTTGTCAACCCAACTCTCTACAGTCATAGTAGATCTTGACCTATGGTTTGAAGTGGATTCCGAACCACTACAAACGTCCATGGCACCTAGCGTTAGTCACTCGGCCATCATGCCCCAATACGGATTACCAGGTCGAAATTTTTTTTTCTAATAGTTCTGTTCCTATTACTACTACTACATCACACCACACCACATCACTGTGTCTAGAGCTGAGTTGCTCCTTTACAGTTTGAGAATGATGTAGAGGAGAGGAAGGCTGACTGGGCTCTGTGATGCTCTTACACTCATAGGATCTGTGGCTTAACGTGGATTTCAAACCACTACAAACATCTATGTCACCGCCGGGATTCGAATCCAAAACCTGTGGTATAGCGCACCACAGCACTAGCCATTCGGCCATCAAGCCCCAGTTCTGTTCCAAAACTTTTTAATGAAACGAAAGACTAAATCAAATGACAATTAGAGCTTGCAAAATCTGATGATGCGTCCATATCCACAAACTGTTGGACCTACATGCCAGCGTACCATTGATAGTGTCACAGATCATTTTATATACAGCCAATGAAAATTGAAAGTGCCATGTTTAATGTGTCTTCATTTTGGAAAACACCACATTGCAGAAAATATAAGTGAGGTTATTGACCACCTGATGTATTACCTCGCAGGAATTTAAACATCAAACTGTTATGTTCGTGTGCAACAGAAAATTGTATTAATATCCTCTGAAAGCTATGCCATTGGTACATACACAGCACATACCATGTTTTGGCTACAGCATACATATTAGAATAAATAGAGCTCTTGATATGTCAATTCTACAAAGAGCAGTCGTTAAAGTAAAGAAATTACAAAATGCAAGTGCACATAGCTGGTGTTAGAACCGACATAGAAATGATGCCGTTAGTCTGCGTATACTCGCAGGACGGCCAAATAATTTAACATTAATAAAAGACAATTAAAATAAATACGAAAATTAGTACTAAAACAAACAAACTAATTAATTTTATTTTTACTGAATACTAATATACAATGATTACACTTAAATTTTGGATTTAAAATTAGCACACAAAACAGAATTAATAAAAAATATTTATAGAGAAATAATCTTTTTTTTTCCCATATCTTAAGAGAAATATTCCTATCTGTGTGTAGGCAAGGTATATTACCAGTAACCTCAAAACCTATATATAAAGATGCTCGCAGCAAAAACTTCGATTAATACAGATTATCAATGTAGCCTGTCTCGCAGCAAAATTTAGTGACCAGGCCCACGTCCTGCCACACACAGTTCTCTCTCTCCCCTTCCTTTTCCACGGGGTCTCACTTTCTTCCCGCAAAACTCAAAGCGGTTTTCTTTCACCCCCTGCCAAACTGACCGATTTTCTTTTGGAGTGCACCCTCGACGGACCTCCTCGTGGGTACGGGAGGTGGCGTCATCTGCCACTCCTGGATTCATAAAAAAAAAATACCCTGCCTAAACACAATAGGATAATCACAAGATATCAACAGCTGGAAAATATCAAGAGATCTTACTCAAGCACAAGAACTTTTGCAAATTAAAATAGTGAAGTTTCCGGGTGCTTGTAAAACACTGTGGTGGTGCACCCTAAAGCTATTCCATAGATTCTCGCAAAATCAGTTGCCTTTGAGCAAGATGTTGGAATATTTTCCAATAAAACATCTCATACTGGAGGCACATGATATTTGTTCTCTTGAGGATTTTGTTAACCCAACAAAACTGATAAAGGTTGCTACTACTGAAGTGACAAAAGTCATGGGATAGCAATATGCAAATTTTCAGATGGCAGTAACATCGCGTAGAACAGGTATAAATGCGCAGTGCTTTCGCAGAGCTTTCATTTCTGTTCAAGTTATTCATGTGAAGAGGTTTTGACGTGATGATGGCCGCACGACGGGAATTAACAGACTTTGAACGCGGAATGTTAGTTGGAGCTAGACGCATGGATCATGCTATTTCGGAAATCGTTAGGGAATTCAACATTCTCAGATCCACTGTGTCAAGAGTGTGCCGAGAGTATGAAATTTCAGGCATAACATCCCACCATGGACAGCGCAGTGGTCGACCGCCTGCACTTAACGACCGAGACCGGCGACGTCTGCAAAGAGTCGTAAATTCTAACAGACAAGCAACACTGCGTCAAATAACAGCAGAAATCAATGTGGGACGTACAAGGGACTTGTCTGTTAGAACTGTGCGGAGAAATTTGGCTTTCTTGGGCTATTCCAGCAGAAGACCGACTCGAGTGCCTTTACTGACAGAACGACATCGCTTGCAGCGACTCTCGTGGGCACGTGAGCATATCGGTTGGTCCCTAGACGAATGGAAAACCGTGGCCTGGTCCGATGAGTCACGATTTCAGTTGGTAAGAGCTGATGGTAGGGTTCGAGTGTGGCGCAGACCCCACGAAGCCATGGACCCAAGCTGTCAGCAAGGCACTGTTCAAGCTGGTGGTGGCTCCGTAATGGTGTGGGCTGTTTTTTCATGGCATGGACTTGGTCCTCTGGTGCGACTGGACCGAACATTGACTGGAAATGCTTATGTTCAGCTACTTGGAGATCACTTGCAGCCATTCATGGACTTCATGTACCCAAACAACGATGGGATTTTTATGGATGACAATGCGCCATGTCACCGGGCCACAACTGTTCGCGATTGGTTTGAAGAACATTCTGGACAATTCCAACGAATGATCTGGCCACCTAGATCGCCCGACATGAATCCCATCGAGCATTTATGGGACATCATCGAGAGGTCTGTTCGTGTCCAAAATCCTGCACCATCAACGCTTTCACAATTATGGACGTCTATCGAGACAGCATGGCTCAATATTCCTGCAGAAGACTTCCAACGACTTGTTGAGTCCATGCCACGTCGAGTTGCTGCACTTCGCCGGGCGAAAGGAGGGCCGACACGATATTAAGAGGTATCCCATGACTTTTGTCACTTCAGTGTATACTTGTGAAGATTATATCACTGGTTCGTCAGTGTTACCAGTACTGACAAAAATGACAAAAAAAAAAAATTGTAATGACAGAAACAGACAAGCTTTTGGCAAAAAAAATAATTAATTAAAAAATCAAATTCTGCTAGCTCTAATAGAGAGGTGTTTTAAAAATAATAAACACGCTGTCATTAACCTTCTTTAAAAGTGCTTGCAAGAAGTACTTGCCATTTCAAGGTGCTAGTGTTGAGCCTTCTGGAATAATATTCAGTGAAGGCAGCAGTGTGATGAATAAGAATCGCACATCCATGATACCAAAGATGCAAGTCAAAATAAAAATTTTATACACGGTTTCACTTTTTCTTTATTTTATGTATTCACTTATTTTATTATTTCATAACATTTTTAAAATGCTTTATTCAATTTTATATGTCTAAGTACTTAAATGCTGTAGTATTTATGTAATCTATAGCAGTCGAGAAGTATATATATATATATATAGTTCACAATGTAAAGACATATTGTAAGCAAAATGGAAAGTTCTTGGATTAATTTTATTTAAGAGGTAAGTTTTAATTTAAGTCAAAAGGTGAAAATTTTGAAAATAATAAGAATGTAGGCAAAAAGGCCATCTATTCTACATTCTTAAATTAATTTTATAATTCTTTTTTTTCTTTTGGTAACTAAAAGGGTTTTTTGTATTACCATATTATCTTTAAGTAAAAGTTATTGAAAGTTAATTAGATTTAACTCATACTCATGTTTCTTTATACAAATTGCAAATTTTTTTTTTCTTTTTCATTTAAGAAATATGTTTCATAAAATTTGCAATCCGTTAACTTTTAAAGTATTAGAAGGGCTTAACATACAGATAACCTTACTTCGCTTTACCAGTACTTTTTTTAATAAGCTTTTTAGTAATTATCTCCCTACACCCAACCTTGTCTCTGTATGTAATCAAATTTGCTACATCATATTATACAGATACCAAAACCTGAGATTTTTTTTTTTTTTTTTTTTTTACCGGGGTGTGGGTTGGCAGTTCAACGCTTTACAGTCATGTTAGATAGGGACTTACGGTTTAAAGTGGGTTCTGAAATACTACAAACATCCATAGCACCACAGAGACTCGAATCCAAAATCTGTGATACCGAGCGCCAGTCACTCGGTCATCAGGCCCCTATTATATCGTCTACCTGCCAGTCTGAAACACGAACTCTTTGAGGTTAAAAAAGAAAATATTTCTAATATAAAATAATTTTATCATTCGCCATAATAAACAGCTTCAAATATTTTATCTATGAATTTGAATAACTTTAAATAAAATGGTTTTTTTTTAATTTAATTTTTACAAAAAACAGACTTCTCTATTTAGAAACCTTTCAATCATCTCCAGCTCAATTTAAAATCGAATTTCAAATAATTTTTTTAAATTTCCACAAACATCAAAAATAATTTCATAAAACCAATTAAAAACATTTCTTTAACACTTATGCATAAGATAATATAACCTATTTGTATATACATAAATAAAGTACCACCCCTTTTACAACGTTATTTGGTAAGTAAGAAAAACATCTTTTAAAACAGAGGCAAGAACAATCAACCTGCTACTCAACGGATTTTAAATCCCATAAAAAGGGCCCGAGGGCTTAAACACGTCAACAGCCTAAACGGTTGAGAGACCACAAACGACCTGCACCCTACACAAATTGTCTCCTGTGAGACGCCACAGCACAATATGTCACCTTCTATCATCCCAGCCAAACACAATGGACCAAAAAGAAAGAAGAAAAAAAAGAACATCTTCGTGTGATCTTTGAATCTTCTTCTTCTACCGTCCTTACCTCCAGGCTACAATTGTCTAACCATTAAGATAATGGAAGAAGAAAAAGAAAAAGTTCGTGAGTATGTGTTATGAATTTTTATTATAACCCTAACTTATTTCTCAGTTCTTTTTGTTAGTTCACAGTGGATGATGGTAAGTTACTTGTACAAAGAGGCTGTTGGAATTTTTCTGTACCGGCTAGGGTTATTAGGACATCATTGGCATTTGACACGGGTTCTTGGCGCCGGCTTGGCGTTATTTTGGAGGGCATTTGGCGGGGTTTTGTGTTTTTACAAGCAATGCAAATTTTTCGTCTTTGCAAGTGTTTTGACCTAGTTGGAATGATGGACATTGAGTACGCTAAACGTCAGAAGGGACAGGATGTGATAGACGTTTTATATCGTTTTAATTTACGTCTGCTGCATATTAAAAAGATTTTTGTTTTGTTTTTTATCATTTTATTTCCAGTGAATTGAATGGCATGAATATGAATGCGTTGTATTTACATGTTACACGCGGTTGGATGAGATTTTATTAAAAATAGAAACCAAATCTCAGATAAATCATCGTGTTAGGTGAATACTAAATCTCGAGTTTCTGGGTTGTTCAGTTTTTCTCAATAAGGTATTACGGTCAATACATATATATATTTATGAAATACCAAAGCTATGTCTTATTACTAAACATAAAGAAAAAAACATGCAAGCATTTTTTAAACAGGACATATTTCTTGCGTTAAAAAAAATGAAATGAAAAATTGCGGAGAAAATAAAGCGCTACGCTTGTGAAAGCCACAGGAAAAAAAAAACCACAATTGTTTTATGAGAGAAATCTTCCAATTCATAAATAAAGTTGGGGCATGATGGCCGAGTGACTAGCTCTCTGGCGCTCGGTGCCACAGGATTGGGTTCGAATCCCAGTTATATCATTCTTGTAGTGGTTCGTAATCCACTTTAAACCTTAGGTACGGTCTAATATGATTCTTAGAGCGTTGCGGGTGTAGTATTACTCGCGTCCATAGCCTATCTTCAAGCTACATGGGCCCCCTGGGTAGTGCTTAATGAGTAACAGCGGTGCAGCCCTTGATTATGGCATGAAGATTAACTAACACTTTAAACCGTAGGCCCCAGTCTAATATGACTGTAGGGCGTAGGGCTGACAACCCTACCACGTAAAAAGACATCTTCTTCTTCACGAAATCTGTCAGTTTGCATATGGATTTGGCCCAGCGTGAGCGCTAATAAATGATGATGATAAATAAAGTTAAAATATTATCTGATAGCACGTTTAATTGAATTCTGAGTTACAGTAGCGATCGCAAACTTTGATTTAATTTATTAAAAAATTTGATTTATGACTCAATAGTAACGTTGTTGTTTCTTATCCCACTTGGCTGGTCAAGCCCACGTGGCCCATACGTACTCATGATTGAAGGGGAAGGAAACAGCTTCTGGTGTGATGGAGTACCCGTAGGTAGAAGTCTGACTTTGGCTCCATGACGCTCTTGCAGTCATAGGAGACCGGGACCTACGGCTTAAAGTGGATTCCGAACCACTACAAACATCCATGGCACAGCCGGTTCGAACCCGAAACCTGTGGCACCGAGCGCCAGGCACTCGGTCATTCAGTTCCCAAATTTGTGAAAGCCAACGGCACGCGGTGTTCCCGGGTGGTCACCCTCCCAAGTACTGACCGCGCCCAATGATGCTTGACTTCGGTGATCTGAACGAGAACCGGTATATTCAGCATGGTATGGCCGTTGGCTAAACGTACATAGATAATCCACTAGTGGTGCAGATTATTGTCATTACTTTCAGAAACAAGGGAATTCGTACTTGACTGCATGTGCAAGTATCACCCATTGACAGTTATATTGGAAGTTTTCCGACTTTATCTCCAGACTTAAGGAGACTATCTTGTCCTTTAAAGTAATCTTGATGGAAAAAGTACTTAATCATCCATCTAAGGGCTATAGCACAACAAATAATATATGTAAAAATCAAAAGAGGTAAAGCAGAAGCCACAATTGTTGCTCAGGAATGAGGACAACATCATGATTAAATATTCAACACTTCGCTCCGTCATAGAAATGGGTTTTTCTCAGAAAGCAATTTACTTTTTATGATGAATAGGATTGAAAAATGGTAATAAAACAGGATTATGTGTATCATACTTAGTCATATACAAGTTACTAAGTATTATTAAGTTCGAGGGTCTAAATATTACTTAGTAATATTTAGGACTTCCCTAATACAATATTTTGACCACGCGCCAGCACGTCATAAGCATTAGAAGAAAGATTATTTCCTAAATGCCATATAACGCGCTGTCATGTAATGACTTAAAATGAATGAAAAGAAATGACAAAATATCTTATTTTTGTATGTTACTTAAACAGTAAAATATAAATATTTAAATATATAATATAAATAAATATTTGATATAAATGAATTATTAAAAGTTGGTTACAATTATATTATTACAGCAAACAATATTTTTAAACATTTTATGTGTGAGTCGCCTTCGCATCGTTGTCGTAACTCACAACAGTCGGGTACTCTTTCGAAAGCTCGGCCAACCCAGTTGCAATTTCATCATTTGCTACAGGCTTATAAAATTACATTTTTTTTCTTCTTTTGTGTGGGTGTGAAATCACTGCAGAACTATCGTCTTTACAACTCATATTATTACATTTGTTTTGTTAATAACTAATCAATTGGAAACCAGAAACCTTTACAACCAGCTTAACAGTTGGGCTGACATGTACGTAGGCTGACACATAGATGGCGCTACTAGTATTAAATCCATATGATTTTTAGTTAGCTCTAACCTTCAAAAGACACGTGTATAAATTTGACAGCTGTTGCACTATTTGTATGTGAGTTATAGCATTTGTAGTGAAGCAACTTTTGTTAGTTTGAAAAAAGGGATAAAAAGGAAATTTCGTGTGTTAACAAAGCATTGCTTTTTGGCAAAAAAAAAAAAAAAAAATACTATTGAAGATAAGGCTCGGCTTATTCGGACTTTGCACCAGGAAAATCAACCGTAGAGCAGTGGTTTGCTAAATTTAAATGAGGCGAAATGAGTTCCGAGGACGATGCACGCAGTGGTCGCCGCAAAAAGGCTGTTACAGACGAAAGCATAAAAAAAGTCCACAAAATAATTTCTGATAACCGTAAAGTGAAGTTGCTTGAGATAGCTGAGACCCTAAAGATATCAAAGGAACGTGTTGGGCATATCGTGCATGAATATTTGGATATGCGAAAGCTCTGTTCAAAGTGGGTGAATAAGTGGGTTTTGAAATGTTGTCAAGATTGCTAAACAAATTCATGGAAGTTTAAAAAGAGTGTAACTTGACGCTAACTAGATTGATTTAGGGAGAAACAAATGCCGTCATTTCTGAGGAACCATCGTGCTTTAGTCATCATGCGAATAATTTTATTTTCTAATATTTGCAATTTAATAGTTCTAGTTTCCGCAGGTGAGCCCCAAACTGGACAGACAGGTGTGATAATGGGAGACGCATGTAAATTAGTAGTTTATTTTCAACAGAGAGGAGGGAATCACGTTTAATGAGATCTCATAAAGTGAGAATGCAAGAATGGAATAATTTATTTTTATTCTGATTAACATGATGGTTAGTGTTAGAAACATGTATTTCATGCAGTTTTTGAAATGCACATCATGTAAAGTCCGTGGAAAAAGGCATGTTTATTTTTAATAAAAATTTTTAAAATTAAGATCGTGCGCGGAGTGAAGAATCTGTTTTGAAGAATACCTTCTCTCATTTTCTTTTTTTCCAAACATTTTTTTGTGGAATGCGACGGAAATGTTTACCATAACAGTATCATGCTCGTATAGGTTTATAAAAAGAACACGTGAACTTAATTATTTTATAAAATTATTTAAGTTCGTGTACTAGGCAAAAAATTTTTTTACTCATAGATAACCCAGAGTGCAATGCTACATTATTCCACAACAAATTGGAAGGTACTGCCCTTTCCCACAACAAATTGGAAGGTACTGCCCTTTCCCACCTCAAACAGCTCCACAATAGTCAAAATCAACCAGTCCGTGGTTTTTTTTTTTTTGAACAGCTAGATTTTTTGGCCAAAACCTTTACCTAACAAAATTTTCTTTTAACAGTTCATTCTGTTAAACCAATTTTTTTCTCGTATTTTCTCCCTTTTCTAAAAAAAGCTAAGAATTTGTATCTGAATTAATAACATACTTAAATGGCATATTTATATAGATTTATACATTTATATATGGGATGAATTGAGGGCCTGAATGGCCGAGTGTCTGACGCTCGGTACTACAGGTTTCGGTTTCGAATCCCGGCGGTGCCATGGATGTTTGTAGTGGTTTGGAACCCACTTTAAACCGCAGGTCCCGGTCTAATAGGATCGTTGCGGGGGCATTGTTACTCCGCGTCCGTGGCTTATCTTCAAGTTACCCTCGCCCCCTGGGTAATGCAAAGTGAGTAATGTCTTTGCAGCGCTTGCCTTAAGGCATCCAAGACCAAGCTGTCTAAGTGTTTGCCAGCTGCATTAGAACGAAAAATATATGACAAATTCAGCTTTACCCAGGCTTTAAGTTGGAGAGTCAAGGCAGGGGAATGCTATACTGCACATACATTATGTCACCATCATTAGGATTGATTACCAATCGAACAGTTTTTCCCTCTCACACCTATCTTTGATAAAAAACAAGAAACTTTCTGCCTATAGATTCTTATTTCTCGACACTATTGGTTATACCGAAACTTTGATTCAACACCATTTGTCAAAATTTGAATAGAATTCTCCCTAAATACTACATTTCCACAATTGGTAATTTATATTAAATAAGTGTATAACAGATTTTAAATGTTGTCTTTCGCATTGATACCTTTGACTAAACGGGGAGATTCGGTAGAAACTGTGTAAGCATCTCGTATCGACAGTTAGTTTACTTGAAAAGATTTTCAAAATTCTTTCATAACTAATAAGTAAATTTAAATATTTTAAGTATGAATTGAAGTAATTTTAAATAAAAAAGCTTTTTCATGAAATTTTTACAAATTTGTGTATTATATTAAAGTGCATTATTTTAGCAAGAACAGAAGGAACTATTTAAAATATTATCACATTGAATATCAGTGCGCTTCAGGTAACTCCTAATAGATGGCAGCACCAACACATTTTAAGGCAGGTAATCAAGGTCGAACTCAACCAACACCCAACTTAATTCACGTTTCACGTATCTTGCAGTACGTGTATCGCATACAGATTAAAATATTTCGCATTCTAAGTCGTAGTACTATTTTTTTCGCAACTCTTTTGTAGCAAACCTTATACAAAGGAAGTTAATTTAAGTCTGAGATGCCATCAATATTCTCATATACGAGGTTTTAAATTGTGTTTCCTTTTTGTCGGTAAATTACTCGTGAAAGACAATTTTTAGGAGCAACCGGTTAGGTCAGGTTCTATAATTTTCATCTTATTTTACTTTTCAAAGCAAATTATCCAAAGTCGGGTTTCATTTTTCATTGTTATTATTAACTTCAAAGAATCATTATTTTTCGAATTCCACTAGATCTGAAATTATTTGGAATTGGAATAGCAGATATGTGACATTTTCAACATTACCCAGGATGTACCATTGGAAGAATACGCTACACTCATTTTGTGCCTCTGGAATGTGGAATCGACTATCGTGTAGACGTCAAAAGGTTTACATTATTTTCCTTAAACTTGAAGGCAGGTCTTTCTGGCCAACACATTTACCGTTATTCAGCTTTCTAATGCAGATTTCTCGGATCGGATACCTAGTGCAATACTCACTAGCTCAAATAATCTATACTAGCTCCTGGCCTGAATGACCGAGTGTCTAGCGCTCGGTGCGACAGGTTTCGGGTTCGAGACCCGGTGGTGCCATGGATGTTTGTAGTGGTTCGAAATCCACTTTAAGCTTTAGGTTTCCGGTTTCATATAGCCATAGAAATTTACAGAGCCCAATCAGACTTCTCACCCACGTCATTCCCAAACTGTAAAGGGGCCACTCAGCTCTAGGCACAGTGATGTGGTGTAGTAGTAGTAGTGGCTCCTGGCCTTTATAGGCTCAATTACGCATATGTATTTAATATACGCAAAAAAGATACAATAAAATATCTATCTGAAGCTTTTCATTCATGGGCCTGACTGGCCGAGTGGCTAGCGCTCTGGCGCTCGATACCACAGGTTTCGGATTCGAATCCCGGCGAGCCATGGATGTTTGTGAGTGGTTCGGAATCCACTTTAAACTGTATGTCCCTGTTTAACACGATCGTAGAGCGTTGCGGGGGCTTTGTTGCTCCGCGTCCGTGGCTTATCTTCAAGCTACACGCACCTCTTGGGTAGTGCTTAGTGAGCAACGTCTGTGCAGTACTTGCCTTAAGGCATCCAAGACCAAGTGTCTGTTTGCCAGCTGCATTAGAACAAAAAAAAAAAAAGCTTTTAATTCATTGGCATCTATATATCAAGTTAAGCATTAATGTCTAGAAAAAGCGAAATTCGTGTTCAAACTACTGCACACAATTAGCACAAATCAAAATTATTTGTATTAAAAATTATAATACAATTAAAGGAATATTTCTTTAATATAAGTTTTTAGTTTTATGATTATTTATTTTCCTTTATATACCTGCTTTAAAAAAAACTGGCTAATTTCCTTTATTATTATTAAGAACATGGCTTTTTCTTTATGAAAAAATAATAAATCAGATATTACCTCCATTTTAGCCATCATTGCATACATGTTTGGATTTATGTAAATATACAGGATGACTCAACGGTCATGGGACAAACTTTGAGGGGTGGTATACAAAATATTTTGTATAAGAATGTAGGGTCGGAAGTGACGCGCGGAGGAACAAACATATTTTCAAACAAATGTCTCGCAACATCTAGGCCCGATGCCGCATCTAATACTCGTCAAGTACATGTACTCTTTCTGGCACCCCGATGCTGACTCAATTTCATTCTTACACAGTGTTTGCAACATTTATAAGACTCCGGTTGACTCAAATGTGGACACATTTCTCGACTTTCGTTAACCATAGAGTGACAAACGAAGCCTCGACGCTCCCGAGCTGTTGTCCAACCCACCCAGCCTGACAACCCAGTGGACTATAGCTAGAAGGGACCCCCCTGCGCATTCTATTTTATTTTTACCTCTATGTTTTCATTTACGAGACTCCAGTCGACTCAAATGAATACGTCGTTGCTCGACCGTCCACTGCGGTTCCGAAATGCCTGGCTTCTTTTTAACTGTTCGCCAATCACCCCTTCGATGCTACCGAGCATGTATTAATGTGGGTGGTTGTCATTTTGAGCTTTTATTGTAAACATTGAATCAAAGAAGCACTTTACAAAGATGCTGTACATAAAAAATGTTTTTCTTCTGTGGCTCATTTGTGTGTGTGTGTGTTTGTGCCTCAACACGTCATTTCCGACCTTACGTTCCTATACAAAAAGATGTATGTTCCAGTAACCTGTCACATAAAATTTGTCGCATGTCAGTTGAATCACCCTGTGTTTACAACGACTGCTACACATCAGACCTTTAACTTTCGTAAACAATTTTGAGTTCGTTTCTAGATTGGTTTGGTTTGGTTTGTCGCTCTACGGTCATCTTATGCACTCTTTTGGGCTAAACAGACCGGGACCTACAGTTTAACGTGGATTCTGAACCACTCACAAACATCCATGCCACCTTCGTCTCTAGACTCCTTAGAAGTCGATATGTTGCTGTTTCGTCATGAGCTATTAGGATACTGAATTTTCATGCATTCAAAACTTTCAATTGAATTTCTGAAAAATTTGTATATTTGACTACAGCGCCATATACCATGACGGTCTTTCACGGGGACGCATTGTGCAATTGCTCCGCTAGCATCTTTTGCCACCTGTTCGCGCCAACGCGCAAGGATACCCCTAGCGGCGAAAAAAGTGTGTGTACGCATGCGCCTGCGAGCGCATAAGTGTGAGTCTGATCAGTGTAACGCCAGAGTGGCGAGAGAGAACAGCACGACTGCGAGTGGCTGTGACTGTCATGTAAATAAAGTGTTGTTAAGTTTTCATTGTGATTACTTATTGTGTGAGTGTGATACAGTCCGCTAAAAGAACATGTGTCAGTGCTATTGACGACAACACCACCACAGTTTGAGACGTCCATCTACAAGATGTCATCTGGAGTATTTTTTAATACTCTCCCACCTCAAGACTATCAGAACCTTTCAGCCCTACGGATTTATCGTGCATAATAACATAAATGCAAAGTGTCGATTAAATCAAAGGCATAATAATAAATAAATGCAGATAAATTAAATAAATGCCTAATAATAAATAAAGATGAATAAAATAAATGCATAATAATAATAAATAGAATAAATGTCTAATACATAATACAGATAAATAAAATAAAAGTATAATAATAAATAAATGCCTAATAATGCATATATGCAGGCAAAGAAAATAAATGAAATGTAAACCTCCAGAAAAAAATCTCTTAAAATCAAAACAAACAAACTGGTTTGATGTTAAAATGGAAAAATTCAGCGCTCATGTTAATTTAATAATAATTGGGAATTATTAAAATCATAAATGATTAATTGATATTGATCACTAATTATTTTAATCAAGGACAATTAAAAAAATGTATGTAACATTTCAAAACCAGAACTTAAACGGAATTTCTATCTAATAAATTATTTATAAAAAAAAAACCATTCAAAACAAAACTGAGGTTATTCGAAACGTTAAAACCTTTAACGCAAATTCTAATTCAGAGCGTATTTTCCGATAATCGTAACAATGTTTATCACAAAAAAAAAAAAAAAAAAAAAAAAAAAAAAAAAAAAATTCCATTACTTTTACTATCGCATAAATCAACCTGATTTGCCAGTTGGGGAAACACCCAGATCCTGTATTACGGATTTTCCCCCTTGCGATTTCACTCCCCTGCATGAAATCTCAAGCAGTGGCGATAAGTCGCCAAAATGCGGCAACCCTTCCGTCTTTTATCTCAAAGAAGTCGTATCCATCTCTGCAATGGACGGGCGATCACGTTGATTGCTGGCGAAGAGATGCCGAGGGATCACACGGCCAAAAAATCACGGCGGGTTCACGGCCGTGGGTTCGGGACGGTATGGGCATGAACAATGAAACGCCACTTGATACGCGCCGCTGGGCTTCCACTTGCTAACGACCTACTTTCTTTCTTTTTTTTTTTTATTTCTTCTTTTAGTCTTTTTGAGAGATGAGAAGTCAAAATAAATACGACCATCCGAAACTAACTGCCCATCTGTCGCACAAATCGGAAATGAAGAATGGAGGATCTATAGTGTCTGTTGGAATGGGTAATTTGAAGGGCAGTTTTTGTTTTTGTTTTCAGCAGCGATCGAGTTTCACCTTGTTGTCTGCGGTGTGAGAAATTTCGATGGGCCATACAGAATTCAGTGTTAACACCACACACAGAAAGAAGATTTGTGTGCAGATCTCAGGGTCACAGATTTGAAAACAATGTTGATAGTTTTTTTGCTGCCTTGAAGGCATATCGTTCTATTTGGAGGCAGCTTTCACATTGTAGTTTCGTTAGATGTACGAATTTCATGGGACAGAGACTCTGGCCATAAGTGTCCTTTTCATTAGGAAGGGGGAAAAAAAAAATGTGTGAAAAAGACTGTTTTTTTTTTTACCCATAATATAATGGATACTTGGTGGGGCAGGGGACTGGTTTTTTTTGTGTCGGGTGGCAAACTACTACATATATATATATTTTAATTTCTTTCCCGAGATTTTTTTTTCACGAACTTTTCTTTTAAATTTCTTTTACGATGTTTTTTTTTTTTTTTTAATTTCTCTTACGATTCATCCCTTTTTTATATACATATTTATTTAAATTTTTCTCACGAGCTTTTTTTTTATAATTTCTTTCACGGCCCTTTTTTTAAACATAATAGTTATTTAAATTTCTTTCATGTACTAATAATTAAATAATGTAAAAATTGTTGTCTTAAAAAAAGAAATCTCAAAGATCGTCTGGTAAAAGCAAAGCTAATTTCATTTCAGAGTGAAAAGGAGATTTTTCAAGAAAAGAAAATCCTTTGGAGTTTTATAGTTGTTTTTTTTTTTTTTCTATTTATTTATTTATTTTTTCTTTTTTGTTTTATTTTATTTTATTTATTTATTATTTATTTATTTATTTGTTTTTTTTCTTCCCAGGTTTGGAACGATAACTGATGGCAAAATACAACATTGTCGACAACCGATTAAGCCTTAGCCAATGCTCACCAGCGGCGCACGTTGTCACTTAAGCACGAATCGGGAAATTGTGTTCGTAATATTGTCATTAGAACTATACATAAACGAATGGATAAATTTCGAGCGAAATTAAATTTAAAGTAATTTTTCAATCAGAGGCAGTAAACCAATTTTCAAGTTAAAGTAACTGCCATATTGTCCCTGAAATTTTAAAAAGAAAAGAAAAATAATAATTTCTTCAAACATATAAATGCGGATACTCCCACAGAATAATAAAAGCGTTTATTCAGAAAATACATTTAATTTTATTCAGCATTAAGTAACAGATGTCATAAAGAAATGACAACTAAACAAGTATTGCATTTCATATGAATTAATAAAGAGCACAAAAGAATGAAATTGCTACAAACAGGATGTTTTAATTCACGTTTAATCATCGCAGACAGAAAACATGCCTAAATAGGCCAAGGCCTTTTTCATTAAAGACTTCTAAACATTTAGGTGTTGTCTCAGTTAATCTACTAAGTTTGTAAAATAAAGATCGGATAGTGAGTTGGTTTTAGGAGATAAACTAGTCAGGTTATTGTTGCCAAGTTGATCCAAAAGCTTCCGTAATATACATGCAAGGTCATGATAAATCCGTAAGTCGGAAATTCATTTCGCTGAAATCGAAGAGGAGAAGGTTTGGATAAAGTGCGCACAAAATGACCGTAAAGTGACAAACACTTTACGGTCATTTTGTGCGCACTTTAGACTAAACAGACCAGTACCTACAATTTAAAGTGGATTCCGAACCACTCACAAATATCCATATCACCGTCAGAATTCGAACTTTCCAATTGGCCATGAGGCCGCCGAGTAGGAAGAGGAAAAAAAGGATGAGAATCTTTCAGATGCCATACCTGGAATTGTTTGCTCAAAATTGTGGTAGCAAAATGTGAGTGCAGCGTAATTGGTGCACCCTGAATAAAGCTGAATGTGCTATGTGTATCAAATGATTTAGGTCAAAGAATCCGGTATTTGAGAAAAAAATAACAAAAATGAAATATCTTTACGAGTGATAGAACGGTATATCTAACGAGCCTAATGCAATAGCTGTTTCGCCTTGATGCACTCTGGATAAAGCTGGATGTGCTATGAATGATAAATGATTTAGGCATTTGAAAAAGAAAAAAAAATTACATAATATACGGAGGATGCACACTTTAGGATGCTTATATTAGCATATCCTATAGGATACACAGAAAGGGAAAGATCTAATGAGCTTAATACAATAGTTGTTTCGCTTTGATACACTCTACATGGAGCTGAATGTGCTACAAATGATAAATGATTTAGGTATTTGAAAAACAAAACATGCATCATACACTCAAGAACCAAAACATTATGACCACCTATCAATAACGAGTTGGCCCACCTTCGGCGCGCAACACAGCTTCAACCCGCCTTGGCATGGATTAATACCAGTTAAATACCACTTCCACGTGATCACGTGCCTTCCACGTCATCCAGGCGAGTTCATTGCAAAATGTAGGGGTGGTCATAATGTTTTGGCTCTTGAGTGTATATATATATATTTTAGGAGGTATATAAAGTGAAAGGTATAACGAGTTTAATGAAATAATTCTTTCGCATTGATACATTCTAGATCAGGTGTGGCCAACCCAAATGACCTTGCTGGCCACTTTGGAAATGCATCCTAACTCCGCGGGTCGTATATAAAATTATATATCCCCACATTAGATTTAGATCCACTGTAGACATTTTTATGGAGTGAAAAATTGAAACATAATGAGGTATTGTTATTGTTTTTACTATTATCCTTACACGCAAACATAGAAAATATATATTAATAATGATACTTAACGTACATTGCAAAGAAATATAGAACACTAAAAATGAAATATAAAAAAATATATAAATGAAATCATTAAAAAATATTTGACTAGTGCGATATTTGTTTATCCACTCTTTTACTTAGCTTTTGCAAATTGTTCTCCATTTGGGTATTTGATCATCGTAATGGGTGTTTCGTCCGTTATGTTTGAGAGCGTTTTACGTTGGGTCAATTTCATTTTCGAAAAAAGTTGTGTAAGCTGAACCAAAAAAGCTTAACTACTTCAACTGAGAATCTGGTTTGCTCTGCTATCAACAATCAACTGTGCGTATCTAGTGATGGTCACTGAGGTCACTTAAAGTGAAACATAGCATAGTGTTATATTAAATGTTGCAAAATGAGCGCGCATCATGAGTTAGCAGAATATAATTTAATAATTCTGCAAACTCATAAATGAAACAAGCAATATCTGTCCTATCTTCGCAAGAATATTGTTTTAAAATCAAAGTTAATTTTTTCTCATCATTTCGATAGTTCCTTTTTGAATATATGGATGTACACATAATGTATATT
The DNA here is from genome assembly GCA_021605075.1 of Caerostris darwini. Taxonomy (NCBI): domain Eukaryota; kingdom Metazoa; phylum Arthropoda; class Arachnida; order Araneae; family Araneidae; genus Caerostris; species Caerostris darwini. Next base: position 145,971 of record BPLQ01012119.1, on the reverse strand, counting down.
TTTAATGTATTGGTTATCACTACTTTGTCCATTCTAAAATAAATATATTTTGCAAAAGTGTGATAAATATCACGGGCCAGAGAAATATTCAAGGCGGGCCGCGGGTTGGCCACCCCTGTTCCAGATAAAGCTGAATGTGCTACAAACGATAAATGATTTAGGTATTGGAAAAAAGCATACATATTATATCTCATAATAGACTTTATGAGTGACATAAAGTGGATGACCTAAGAACCTTAATACAATAAGTCTTTAATCCGTTCCCTTTTTAAATAACTAGCAAATAAATTTTTTATTATATTTATTTTTTAAAAATAGGCAGCGTCTTTTTATTTTGTGCGAATAATGAAAACAGATAAATGAACTTAAAACTGACATTTCTAATCTACATTTCCAAAAAACATTTAGAAAATTTAAAAAAAAAAAACGCATAATGTATCTTATAATAAATACACTTCATGAGTAATAGAAAGTGGAAGACTTAACGAGATTAATGCAATAGATGTTTTGCTTTGGTGCACTCTGGATAAAGCTGGATGTGCTACGAATGATAAATGATTTAAGTATTTTAAAAAACATACATAAAGTATCTAATAATACATTTTATGAGTGACAGAAAGTAGGAGATCTAAGAACTATAATGCAATAAGTCTTTAATCCATCCTCTTTTTAAATAACTAACAAATATATTTATTATTAGATTTATTTAAAAAAAATTGGCGCCTGATGGCCGAGTGGCTAGCGCTCTGACGCACGGTACCACAGGTTTCGGGTTCGAATCCTGGAGGTGGTATGGATGTTTGTAGTGGTTCGGAATCCTCTTTAAACCGTAGGTCCCAATCTAACAGGATCGTAGAGCGTTGCGGTGTAGTGTTACTCCGTAGCTTATCTTCAAGCTACAGGCACCTCCTGGGTAGTGCTAAGTGAGTAACGTCGGTGCAGCGCCTGCCTTAAAGGATTCAAAGACAATTGTCTAAGTGTTTGCCAGCTGAAATATAAAAAAAAAAATTTTTTACTTTTTCAAAGCTTTTTTATTTTGGATAAATAATGAAAACGAAAAAATTAACTTAAACAAGCAATATAAAAAAAAAAAAATTTTAACTCAATTCCTACTTTTTTTCACTCTATTGCAGAAAGTCCTTTATAAATAATTTTCATTCACTTTTTTAATTTTATCTGGCGCCATCTATTGGTAGATACATGCAACTTAAATCTGAAAAAAACTAAAATTAATTACTGAATTAATATTTGAAAAAAACTGTATTGACATCCAGTGTGATCCACTAAAAGTTCAAAAGAAATGTATTTGAACTTGAGTGGAGGAATAAAAAGTATTTTATGAACGATTGAAAATTTGAACAAGATATATATAGGGAGAGCTAATAGAAGGCATTGAAAAAGGACACCTCTAATTTACATTTCAAAAAAGCATTTAACAAATTTAAAATCTTCCCTAGTATGAACCCGAAAACATCGGAAGTTTAACCAGTTTCGCCCAATTAATAAATACTAGTAAATAATTTAAACTATTTGCTAATTTTACCTCAGTTGCACCCACATTCTTTTAGGAAAAATTTTTTTATTGAAATTTCAAATCAGCAAGTGCACTTTTAACCCTTTCAACCCTGAGTCTGTTGTTCTTTTGACCCAAAATCAGGAATTTAGGAATTTTTTCTCGATCTGCCCAAGATTTCTGCTTACTTCTGCAATTCGTGGAACACCCTTTCGAAGAATTGGGCAATTTATCTTCCGAATCGAAGAAAAAGAAATTAGGCAATCAGTGATTGTTTTCAGGTAGTTCGTCAGACTTGACAACAATGATGAATTACTCCGAATTTGGATTTGGTGAATAACAAATTCATCTTATAATATAAAATGCAGTGAAGTTAAAAACTCTAAAAATTTAACTTCGTGACGCCCTCGGCAATATATGTGGACAGTTATTTTTTTTTATAATTATAATTACTATCCTTAATAAAAACAAACTTTGATAGTAAATTACTCACTACAGAATCTCTCAACAAGAAAATTACAAATCTTATAACTTGACAGCACTAATAACGATATTGACGGACTACAGTTAGGAATATGAAAATAGCGTCAAATAGTATTTCGACTGTCAGAGTATTGGATTATTTGAACAAATCCTTAATATTGGATAAAAATAATGCCATCATCATCAGTAACACAGCATCTCCATGGTGGGCCAAGGCCGTCAGAGAGGAGATGTTTTCTTTTTTTATGGGGTAGGATTGTTAGCCCTACGCTCAACGCTCTACAGTCATATTAGACAGGAAACTAAAGTGGATTCTGAGCCATTACAAACATCTATGACACCGTCGGAACTCGAACCCGAAACCAGTGGCACAGAACGTCAGACAGCTAGTCACTCGGCCATCAGGCCCCAAAAATAATACCAGATATATTAAATATCTGTTGTTTTTTATCCCACTTAATCGACAGCAACATCTGGACCCAGTCCAAGAACCCGTGCGGTCTCATGGAAGGAAAGTAAAAGGAGGGGAAGCTTCTGTTGGGATGGAGCACCTGTAGGTAGAAGTGTGACTTGGCTCCGTGACGCTGAAGAAGGATAGCAGTGTCTTCCAGGAGGACTTTTAGGGGAGAACTACTCGGCAATTGAGTATCGTACGGAAAAAACTCGGAAAACTCCCACCAGGTAGTCCGACTCACGAAGCAAGATGCTGAACATCCCAATGTGTATATGAGGATATGATGATATGTTAGATCATTTTAGAGGCTTCTTTTGCATGACTTCAAGTAGCTTATAGACAATTGATGCGATCTGTACATCTCTGTGTTAAGTCGCTTCCCGACCAGAGAATGAGGCAAACGAGTAGTTCTCGCTCCGAATCAGTCTGACCATGAGAAACAAGGCATGTTTTCTCTGGCTGCGACTAAAAGCTGGTCGAAAAGGACATCCACGAGAAATCCCCTTGATGAGCCAGGAAAAACAATCCTGGTTGAAGCGGAGAGACGGTTGACTCACTCCGAGAGCGTCCACACTGAGACAAACAGGTTTATAATCGGTGCTCCAAAACTGGATTTGGTTTGGTATTGGTTAGATATCGACAAACAAAATCCAAAACTCACTTGTCTCGTTCTTTGATCTGTATGCTGCTTTAAACGGCGTCCAGACGAAAGAACGAGACAAGCGAGTAGTTCTCGCCCCGAGTGTCTTTGTCTGACTGCGAGAAACAAGCCACATTATCTCTGTCCTTGAATGACAACTAGTCGACAATTCTGTTCATGGGAACGCTTTTAATGAGAGAGAAAAAACGACCCTGATTGGAACGGGGTGAGACAATTGACTCACTCCGAGGGTTCTGCCCACACTGAGACAAACCGGTTTATATTTAGTTCGCGAGAACGACTCGCTTGTCTCACTCTCTTGTCTGGACGCTGCTTCAGAGAACGCAAACTAAAAACATGTCGAAGAAGACAACTAAGAGTGACAGGATTCCAGATGTGAGCTATAAAATCAATCACTTAAAAGTATTTTAGTTAATTTACCATAACATTAAAATTTATAACATTAACATTAAAATAAAATTAAAATTTGATATAAATATTAACTATTAAATAACATTAAATATATAATAATTAATAGATATTAAATATTAATAAATATTAAATAACATTAAAATTTTAATTAATTAAAGTTTAATTAGTAAAAATTAATAATAACATTAAAGTTAGTTAGTGCTGTTCTATAATTTTTAAGTGGCGTAATGTTCCAACAACCATGATTTAATGAAAATTGCAAATAAATCATTTTTTTTTTTTTTTTGTTCTAATGCAGATGGCAAACACTTAAACATGGACGTCTTGAATGCCTTAAGGCAAGTGCTGCACAGACGTACTCACTTTGCATTACCCAGGGGGTGCGTGTAACTTAAAGATAAGCCACGGACGCGGAGTAACAATGCCCCCGCAACGCTCTACGATCCCATTAGGACCGGGACGTACGGTGATTCCAAACCACTACACATATCCATGGCACCGCCGGGACTCGAACCCGAAACCTGTGGTACCGAGCGCCAGAGCGCTAGCCACTCGGCCATTCAGGCCCCCGCAAATAAATCATACCCAAAAATATTCTAAAACGCTAAACACCAGTGTTTACTGATAATGGGGATAAACACTGATACACTTGAACGGTACAAACAGTTCAGCTATTTGTTGCCACGCCAGTTTTCAACGAAGAGTGAACGAACCGTTCCATGACTCGTTTGTTTATTCGAAGCTGATGGACAAGATGAATCGATGTTTTCGTAATTTAATTAAGCTATTTGGTCCACTTCTTCCAAACTCGCCATGCACTGGTATTCCAGAAAACATCTGATCAACAACACAGATCGTTGATCAGAAAAATAAAAATAAAAAGTGCAGTTCCTAATTTTATTTTAACTCAAGTGCATTGGACTCAAATAGGATTTTAACTCTCAAGTGGTCAGAGCTCACGGTGATGATGATAAATGAAGTGGTATATGGGGATGTGAAGCAACAAGGACTATAATCCCTTAATCACTATATATATATATGAACAGTTAGTTTTTTTCCTTATTTTTAATATGTCACTCTCCACAACGCTCTACGATCGTGTTAGACCGGGACCAACGGTTTAAAGTGGATTCCGAACCACTACAAACATCCATGGCACCGTCGGAACCCGAAACCTGTGGTACTGAGTGCCAGAGCGCTAGCCACTCGGCCATTCAGGCCCAGAGAGCTCTCGGTTTCCGAAGCTGAGTTCGAAAACTAATAAGCCGTGAAAGAGTGTTGTAAATCCTTAGGCTGCAGACTGCAAACCTTTTTCGTTGGGTTTGAAGACGAGTCAGGAAAGCTGCAAATCCGAGTTGCCCTTGCTGGAAAAAATCGTTCTAAAATATGTGTGTATCTAAACAGCAGATATACCATATATATATATATGTAGGATTTGTTTCTATGCTAAGCACCAGATGGAAACACATCACGGACTATGTGTCTTTCACACCAACCGTTTGCCATGTAGTGGCAGTATTGGACCTTGAACTCTGGCCCTGGGAGAAGGAAAGAAGCCCCGTAGTTGGGCGCGAGAGAGGAACGCTGGGAGATGGCGAAACTGCAACGCGCTGCGTCAAGCAGCGGTAGAAAATGGTTGTGAATGATTAATTGTTTCTGTAAATATTGATGTAAATAGAATATCTTTTAATTAAATATGTGTTGTTGAGAGAAAACCAACGCTTCTTTATTTCGGTTCGGAAATACACCCCTAGACACCCACTGCAAAAGTACAGCCACTGTTAGACTGGTAGAGAAATCTAACAAAACTGTGGGTTCGGCTGGGATTCATCAGTTGAAACCGGTGTAAGTCTACATAAATTGGGGATTCGGCTGGGATGCATCCATTGCAAGCGCCCAAATCTACATATATATATATATATATATATATATATATATATATATATATTTTTCTTGGCAACCTATGTGAGGTTGAATACTCATACTAAAATTCCCAGTATATACTCAAGAACTCACACTCCTTCTTTCATTATATACTTAAGCACGCTTATTCTTACTGTCAGTGCATGCTCAAAGGTACATACTCAAATATTCATACTCCTTCTTCTTCTTTATAGGAGCAACAGCCCCATGGTGAGTCAAGGCCATCTGCTTACAAGCAGATACTCAGACTCCTGCTCTCATTATTTACTCAAGTAGTCGTACTCATACTGTCAAGGCATACCCAAGAGTACATATTGAAGTATTCATACTGTCAGTATATACTGAAATATTCATACTCTCAATAAATTTCCAAGTATTCATACTTATACTCTCAGGCGCCATACCATTCTCCATCAATCTGCCCGTAAACAATGCTCGAACAGAAATCAAACAACTGACATTACAGATCCTGCCATCTTATCGAAGGTTAAGAATATATTCTCAATTATTTATCTGTCTTATTCTTTAGAGGCCGAAGTCCCACAGCTGGAAAAAAGAAAAAAAAAATCCTGGACCGGTTTTATGTTTAGATGACCCAGTGGTTCAATAGTATCGCCAATTTATTGTCCCTGCTTCAATTGCCATGCATCCTGCATCTTAACGTTTTCTGACAATCCCGTATTACGTAATCGGTTTTGATTGGTACGAGATTTTTTTTTTTTCTTTCTACTCATCGTCTTTTAAACTCAATATGTGTTGTAGATTTTATTCGATTCTGTAGTGATCCAAGTTTATATAGATTCATTTATCATTCGAGGTGATAGTGATCATCTATACTAAACGGATACTTTTATGTCATGGCATTTTAAAATCAGCCGTTATTGTCACTACTAATACTACACCACATCACATCACTGTGCTTGGAGCTGAGTTGCCCATTTACAGTTTGGGAATGATGTGGTGAGAAGTCTGACTGGGCTCCGTCTGACAGTCATATGAGACGGGATCTACGGCTTAAAGTGGATACCTGATCACTGCAAACGTCCATGGCACCACCGGGATTCGAACCCGAAACCTGTGGTACCGAGCCCCAGGGCGCTGATCCCTCTGCCATCAGGGGCCCTAAAGAGAACTAGATATCCTCTCGTAACAGAAGATAACGGGACGGATTGCAAAAAACGGGCCGTTGGTATTTGGCGACTTTTTTGTGCCGCCAACTGAGCGATAAGTCATCCAGTGTGACAACCTGGATTTCTTGTACTGTTTGCAATTCATTTCACTTACAATCGCAACTCTTTTATTGACACACTTCGGCGAATAAAATTTTTCGAAGCACTGCGAACAACCATGGTACCGCCGGGACTCGAACCCGAAACCTGTGACACAGAGTAGCATCAGACCCCATTTATAACAGCAAGACAACAAACTTAAAGCATAGGGAAAAAAGGGGGAAAAATTAGAACTAACAGGACTTTTTTTTTTATTAATTCCACACATTTACCTTTCATTGTTCACAAGCATGTTAAAAAAATGATAACAAAAATCGGCACTAGATCCGACACAAATAAATAAAAAATAATTTATAATTTATTTAATTATTTATAAATAAAAATAATTTAGAATATAAAAAAATAAGCCTATATAATAGGTCATTATTTAAAACAGACAACGAAGTATATTAAAGAAAGAACACAAACTCAATGAACATAATTTAATGTTTAAATTTCAAGAATGATTTAAAAAAAAATAAATAAATAACATTTTTTTAATCTCGTTCCTCCAAACGATTGTATATTGTTTATTATGTTTTAATGAATGAAAGCAGACGATCCAACATCCAACTATTCAGACGATTTAATCTGTTGCCAGAAAACATAATTTTAATCAATTAATAAAGAAAAAACAGTTTATAAAAAAAAGTCATGACTTCCGCCTATGCAAGAATAAAAAATAAAATTCCTACATTGAAAAAAAATGGGCATCTCATTATTTTCCTTTTTGAGTTATGATTTGGATAAATTTATTTAATATCTAAATTGCTTGTTTTCATTTTTACGAATGAAAATGAACTGCTGACGAATAACTTAAAAATGTAATTTTAGCATAAAAAGTAACAATATTTATTTCACTAAAAATAACGAGCAAGGAGTTTTCTTAATTTTTGGTAAGGGAACAGACAAAATAAAAAATAATAGACTTAGTAAAAAAAATTGAGCCTGTATTTTGATAGCTTTTAAATTATTCTACAATTTAAAATAGCCAACGGCCATACTATGCTGAATATACCGGTTCTCGTTAGATCAAGCATCATTGGGCGCGGTCAGTACTTGGGTGGGTGACCACCTGGGAACACCGCGTGCCGTTGGCATTCACAAATTTGGGACCTGAATGGCCGAGTGTCTAGCGCTCGGGGCCACAGGTTTCGGGTTCGAATCCCGGCGGTGCCATGGATGTTTGTAGTGGTTCGGAATCCACTTTAAGCCGTAGATCCCGGTCTCCTATGACTGTAAGAGCGTCACGGACCCAAAGTCAGACCTCTACCTACGGATGCTCCATCACAATGGAAGCTGCTTGCTTACCCTTCAATCATGAGTACATATGGGCTCGTGGGCTTGGCCAGCCAAGTGGGATAAGAAACAACAAAACAACAACAACACAATTTAAAATTTAAAAGCTATCCCGAATGGCTAGCGCTCTGGAACTCGGTATCACAGGTTTCAGGTTCGAGTTCCGGAGGGATTGATATTTGTTTGGAATCCATCTTAAACCGTAGGTCCGGGTTTAATACGACACTATATACTATACACTATATACTTGTTCTATTACACCACACAGCATCATTGTGCCTAGTGCTGAGTTACCCCTCTACAGTTTGGGAATGATGTGGGTGAGAAGAAGTATGATTGGGCCATGTGACGCTCTACGGTCATAGGAGACGGGGACCTTAGGCTTAAAGTAGATTCCGAACAACTACTGACATGCATGGCAATGCCGGGCTTCGAACCTGAAACTTGTGGAACCGAGCGCCGGAGCACTATCCACTCTGTCATCAGGCCCTCAGTCTAATATGACTGTAGAGCGTTGAGCGTAGGGCAGAAAACTCTACCCTGTAAAAATAAAAGCATATCCTGTCTGCCAATAGGTGCCAATAGGCAGATGTTTTTGGCCCACCATGGGGTTGTTGCGCCAATGAAGTATGTATTGGTTTGGTTTGTCACTCCGCTGTCATTTTTTGCACACTTTAGGCTAAACAGATCGGGACTACAATTTAAAGTGGATTCCGAATCAGCAGCAAACATCCATGCCACCGCTAGGATTCGAACCTCAAGCCTGTGGTTCCAACTGGCAGAGCGCGCGCCAATGATGAAGAAACAAAAAATACAGACCGATAAACGCACATAAATACTTTTCTTTATGCATGGTAATTTAACGGTCACACTTTCAGGGGGGATACAGCTTATTAAAATATGCAGTTTTTTTATAGGAATGTAAAGTCGGAAGTGACACGTTGAGGCTCGAATAAAAAAAATGAGATATGGAAAAAAAAGCGTTGCTTATTTGCAGCATCATTGCAAAGTGCTTCTTTGATTCAATGTTTACAATGAAGTGTCGCCAACCAAAGTGATTGGTGAACAATTCCAAAAATGCCATATATTTCGCGCATGCTTGCAGCCGCAATGGATAATAGAGCACCGAGGTCCTCATTTGAGTCAATTGGAGTCTCGTAAATGAAAACACAGTTGCAAACACAGTGAGCATCAGGGTCGGCAGCCAGAGGACTTGAAACTCGTCATGTGACGGTATCAATTGGCTTATTATGCCTAGATGTTGCAAGACATTTGTTTGAAAGTGTGTTTGTCCCTCAACACATCACTTCCGACCCTACATTCCTATTAAAGAAAATATATGTTCTAATAAGCTGTACCACCTCTAAACGTTTGTCCCATGACATGTTGAATCACCCTGTATCGAGAGAAATTTCCGTTTAGAAAGATATCCAAACAGTATTTACGGAAGAATAGTATGCACTTGGGCAGGGTGGCTGGCGGTCTGGCTCTCGATACCAAAGGTTTCGGGTTCGAGTCCTGCGGGTGCCATGTATGTTTGTAGTGGTTCGAAATCCACTTTAAACTGTAGATCCCTGTCTAACAGGATCGTAGAGCATTGCGGAGGACATTGTTACTCCGCGTCCGTAGCTTATCTTCAAGCTAAACGCACCTCGTGAGTAGTGCTAAATGAGTAACATCGGTGCAGCGCTTGTCTTAAGGCATCAAAGACAACTGTCTAAGTGTTTGCCAGCTGCATTAGAACAAAAAAAAATAGTATACTATCTTTAAATATCCTTCCAATATGCGTTTCTTAACTTCCTTTTTTTTTTTTTTTTTCCACTTAGCCAAACATACTAGTTTGTGTTAAAAAGAAGAAAAAAGGGAAGTTAAGAAAATATGTCAGAATTTCCCCCAAATCGAAAAACAAAGTAACGCTCAAAAAAAGTAGGTCGCGTTTATCATATTTATACGCACTCAATATTAATATGCCTGCCAGACCATAAGACAGGACAACTGAACTAAAACAGGAGTTTGGGTGAAATATTAAAATAGAAAATATTTCTAATGCTATTTTTCACAATTAATGTGAGTTTAAATATAAGCCTACAAAAAAAAAATAATAATAATAGTTCGATATAGTAGTGTAGATTAGTATTGAATTTGTGAAAAGTACAAAAAAAAAAAAAAAAAAAAAATCGCATTGTTATTTAAATGTAAAATTCTTGCAGACGATTCAATATGAATAAAGTTTTTTACTTAACTATGGCATCAACGATTAATGCATGAAAGTTAGGAATTCAATAAATGGAATTAATTAAAACATTAGAGAGTTTTTGCATACTGTACGTTAGTTACCGTAGGACGTCCGTTAGCTTTTTCTCCTTAGCGCGTATGCTCATAGGAAACATTATTACAGATACGCATGCGCAGTTTCCTATGAGCATGCGCGCTAAGGAGAAAAAGCTAACGGACGTCCTACGGTAACTAACGTACAGTATGCAAAAACTCTCTATTGAGTTAGTTAATTTCCTAAGAAGAAAAATATATATTTTTATTTTTAAGTGACTGTTGGTTTATTAAACTTTATTTACAAAGTAGACACACTCTAAATTATATAAATTATTTATTAGGTTATTATAATTAAATTATAATTAAAAAAGAAACAATTATTTTTATGTATCCTTTTACTCGCTTTACTGAACTTTAGCTTTATATAAATCGAATACATTTCCTTATATTATTTGAAAATTATTTATGTTCATTTTTAATTTATGGAAAACAGTTTTTTTTTCATAAATTAAAATCTACTATTAAATTATTATATTAAATCCATTATCAAATTATTTAATTATAATTAATAATAGATAATTTTATTAATTATTAATAATTATTAAATATCTATATATAATATATTATTGAATGATTTAATTATGTTATTTATAAAAAATATTTCACTTTTTATCATTGGAAATTCCTTTTTTTTTTTTATTCTGAATATGTTTATTGTTTAGTGTAGTGACTGATAGCATTGGACAAATGTCATCAGATTCACTATCACTATGATGCCATCAGATTCACTATCACTATGATGCCATCACTGTGGTAGCAAGATTAATCTTGTTACCATAGCGACGTATTTAAAATGCCATTGGCAGCTGTAATGTTGAAAATAAAGAAATGTATTAAAATATTTATTTATAATTTTTTAAAAAACCTTATCGGTCTTGATATCTATCTTTATTTGAATGTAGAATTAAAAATAAATAACATGAAATACAAATAATAAAATAAATAAAATATATTTTTTTTAATTGCGTCGAGGACTGGGTCGTATTGACCAGCAGCCCAAAATGGACCGCACAAACGAACGCTGTTACTCACTTAGCATTACCATACGTGTAGCTTGAAGATAGGCTATGGAGAGTAACACTACCCCCACAACGCTCTACGATCCTAGTGGACCTGGACCTACTTCTTAAAGTGGATTCCGGGCCACTACAAACATCAATGGCCCACCGGGATTCGAACCTGAAAGCTGTGGTACCGAACACTAGTCACTCGGCCATTGGGCCCCATAAAACACAAATATATATGATGAATTTAATTAATAATATAAATATAAATGATAAATTTTAATTAATTAAAAATAAGTCTAGCCAATGTATTTATTATAATTTTATTTAAAATTAAAATTAAAAATTTATTGTCAGCAATTTGTGTTTAATATGACAAACCTTTCAGTTACAAATGCGCTTGCATAGAACTTTCAGCGGCCTGGAGGCCAAGTGGCTAGTATAAGGCCAGTATAAGGCTAGTATAAGGTATTAATACAGGGTTCTCTGGCCTTTGTTGTCCCAGGCTTCAGGTTCAAATTCTTTCGTGGATGTCCGAGAGTGGTTCGGAATCCATTTTAAACTGTAGGTACTGGACTGTTTACCCCTCGTGTGCACAAAATGACCGTAGAGCGACAAACCAATCTAAGAATTTTCGACAACTAACTTTCAAAATTTGTAACATATATTTTTCTACCACTTTTTAAAAAAAATTTCGCAAAACATTTTTGTAAGATAAATTTAAAATTATGATTTTTTTTTTTTTAAATCGCCTCTAGGACAGCTTGCTAAAAATCTTTTATTAGCATAAGCAAACAAATAAAAAAGGCAATATTTGAAAAATTTGCAAATAATCGATACATTTCGCAGTGATGAGAAACAGAGTTAAGAGAAACACCAAATGGAAAAGAGCAAAAATCCGCACCAGACGAGGCATTGGCCAATTACCAGTGTTGAGAGGCTTCAACCTCTGCGAATAGAGGTCGGAGAGTCAATGCTCTGCAGAGATGAATTGCCCTCTCCTCCAATTGATTCCGAGCGCAAGGCACGACTCTCGTTAACGAAAAAGCACCCGAGCTGCAAAACCAACCCACTTAATGGAAGATCCACATTTCTTTATGTTAGAAAGAGAAAAACAAATGCAGGTTTTAAATATTCTTTAAAAAATATCTGTATACGTACAAGCGATCTCTCAATAAATGAAAATAAATAATAAGTATTCTTTAAATTAAAGTATAATAATAAAAAGCGTTCATGATAACAAAACAAAAAAAATTCTAAAAAAAAATAATAATAATAATAATAAATATTCTCTAAATTAAAACCTCATCATAATAGAGAGTTTTTGCATACCGTACTTTAGAAATACGGTATTTTTTTCTCTCTAGCGCACATGCTCATAGGAAATTGCGCATGCGTATCTGTAATAATGTTTCTTATAAGCATGCGCGCTAGGGAGAAAAAAATACCGTATTTCTAAAGTACGGTATGCAAAAACTCTCTAATAACTGGCTCGACAGCCCGTTGTGGGCCTTCTTTAAAAGATCCAGCCAGGCTGTTCTCCTCTTGGCTGTGGACCTCCAGTTTTTTATCTTAATGATATTAAAATCAGAGTGTAAACAGTCGACCCATCTCTTTTTCGGTCTTCCCCTTGGTCGCTGTCCAAAAGGGATTGCAATGAAAACCCTCAAAGCAGCTCTATCACTTTCCATTCTCATGAGATGACCGGCCCATCTCATTCTGTTCAGTTTAATACATTTTAGAATGTCAATATCTCTAAAAAGCTTGTAAAGTTCAAAATTGTATCTTCTTCGCCCATTTCCATTGCCATTGATACCACCAAGAATAGTTCGCAGCTCTTTCCTTTCAAAGATTGCCAACATTTTCTCTTCTCTTGCTGTTAGTGACCAGATGCATATGTTAACACTGGTCTTATGAGAGTTTTGTACAGTAAAATTTGAGTCCTTCTTTTAATCAGGTGGGATCTTAATTGGCTTCTAAGACCAAATAGGCAGCGGATCTCGGGGCTGATTTCATTTTGGTATTCAATCTCAGATCCCAGGTAAGTAAACTTTTTAACACTTTGAAATCTATGTTGCTAGATTTTAAAGAAATCATCAAGTTAGTAATAAATCTACGTTAAAACATAATATAAATAATAAATAAATAATCTGCTAGGCCGATATAGAGTTTACCCGTAAAATTTATAATTTAAAGAACAAGACGCAAAGCATCAATTTTAAAAAATAAAAAATAAACAAGTAATATAAAAAAAAATATATTTTTTAAGTCAATTCCTACTTTTTTTTTTTATTCTATTGCAGAAAGTTCTTTATAAATAATTTTCATTCATTAGTAATGTAATTATTAATAATAATAATAATTATCTGGTGCCATCTATTGGTAGATATATGCAACTTATCTAAAAAAAAACTAAAATTAATGAATTAAATTTAATGGCTGAATTAATATTTGAAAAACCTGTATTAACATCCAGTGTCATCCACTACAAGTTCAAAAAAAATGTATTTGAACTTGAGTGGATGAATAAAAAGCATTTTATGAACGATTGAAAATTTGAACGAGATATATATAGGGAGAGTGTGAACTAATAGAAGGAATTGAAAAAATAAAGAATACCAAAAAAAAATTTTTTTTTTTTTTTAAATTCTCACTTTGAAATAAAATTCACCAGACGATCTTTTAAAATAATTTCACTTGTTTAAATATTAATTTAATTTTTTAATTATATTAATAAAACACGAAAGAAATTAAAATAAAGATAAAAAAGTTCGTGAAAAAAACTTGCAGAACTTGAAAACTTGAAGAACCCCAAAACAATGCTCATAATTTTGTGGGTAAAAATATTTTCAAAATTAAAATATGATGTAAATTATTCTATACATCTGAGATGAAAAGTACAGTTAAATAATTGATATTAATTGTTAAACAAATTAAATCGTAGTGATCTGGTAAAAAGTGCGTAAAAAGAACCGTAAAAAGAAAACTCCTGTCTAGAAAGTTGCCAGTAGGCAGACGGCCTTAGCCCACCATGTGGCTATCGCACCAATGAAGAAGAAATCGCTGAAATAATTAATTACTGTGTTAAATAGTATGGACAGTTTAAAATCTTCCATCGTTTAGTTAAAAAACAAATGGCGATAAAAAGATATTCTGTCATCACTATACTTTCAAATGAAGCTAATGAACTCTGGGTATGTTGAAAGATACCATCATTCTACGAAATATATTATCAGCAGACGTTATTTTTGAAAATCGAAAGTGAAGATTAGAATAAAGACATGATTATTAGAAAATAAACGTCGAAATATATTATTACTAAATAAGAAATCTGATTAAAGGATCCACTGTAAAATACGAATATTCATTTCAGAACCTAATTTGCATAAAAATAAACGCGTATGTAAATACGGAATAAACAAATATCCCTGATCAAACGATAGTTGGAAGCAGACGATTTTTTTATCTCTTTTCCGTTCAAGTGAATGAATTGACAGAAGTGAAGAAATCGAATCTTTATTTATTTATTTTTTTTTTCTAAAGAGCTCGTTAAATGAATCTCAGCATGACTTCTGGAACGAAACGGACTTAATGAAGAGTCCACCCCTTCTTCTCCCCCCTCCCCTTAAAAGTGCGGTGTGGCCTGAGAGCTCTGTGTCTTATTGCGAAAGATTGCATTTTTATAAATAATGATAAGACTGGTTTATGGTTCTTAAAATATAATGGATAGCAAGAGAAGATATACGCTTATCATGGCATGTTTTGGAATTTCTTTTTAAAACTAATTATATTTTTGAGGATTTAATTAACTATAGGGAATGTTTTTTTTAGTGATTAAATTTTTTGTTTTTTCTCTTGAGATGACCCTGTTTTTTAATCAATGTTTCCCTAATTTGAGATAAGTTTCCTAAAAGGTACAACAAAACAGGAAATTAAATTATTTTTTTTAATTAAACTTATTGACATCTTTAGTATAATGGACTACTTTAACTTTTTAAATATTGCACATGTCTTATAAAATCATTAACCATTAGAGCGGCACATCTGTAGCGTTGTCTAGAATGCACCACGGGGTTACAGTGTACCAACATTGAATCCCCACAGTTTAAAACGAAAATTTCTACTGGACACCAACACAGGACTTACCAGCCGATTGATTTACATTATCCATCCATACCATAGACACGGTAATTGTAGATTCGGTTTCATTTTCGGGTTTCGAACCCAACTTTCTCCGATCGAAAATCACCAACTAGCTACCTTTACCTAAATAATCACTTGAAATTTGTTTTGTAGAAAAGGAACTAAAAATTTCATTAAGGAATATTGATTAAGTGGGAAGATTCTCTGTTTGCAACTACACTAATGTCCATAAATTAAGCATAATGAAGTTCAGGCAAAGAAAAAGACAGAAGCAAAACAAATTTGACTTATTTGTAAAGTCTATTTATTAAACAAAAGGTAAAGAGCAAGAAAGATGCTATATGTTTGACATAATTAATAAAAATTGCGATTTTTACTCCCTGGAGCAAATTTCAAAAAAGAACCTATTTACAAAAAACAGTATAACATGGTTAGTATGATGGTTAATATGGAGTATGTCTTCCGGACGATGCCATACAGGCCTTACAACGCCTAGGCATGCTGAGTATCAAATTATCAATCTGATCTTGGGGAATGTTACACCACTCATCAAGCAATGCCCTCCGAAGTTCCGGTTGACAGGTGGGAGGGGGTTGCTGATGAGACAGGTCTGATGCTGTGCTCCGTCTGTTTCTTTTGGCAGTAACTGCTAAATACCGGTCCTCATTCGGCGTTGTATCTCGGGGGGCGACCTGTGCTGTAACATCTACTCACATTACCATCATCTTGGAATCGTTGCCAAAGCCTGGAGATGACACTCTGGGCGATTCCAAGTTCTTCGGATACTTCCAGCTGGGTACGTCCACATTCCAGTCGTCCGATAATTCTACCACGTAAAAAATCATCCACATGCTTCCTTTGTGCCATAGCTATACGGTTATTGCACTGAAAGGCTTTTAAAGCGCTTGTGAACACTTTTACTTCGTTGCCACTATTCCTTATATACCCCTCTCTTACACTCTCGTCATTGTGACGTACTATCCGCGCCATCTGATAATTTCCTGTAATTTGCATATTCTTCTTCAAGATGTGTGTGATAATTCTACAGGTGAAATTTTTATTTTAGAGTTCAATTTCTGTGTGATTCTGAATTATCCTTAATTTATGGACATGTGTGTAATTTCCGGACTAAAGAAGCCAAGTTCGAATCAAAAACTCTGTCTATGGCGGGGATGGTGATGAAATGTCCTTGCGTCGAATTCAAGGAAGGTGTTATCTCTTCGAATGTCACCTTTAAATGAATTCGTTCTAAATAGGGACGAAAAAATATGTGGATTCAAAGTCGCAGTACTCCTCATGGGGCAATACTGGGTAACGCTGAATCTTATACATGTCTATCGTTCTAGCATTGAAGACAGTGTGCCTGAAATTTGAAAACAACAAGAAAAGCTGGTAAAAAAAATAACCCTTCAAAGAATTGTTGCAATTGAAATAGTATTACATATTTTTCACAATTTTCACAAGATATCAATTCTAACAGGGCTCCGGGCTTTCGACAAGCTTCTGGCAAAAAATAATTATTTGGAGCAATTTCTAATATACTGAAAAATCGATGGGATCGATAAATCTGTAGATTTCGATGTCGTTACGGGAGTTATCACAATTTAGAATAATCTTTTCTCTAGAGGTTCTTTCTCCTGGACGCCAACAGGGGACTTGCCAATTTATAGATTTATGTTACCCATCCCAGATAAAAACCTGGTAGGGTGTTATTAAGGGAGGATGCTAACCCCCTTGAGTGAGTTTGTTAAAATTTGTGGAAGCAGACCCCCGTGGTTCACCCTGGCTAAAGCTAAATCTGTTACATGCCTGCCGTTCTAGTTGCCGTTGTTACTTATCCCACTTGATAATCATCTAGATCAAGCCCATGAACTCGTATGGATTAATGGAAGAAGGAGGCAACTTCGGTTGTGATAGAGCACCCGTAGGTAGAAGTCTGATTTGGCTCCGTGACGCTCTTACAGTTATATGATAGACTTATAATAACTTCGGGTTGGAACTTTGATTGCGATTGATTTGCTTTGCTTGATTGATTACTTTGATTATAGGCTGTTGTAAAGATATCAGATTTATAAACAAACATTAAAAGTTAAACAAACTCATGGATATGCATATCAAATTTTAAAGTTACATATTTATAATCATTGGATTAAATTTCTTCATTTTATTAATGCAACCCAGGTAAATAATGAATAACAACTAGATAAATACAATCATCATCATCAGTGGCGCAACAACCCATAGTGGGCCAAGACCGTCTGCCTACTGGCAGATTTCAAGATAGGAGATGTTTTTCTTTTTACAGGGTAGGGTTGTCAGCCCTACAGTCATATTACATCGGAGTTTACGGTTTAAAGTGGATTCCGAACCACTACAAACATCCATGGTACCGCCGAGACTCGAACCCGAAACCTGTGGCACCAAGCGCCAGACACTCGACCATTCAGGTTCATTGTTCTAGTAGCGAGTGACACTAGGTCAAAGTATATTTTCTGTATTGGGAAAAAAAAAACTTCATTAACATAAATTTTTAACACAATAGAGAGTTTTTGCATACCGTACGTTAGTTACCGTAGGACGTCCGTTAGCTTTTTCTCCCTAGCGCGCTTGCTCAGTTTCCTATGAGCATGCGCGCTAAAAACAACGTTGAGAATAATCTAGAACTCTGTTTCTTTCCACAAAGAAAAACAAATCGCAGAGTACACTCCCCCCCATAAAAAGGACGCCAGTTTCTTGGAATCGCTTATCCAATTTCGGCTGACAGAGTGATACATCCATTACTCAATTGGCGAGCGGCGACAATTGCGTTATCGAGGAAATGAGAAAATTGCGCCTCGCAGAGGGAGAAAGAGATTCTCCGTCAATTGCTGGGTGCCTTTTTTCTCAGTAATTTTCTCACTTATCTCTCTCTCTTGCCGTTCTATTTATTTATTTGTTTGTTATTTTTTTATACAATTTATCTAAACATCGGCAATGAGACTTGGAAAACACGTTTTTCTTAAACAAGCAACGTGCTGTTTATGAAAACACGTTTTATTTTAATATTTTTGCTTAAAATTAATATTTAATAGTGAGAAGATTAATAATAAAAATAAAATATTAACCTTATCAATTTTGCTCTTCTGGCAAAATAAACATGTATTTTTGGAGAGAAATAATTCATTTTCATATTGAGAAATTTGTGTTTAAATAATTTAATATTTAATATATATTTTTAATATAACATCCATTTTATTATCAGAAAAAAATCATTGTGTTGTTGTTTCTCATCCCACTTGGTGACAGCAATATCTAGACCAGGGGTGGCCAACTCGCGACCCGCCTTGAATATTTTTCCGGCTCGTGAGATATATTCCACTTTCACAAAATATATTTTATAATGGCCAAATAAGGGAAAACCAATGTATTAAAAGAATACATTATGTGTGTATCCATAGATTCAAAAATGAACTATCGAAATGATGAGAAGATATTAACTTTGATTTTAAAATAATATTCTTGCGAATATAGGACAGATATTGCCTGTTTTATAGATGAGTTTACAGTTATGAGTTCGCAGAATAATTAAATTATATTCTGCGAACTCATGAGGCGCGCGCTTCTTGGAACATTTTATATAGCAAATTCTATGTTTGACTTTAAGTGACCTCAGTGACGGTA
The DNA here is from genome assembly GCA_021605075.1 of Caerostris darwini. Classification (NCBI taxonomy): domain Eukaryota; kingdom Metazoa; phylum Arthropoda; class Arachnida; order Araneae; family Araneidae; genus Caerostris; species Caerostris darwini. The sequence goes on along the minus strand of BPLQ01012119.1, from coordinate 126,821 downwards.
AACGTTATAGATCGTATAGAGACTCTTAGTTGAAGTTGTTAGCGCTTTTGGTTCAACCTACACCTGCGAAACGTTTTTTTTTTTTGAAAATGAAATTGATCCAACACAAAACACGCTCAAACATAACGGACGCTAATCTGCAACACCCATGACGATGTGCAAATACACAAATTGGGATCGGTTTGCAAAAGCTAAGTAAAAGAGTGGAGAAACACATATCGCACTAGTAAAATGAATATTTTTTAATTATTTCAGTTTTTTTTTATTTCGTTTGTATTTATGCATTTTTTATAGTTCATTTTAAGTGTTACATATTTCTTTACAATGTGTCATTATTATTATATTATCTATGTTTTACATGTAAGAATAAAAGTAAACACAATAATAATAACTCATTATGTTCCAATTTTTCACTCCAAAAAATGTCTATATATCCCCATATTAGATATCGACCCATTATAATTTTCTATGCGGCCCGCGGAGTGAGGATGCATTTCCAAAGTGACCCGCAATTGTGATGGAGCACCCGTAGTAGAAGTTTGATTTGTTTCCGTGACGCTGCCTTTTACGGGGTAGGGTGGTCAGCCCTACGCTAACTAACTCCCTGGCACTACAGTCCATGTTGGCCTATAGCCATCTACTTATTGGCAGATATTTTCTTTTTACGGGTAGGATGACCAGCCGTACACCCAATGCTTTACAGTCATATTAGACTGGGATCTGAATGACCGAGTGTCCACCGCACTGATACTCGGTGCCACAGATTTCTGGTTCGGGGTGCCATGGATGTCTGTAGTGGTTCGGAATCCACTTTAAGCCGTAGCTCCTGGTCTCCTATGACCGTAAAGAATCGCAGTGCCCCATCAAACTTCTCATCCACATCATTCCTAAGCTGCAAAGCGGCAACTCAGCTCTAGGCACAGTGATATGGTGTGGTGTAGTAGTAGTCATATTAGACCATGACCTACGCTTAAAGTGGATTCCGAACCACTACAAACATCCATGACACCGCCGGGACCCGAACCCGAAACCTGTGGCACCGAGTGCCAGAGCGATGGACAGTCGGCCATCAGGCCCACAAATCATTGTAAAATTTCAAAAGATATAAAAAAAAATCTTAAAGCTCCGTTCTTTTTAATCATAATACCTGAAACTTAGATAATTAAAAAGAACATTTGAAGAATAATTCCTTTTATACGAACAAAAGAATTAACGCTCTACTTTAGAAAACCTTTACATTGAACATTCAATAAACGAAAAGATGTCTTTAAGATAATTGTTGAAATTATAGTTGCCGAATCAAAGGAGAATGTAGAGAGATGTAGAGATCTTGCAGATAACCGTAATACCTATACATCAAAACGCTATCATCGTGTTAAATCTGGAAATATCCATCATTGTTTAAACAGGGCCTTAGGAAAAAATGAATCTGTGCACGTGATGCGATATTATCGAATATGTGAAACAGATGTTTCTCATTAGAAGAAGACGAAATTCTGAAATTTACATAAAGTAAAAATATATATCATCCTTTTTTTATATATTTGACAATGCTTAAAATTTTGCGGAATTTAGTGTACCTGTACTCGTAAAACTTCACCATATTTTTAATTATAATCTTTATTCATTATTATTATGGTCTTTAATTAATTATAATTACTGGACGCACTTTATTGAAAGAAAATTAATTATTATAATTTTAAAGTCGTTTTGAGTCGATTGAAGAGATTCAACGTGAATCGCTTTGAAGGACATCCCTGCCGATGACTTTTTAGCATGCACTGAGGAGTTGGCATAAGTGGATTGTGTCCGGAAGGGATTACTTTGAAGGCGATGAAATAAATTTGAAAGAACAAATAAAGAGTTTTAAAAAAAATAATAATTGGTCTTACTTTTTGGGCACATAGTACGCACATTTTGCTGAGTAAATGGCCACATTAACATCAATTTTATCTGTTTCATTTTTATTCTTTAATTTTACAAATGATTAACTTTATTTTCGTTAGAAACTTCTTTTATTAATAAAAAATGTTTGCAATGTCTTAATGGTGTTTCCATTTCATTTGAGCCAATTGTAAAGATAGTTACATTCATAAATAAACAGATACATCAGTACATAAAATACTATAGAATTAAAAATACAGAGCAATTATTTCAAAGATTAAAAGGGGAAAAGGCAGATAACTTTGTATTTATATTTACAAGCATTTCATGAAAAGAAAAATAATAATTATAATTATTGGTAATTTAAACAATACAATATACAATCAGTATTCAATAATCAATGGCGGTAATCATTGTTTGCTGAATCAATTTCATCTATTTCCCTTTATTTTTTAATTTTACGAATGATTAATTATATTTTTTAAAAACATCTTTTATTAATAAAAAAATTCTTACAGTGTCTAAATGGTGTTTCTATTTCATTTGAACCAATTGTAACGAAAGTTACGGTCATGATTAAAAAGATACATCATTACATAAAATACTATAGAATTAAAAATACAGAGCAATTATTTCAAAGATTAAAAGTTCTCTAAAACCAGTTATACTTATTTTTATTTAATAAAAATGAAAATAATAATTATTATTATTGTGCTGAATATATATAATCGATATTCAATATAATTATAATAACAATCCAGAATTAAAGCTTTGAGGAAAAAATAAATTAATAAAATAAAAAATTTTAATAAGTTCTATTTAAAAAAAAAAATAATCTTACATAATGAAAATCAGTGAACAAAATAGATGAAAAATTAAAGTGTTTTTTCATAGCGCGCCTAACATCTATTTTATTTGTTTCATTTTATTCTTTAATTTTACAAATGATTAATTTTATTTCCTTTAGAAACTTGTTTTATTAGTAAAAAATATTAACAATGTTTTAATGGTTGTTCTTATTTCATTTGAAAAAATTGCAAAGATACTTCCAGTCACAAATAAACAGATGCATCAAATACAGACATTGCAAAAAATATTATAGAATTAAAAATACAGAGCAATTATTTAAAAGATTAAAAGGGAAAAAGACAGATAAGTTTGTATTTATACTTACAAGCATTTAATAAAAATGAAACTAATAATTATTATTATTGTGCTGAATATATATAATCGATATTCAATATAGTTATAATTATAATAATCCAGAATTAAAGCTTTGAGAAAAAATAAATTAATAAAATAAAAACACCATTAAGGCATGGCAAAAAAGATATAGAAATAGAAAATAAAGTTAATCATTTGTAAAATTAAAGAATAAAAATGAAACAGATAAAATTGCTATTATGGCTGCTTTTTTTCTTCATTATTACCAGTCTTTCGATTACGATTCATTTTATCATTATTTATAATCGAAATCGAAAAAGAAATCAAAATCGCAAAGCAATAATGATTATTCTATTTTTTTTAAGTAGAACTAATCAAAAAAAAATAGAATATTTCATTTGAATCAATTGTAAAGAAAGTTACGGTCATAAATAAAAAGATACATCATTGCATAAAATACTATCGAATTGAATATTTATGTTATAATGTTATAATTAAATGTTATCAGTTTATTTTATACTTACAAGCATTTAATAAAAAGGAAAATAATAATAAGTATTATTGTGCTGAATATGCAATCAATATTCAATACAGTTACAATAATAATCCAGAACGAAAGCTTTGAGGAAAAAATAAATGAATAAAATAGAATAATTTAATAAGTTCTATTTAAACAAAATAGAATAATCATTTCAATGAAAATCCTTCAACAAAATCGATGTAAAATAAAATCGTTTGGTTAAAATAAATACGATTCATGCAAGGTAAAAAAAATAAATGTAAAATAAAAGAAAAAGAAATAATTATTAATCATTTGAAAGTATAAACATTTTAAAAATTTTGTTTAATAAATAAAAATTTTAAAATAACAAATATTTGGTTTTTTTATTAAATATACGTTGTTTTTTTTATATAATTATGAAAGAACATCCGCTTATATTATTATTCTTTTCAATTAAATCTTATTTATTTCCATCAGACGATTTTGCATTCTTTTCCGATTTCGATTATAAACAACGATAAAATGAATCGTAATTGACTGGCTGGTAAGCCTAAATCATCCGTTATTTCACATCAAGGTTATAGTGCTTAAATATTACACAGGCAAATAAAATGATTGCAGTTAAAGCTCCGGGCAAGGCCAAAATAACCGGCACGTCTTCCGCTCCGTGGGCTAATTTTGCAAACTAGGATTTCTCTCTCTTTTTTATGCTTTTCTTTTCCCTTTATAAATAATTTTTTCTTCTTTTTTTCCCCCTTTATACCGAACTACCTGTACGTAATTTGCTACTCCGTCGCCTCATAATTTGGGAGAGCTTCTTTCTCGTTCACATCCGGGGAGTAAAATATCTGCTTCCCCCTCCCCCCTCTCTCTCTCTCTCTTTCTCTTCTCAACTAATCGATTTCATATATCCTGAGAACTTGTAATTATTTTAAATTATGTTATATTTAATAAGAGAATAATATCGATCTATTGTCTAGACGGTAGAATTTTCGTTATTGTCTTTCAACCTTTGTTATAGATTTTCTTTTACTTTGTAACTTGGGTAATTTATTATCTTCGACTATGATTTTAAATGGGGGCTATTATAATCACTTGTAAGGAAAAAAAAAGAGGGTAAAATAAATACAAAAAAATGTTAATTCATATTTACCAAAAATGATAATAAATAATGATAAAAAAACTTGAAACATTTTCGGCAACTTATCATGTGTGAACATTAGAGAACGGATGAATAAACTCGGGAATATTCCAATGTTTAATAATGCACGAGATATATGAAGCAATTGATTTGAATACGACAAATACGTATATATGTGGCCAAATTCAATAGCCACATGAATATAGGAATGTTGAATAGATCAAGAACTTCATGAAGAATGAATTGTTCAAGAATCTCTAAAAGAATATACAAAAGTAAGATAATTGTAGCCGTAAATGAAGAATGAAATATCCCAAATTCTACAAGAACCGTTATCACATTCAATATCCAAAAGAATATATCAAAGTTTGAATATTCTAGGCATAAATGTAGAATTAAGTATTCCGAATACAATAAGAAGCTCTATATAGCTCAATAGGGAAAATGCCAAAAGTGATAAAAATGAAACTTCAAAAAGAAGGAATTGATTAATGCACTACGAACACTTGTAACCATTGGATATACAAATGTTTAAGATCCCAACCCCAAACATGAAAAGTGCTTCAAAACCCTACTACAAAGCACTTCAAGCAAAAGCCAAATTCTCCAAAAAGTTCCTGAGGATTAACGCTATTCATGAATCATTTCAAGAGTTAAAGGGCCCAAACTATCATTTTCCGCCAAAATTTGAAATAGAGTTTTATTTGCTTGACCCCTCATTTTCGGATAACGTCGCTGATCCCTAACCAGGATAACATCATGTTCACACATGATGATGTCCATAATAATGATGGTGATGATGATAAGAGTGTAAAATAAATACAAACAAAGCTTAATTTATATTTACAAAATAATAATAATAAATAAATAAATAAAATAACAATAAATAAAAACTCAACTTTTGCTAACTATTCGCGAAGCTTTAATACGACTGCTTTTTTATGCAGACATTGTTAGTCAATTCTTGTGTTAAAAACATTTTTTCTATTAATTCTTGTGTTAAAACAGAAACTCCGTGTCTATGCTGGACTTACGAGCACGATAAATCTGCAAGCTGGAATGTCCTCGAGAAAGAGGGAATACCCAAATGCCATCCTAAGCGTTGCTAGTTCATAACTGAGGTATCATAATGGTGCAATATAGGAACACCTTCCCAATGTGTGTCCTGGTTAACGTTGAATCTGCTACATGTTGTAACACTCCATTTAATTTTCTCCTAACAATAGATAGTTCGTCTCACCGATTGTGGAAAAACTTTTTTTCATAAATTAAAAGCTATTATTAAATTATTATATTAAATATATTATTAAACTATTTAATTATATTATTATTAAATGTCTATATATATTATAAAATCTATTATTAAATTATTTAATGATATTAATTAAAAAATATATTTCACTTTTTATCATTGAAAATACATTTTTCTTTTAATCTAGAATATGTTTTACTTATTTGTATAGTGACCGACGGCATCAGATATAGGCTAAACATAATTAATGTTGTTGCCATGGTGACGAATTTAAAACGCCATAAACAGTTGCAACGTTAAAAATAAAGAAATGCATTAAATTATTTAATTATTTTTAGAAAAATCTTACTGATATTGTTCTTTATTGGGATGTAGCAATTAAAAATAACTAAAATGAAATATAATATAACAACATAAATAAAATATATAATAAATATATAAATAATAATGTAAATAAAATATATAAATAACAATATAAATAAAATAAAAGGACCCTGATGGCCGAGTGACTAGCGTTACGGCGCTCGGTACCCCAGAGGGCAGGGCCATGAATGTCTGTAGTGGTTCGGAATCCACTTTAAATAGAAATCTTATCTTAAAATCTTAATAAATTTTTAAATAGAAATCTTTGTCTAGAAATCTGCCAGCAAGCAGACGGCCTTGGCTCACCATGAGGCTGTTTTGCCACAGATGATGATGATGATATTTTTCTCATTGCATTGATAGATTTTTAAAAAAAAGTATTGCTCAAGAAACTAATAATAAAAGAAGAAAAGTTCACTGGAATTGAATTTTTTTCTATGTTCGCATAATTTCCATGGGGCTGTTGCGCCACTGTTGATAGCGTAAACTATCAGATTACTATCGTACCACTGTACGGTATACCGTACCGTACCGTAACAGTTTCCGTACTACCTTTAGCGTAAACTGACAGATTACGCTAAAATGCGAAAAATAAACTTACCAAAACTTTTGAATACTTAATTAATAGTTTATACAAGTAAAAAAAAAATATTTATTTTTATTTAAAAATTCTTAAAATGAAATTGCATTTTCTTATACGTATGTTTCAACAAGTTTTGTTTAAAAAGTTTTAGCAATGGATTAGGGGGTGAGGAATTGTATAAAATTGTTTGGTTTTGTTCTATTTTTCAATCAAAATTGTTTGAATTGGTACATTTTCTTTGTTTTTATTCTTTTGCTTTTTGCTCAAATTTATTTTACATGTGATTAGAGCTGGACAAAGTCAGCAAAAGAATTCGTCCTTTCTTCGACGCGGTACAACGAAGACAAAACTTTTTCGCCTGTCGCACTACAACTCCATTTTTTTTTTTTTAATTCGTTATATTGATGATTTTTCGAAGTATTACCTTTCAAATGTTGATGAAATTTAACCTTGCTCCATGTAAACGATTTTTTAAATACTAGGAATTTGTGTGTGAGGTTGTTCCACTGATGGAACAAAGAAATATAAGACGATTTATAAATTTAAAACTTTTTCTACATGTAAAAACTTAACTTTTTTTTCTAAAAAAAAAATTTTTAATGTAATTGTAATTACTTTGTTGTAAAAGTACATTATTGATTGATGTTGGGTTTCTTTAAATACTAAATTATTAAAATTGCGTAACATTCTACTGTTACATAGTTCAATATTACCATTTCCAGCTAATCATCCATTAATTTTTATTTTTGTATTATTTTATTTATTTTTTTTTATTTATTTATTTATTTTTTTTTTTACTTTATTTATTTTTGTATTATTTTATTATTTTGTATTATCATATTTATTTATAAGACACCATAAGGAATATAATGCAATTTTTAAAATTATTTTTACTTACTGATATTTTGGGCCTGATGGCCGATTGATTAGCCCTTGGTTTCACAGGTTTCGGGTTCGAGTCCCAGCGGTGTCATGGATGTTTGTAGTGGTTCAGAATCCACCGGAAACAGTAGGTACAAACCACCTGAACATCTAATTACAGCAATTATGCTCTGAATATTTATTTCATTATACACCATTTTTTAGAATGAAAGCGCTTATTTCATAACATAATGTTTATTTAAACATTTACAATATCCCTATTCTCATTTTCTATTTTTTTTTTATTGATAAATTTAAAAGAACATGTCCTGCTTTTGCATTTTTTATAACATTTTGCATATTCTATATTAACTGCAAACATTTCGTAATTCTTTTTTCGTTTGTTCCGATATCATTGCTGCCATTCTTCAATGTTCTATATCATTTATACTAATAAAATATATCTTCAGATCATTATCTTAATATTTTAATACTTAGTTATTATGCAAAATGTAATATATGTAGCTTCTGTTAAAGATATTTCTTTTTCTTTGTATAATGTAGTTTTTGTTAAGGGTAGATAATAGCTTCTGATGCCATTTTTTTTTTAACTGTTAGTTGAATACTGCCATGCAATTAGTTAATGATCTCTCAATTCTCTTTCAACAATTATCCTTGATCTAAAAGTATTTAATACAAAGGAATAAATGTTGTGTGTAATTGAATCAGTGTCTTTTTTTTACTTGTCGCAACAGGCAAAGCAGAAACGCAATGTGGATCATATTTCTTAAACTGATTACAGAAAGTGGAACACGGACATTAGGGAACAATTGATTTTCGAACCACGAAATAAACTAGATTATGTCCAGATTTACGAGATCACTTGTGGTAATTCTAATTTAGAAAACAATAAACGAACCGAACTCCAGTTGCTTTTGAATTGGACAACGAGGAAAAAACATTTTTAGATCTCTGGCTGCTGTATTCTTTTACGAATGTGTTCGTGACTAGATGTTTTTAAAAGGTCAAAACCTTTTTGTGGTTGTTTACGTGTGTATTTTGTAACCAGATAGCGTATTATGTCATTGATATGTATCTGTTTCTATTTCTTGAACTTTTGCCTTGGAATTCAGGTTTTTCTTACAATGAATATGAAGAATGCATATTACCAGAGCAAATTAATTTTTGATACTTTGCCTTAAGATGATTTATATTATTATCATTAAAAGTCAAAAAACAATGTAATATTGTTTTCGAAACATAACAACTTAAATAACTAAAAAGGAAGTTATGGCATGATTCATTTTCTTATACTAATTTTAAAGCACTTAAAATTCCATAAGCGTTTTTAAAAAACTTTGGAAAAAAAATTTATTTTCAATTTTGATGTTTACAAAAAAATATATCATAGAATAAAAACATTTTAACAAATTTTGTGTTAAAACTATTAAAAAAAGTAAAATTTGAAATTTTTACTTTACACTATTATCTGGTATTTAATAACCTTAAAAAGGAAAATAAGAACAGAAGGAATATTATAACACAATGGAATTAAAAAAACCGGTTTGTTTCAAAATAATTTTAAATAATTTTTAATTACATTTTTATGATTAAAAAAAGGATTAATATTAAACCTATCTGGGTTTTTTTTCCCCACACGAGAGTTATATACACTCATGTCCATAAATTAAGGATAATTCAGAATCCCACGGAAATTGAACTCTAAAATAAAAATTTCACCTGTAGAATTATCACACACATCTTGAAGAAGAATATGCAAATTACAGGAAACCACCAGATGGCGCGGATAGTACGTCACAATGACGAGAGTGTAAGAGAGGGGTATATAAGGAATGGTGGCAAAGAAGTAAAATTGTTCACAAGCGCTTTAAAAGCCTTTCAGTGCAATAACCGCATAGTTATGGCACAAAGGAAGCATTTGGATGATTTTTTACGTGGTAGAATTATCGGACGACTGGAATGTGGACGTACCCAGCTGGAAGTATCCGAGGAACTTGGAATCGCCCAGAGTGTCATCTCCAGGCTTTGGCAACGATTCCAAAATGATGGTAATGTGAGTAGATGTTACAGCACAGGTCGCCCCCGAGTTACAACGCCGAACGAGGACCGGTATTTAGCAGTTACTGCCAAACGAAACAGACGAAGCACAGCATCAGACCTGTCTCGTCAGCTCTCTTCAGCTACCGGTACGACAGTTTCAAGGCAGACCGTGTACAGACGCTTAGGGCACATTGGTCTATATGCTCGTAGACCTGTCAGATGTGTTCCACTTACCACAACTCACTGTCGCCTGCGATTAACCTGCAGTAGAGAACATGCATTGCGGACACCGCAACAGTGGTCTGGTGTGATGTTTTCCGACGAATCCAGGTTTAGTTTGCAGTCTGATTCTCGCCGGACTTTCAAATGGAGAGCGCCAGGTACCCGTTACCACCAAGAGAACACCATTGAACGACACCGTTTCGGTGGTGCAGGATGGCTCGTTTGGAGAGGAATTATTCTTGGTTCCAGAACTGACCTGCATGTTCAGAGTGTAACGATGACAGGCCACATCTATCGGGATGTCAGTTTGGAACAACATGTACGCTTGTTTCGGGGCGCCTTGGGTGCTGAATTTCTGTTTATGGATGACAACGCCCGTCCTCACCGTGCAAACACTGTAGACGAATGCCTTCAATTGGAGGATATCACCCGTATGGATTGGCCAACATACTCACCGGACTTGAATCCAATAAAGCATGTGTGGGATATGGTTGGCCGACGAATTGCAGCCCGTCAACCCCCTTCCATCTGTCAATCAGAACTTCGGAGGGCATTGCTTGATGAGTGGTGTAATATTCCCCAAGATCAGATTGATAATTTGATACTCAGCATGCCTAGGCGTTGTAAGGCCTGTATTGCATCGTCCGGGAGACATACTCCATATTAACCATCATACTAACCATGTTATACTTTTTTTTGTAAATAGGTCCTTTTTTGAAATTTGCTCCAGGAAGTAAAAATCGCAATTTTTATTAATTATGTCAAACATATAGCATCTTTTTTGCTCTTTACCTTTTGTTTAATAAATAGATTTGACGAATAAGTCAAATTTGTTTTGCTTCTGTCTCTTTCTTTGCCTGAACTTCATTATCCTTAATTTATGGACATGAGTGTACATTACAGAGAGTAATTCTTTAAAACTTTCTGTTTTGTCAGCAGTAGACATACAATTGACTGTCAGAAATGTCTTCTGTCAATTAGAGGAAGGTGATTGGATAACGAGAAGAGGTTCTGTCAATCCATGATTCCCAGTTGAAAAGTCGTAAATTAGCAGTTTGCTGCAATAATTAGAATATTTACTAATGAATAATAAATAATAATAGAATATTTCACAGTGAATAATGAATGGTGAAAAATATTTAACAGTGTATAACGAATAGCAAAAAAAATATTTTGCAATGAATATTTCGCAGTGAATAATGAACAGTAAAAAATATTTCGCAGTGAATAATGAATAATAAAGAATATTTAACAATGAATAATAAAAAAGAATATTTCGCAATGAATAATGAATAGTAAAAAATATTTCGCAGTGAATAATGAATAATAAAGAATATTTAATAAAATAATAATAAAGAATATTTCGCAGTGAATAATGGATAGTAAATGATATCATACATCATGGAAATATTTCCCAATTAATAATTAATTGTAAAGAGCATTTTGCATTGAATAATGAATTAAAAATATTTCTCATCGAATAATGAATAGTAAAGAATAGTTAGCAGTGAATAATAATAAAGAATATTTCACAATGAATAAAAAATATTTCGCAGTGAATAATGATAGTAAAAAATATTTCATAATGAATAATTAATTGTAAAGAGTATTTCACAATGAATAATGAATTGTAAAGAGTATTTTGCAATGAATAATATGTTAGATAGTAAAGTATATTTAGCAGTGAATAATAAGCAATATTTAATAGTGGATAATAAAAATTATTTAACATTAAATAATAAATAGATATTTACCAGTGAAAATAAAAAGAGAGGATTGCCTTTCTTGAGAATTTCTTCAAAGACCTACTAACAAATAAAGGAAAATTATTTTCTAATTTTAATTCAAAATTTATTTCAAATATCCGAAATTTCCATTTCTAATAATAACCACTCAAGGGAAAATAGCATGGTCAATTACATGCATATTTAAAATCGAAAGCTGCTTTAATAAAACATAAAAATGCGAGTTAAAAACAGGAACAGAATACTTTATTTGCTATTTAACTATCATATTAACGTTTTGTTATTCATGTCATAACTTCCTTTTTAGTTATTTAAGTTGTTATGTTTTGAAACAATATTGCATTCTTTTTCTTCTTCTTTTTTTTTTTGTCTGTCTTTTACTGGCAATAATATAAAAAAAAAACTTAAAATTCAAAAAATAATGCAATGTCAAATCAAAAAATAATTATGAAAATAATAATAAATAGTCATCAAAAAATAATTTGCATTGATTATATATATTCTTCTTCATGTTCAAACACTTAAATCAGTTGGAAACAATTTGAACAAGTTTAATTGATGATTCTTATATTTTTATTCATGTAATTCTTTCATTTATGCCCTATTTAAATTCGTGAATATTTAATTTAATATTTAATTTCAACAAAAACATTAAAAGGTAAATAAAGAACATTTCATATTTTTTTTTCACAAAGAAATCTCAATTAAAAAACTAGACTTTTTTTTTCTTGAGTTTCTTTTAGTTTATTAAGCAATTATCTAAATATTATTTAACGCCACTAATGTGACACTGTAACCGTGGTTCCACCAACGTAACCATGTTTCCTGTTACGCACTGCAAAGAGCGCCCCTTGCGGAGTTCAGAAGAAATCATCAGTAGGCACCGAGACTCTTGCCAGAGAGGACGTACGGCAAAACAGGCGCTGTCATTAGTTACGAACTCTCATCCCGAGAACTAGACTTGGAATCCTTCCACTATTTCTTTTTCACTCTAATGCAGCTGACAAACACTTAGACAGTTGTCTTTTATGCCTTAAGGCAAGCGCCGCACAGATGTTACTCATTGAGCACTACCCAGGAGATGCGTGTAGCTTGAAGATAAGTTACGGACAAAGAGTAACAATACCCCCCGCAACGCTCTAGGATCCTGTTAGACCGGGACCTACGTTTTAAAGTGGATTTTGAACACTACAAACCTCCATGGCACCGCTGGGACTCGAACTCGAAACCTGTGGTACCTATCTTTGGTTTGTCGTACTATGGTCATCTTGTGCACACTTTAGGCTAAACAGGTCGTTACCTACAGTTTAAAGTGGGTTCCGAACCACTATAAACACCCATAGCACCGCCGGAACTCAAACTCGAAACCTGTGGTACCTGTGGAGCACAGATCGCTAGCCACTCGGCCATCAGTTCCTCCTTCCCTCTCCCCCCTTTCAACTAATTTTTTTATTGTATATCGTTAAATATGCTACATGTGTGTTAACTGTTTGTAATTTATTGTGGTGTTAATGTCGTATTTAAGCGCAAAATAAATATGTGTGGTGTTAAACTTGTAGCTCAAAACGACCACACCAAGATCCAACAAACCGACATCCACTACAATACGGTATTATAGTAAATAAAATTCTTCATTAAAATACAGCAATACGCCATTTCTACTTTTTTAACAACTTTTGACATGATTAATATTAGATTCATGGAATCCACTGACCAATAATTTCTATTCAACTTAATAAAATTTAACAAAATAAATAATATTTAATAATCAGTATATTCTTTTTTGTTCATTAAAATGCCCAAATGTAATATTGCGTCATTTCTACTCTTTTAATAACTTTGGTAATGATGAATATTCGATTCATAGAATTCGTAGAACAATAATTTCAATTTAAGTTAATAAATTTCAATAAAACTCATCGCCATATACATCTGCATTCTTAAATCCAGTCTCTCTTCCGCAATAAAAGTTTATTTTAAGATTTTTATTTCGCCATAATGATTTGCACATGGGTTGTTACGGTTAAGTTAGTATCCACATAAAAAAAGCATTTATAACATGTTGCAATTTATAATGTCATTTACTGCCTTTACATCAACTGATTGAGGAATTATGGGTCTTTATAAATACATCTCAGAATATAAAAAAAACTTTTTAATAAATTTTATATAACTTTATTTTTAGCAAATTCGATTCTAAAATTCTAAAAAACTAAAACTTTACTTAACTTCGCCTGACTATAGTATTTATTTAATAATGGTAATGACAATAATTAATGTATATTAATTAATAATTATTATTATGTTTAATTTACTCTTAGATGAAAATAAAAGAAAATTAATATTAGGAATTGAAATAAGAGAAATGTATTAATAATAAATTATATTATTGCTTTTTCATTATTTTATTTTAACACAATCAACACATCTATACTTGACACCTCACATATAAATCTATAAAAATCTATTTCTAACATAATTTCCAAATCTGTTTACACCAATTCCAAATGAGGTCTTGTTTCAGCTAATTCCAATTCCTACCTGATGAATTTCCCCCATTGTATAGGGAAAATAAGTGTAATAGTTTCCCTCTTGCAGGGATTATCCAGTAACAGTGGCTCGAGTTGCCACTGCTACTGGATAATCTTAACCCTGATGCATGCTGTAGTTTACGCTACCTCGCTCTTTGTTACGCCACGTCCACCTTAGAAAGTGGAAAATCTGAACGCCACACACCAAACCGGTTTGGATGGAAACTGAAAAGCACTTAGTTTCTTTTGGGGAGTTAAAAACTACCGCTCTGCCTAATCTCCACTGTTCGATAGCTCGGACTCAAGAAGCATACTCCAATAATCACACATACTCAGTTAATGGACTGTATTTAAAAACTCCTTTATTTTTGGCAGTCATCAAACTCGAAGATGGAACTGCCCACATAACCTTTCACTGGGGTTACACTCAATTATTTATGCAGTCATCGCGCTCATGGATGGACCGCTAACACGAACCTTTTCCTTCGGTCGCTAAGTTTCAACTCCTTTTACTTACATTCCTTCTTTCTCTCCCTGGCCCTCACCCCCTGCCAGACACCCCCACAAACAGGATGTTTTTCTGGACATAGGGCGTTGACCTCCCCTAAGCGGGAGAAGCTGGGTTTCGGCGTAACATATGTTTAACGATAACATAACATTAACGATATGTTTTCTAAACATTCAATAATATACAATACATTCTAACATACAAAATTGACAACTCTAAACATACAATAAATCATTGAAAAAATGAATATATATATGTATACATTGTACTAAATTTAAACAAATTACAAATATAATACCATGAATGTAAATAAAAGCACTCTAAAGGAAATTACTCTGGCATAGGCAAAACACACACTTTTGATACTGTTCTCTTAAAATTCCACTCTGGGTTTTTAATAAGTACTCTGATTTTATTATCAACACCATAATAAATATCAATTATTCTGCCTAGAGATCATTTGTAATTAGGTAAATTATCATCAACCAATAGCACTAAATCACCAATGTTTACATTGTCTTTTTCAAAGACCCATTTATTTCTTTGATGCAATTCACTTAAATAGCTACGGTGCCATTTTCTCCACACTAATTGAACTATTTTAGTTACTCTTTGCCTCTTATTGAGATTATTATCTTTTAAATCAATTAAATTAGGCTCTAAAATAGCGTTCATTGATCGATTGATCAAAAATTGGGCTGAAGTTAAACTTCGAAGTTATCACTATCAGTAGAAGTTGGACTGAATGGTCTAGAATTCAAAATTGCTTCAGTTTGTATACACACAGTTAAACTCCATAATTTAAACTAGCACCTTTAACTACTCTTCTAAAAAGAAACTTAAATGATTTAATGGCTGGTTCCCAGAGACCACCAAAATTTGGAGCTCGAGGGGGAATAAATTTCCATTCCAACCTTCTTCACACAAATATGAAGATAACTTAAACTCAGGATTAATAACTAACTCATGAAACTTTTGAATTTCTCTGTTTGCACCTACAAAATTCTTTGCATTATCAGAGTATAATTTAGCACATTTGTCTCTACGTGCAATAAATCTTTTTAAAGCAGCTATAAAGGATTCGGATGATAAATCAGAAACACTCTCAATATACACTGCATTAAACACAAAACAAGCAAATAAACATGCATACATTTTACACACAATACTCTTTCTTTGCTTACCAATTTTAACCAAAATGGTCCACAGACCTCTACTCCTGAAACACTAAATAGATACTCAAGGTAACTCTATCTTTTGGTAAACTATCCATTAGTTGTGTTGACACTATAGGTTTTACTTTAAACAAATAACACATTTATGCACTATTTTTCTACAAATAGATTTTCCACCTTTAGGGCAGAATTTCTCACGTACATGACACAAAAGAGCAGATAATCCTACATGATAATATTTTATATGGTAATTAGAAATTAACATCTCAGTAAATGCATGATTTTTTAGGCAAAATTATACGGTGTATTTTATCACAACTACATTCCGCATTACTCAAACGTCCACCTACTCTTAAGATTCCATCTAAATCTAAAAGGGAATTGAAAGATTTTAATTTACTCTTTGACATAAGTTTCTTATCTTTCAATAGACTTTTGAAAACTTTTCTTGTTGAATAGATTTTACCAGAAATATCTCAGCAATATTAATTTCTATCATGCATGAATAACTAAACAATAATAATATATAAATTATCAATATAAATAAATTATCAATTGAGTAATTTAATTTAAATGAAAAACACTTGGTATTTTTAATAAATCTAAATATGTAACTTAGATACTTAAACTTTTATATAATTATTACTTAAACTCAATAAATAGTTCATGAAATTTCAGTCACTTGTTTCATAAACAATTTGTTCTCACCAACACTGGATCACTCAGTTCAGAAAAGTTCTCGTCCTGTCTTTCAAGGATCTGGATCGGTTGATCAGGATACTTTTTTCAGCCAGGAACTCTAGTCTCACCTAATGTGGTATCACTGGAAATCAGATGACAATCGATGAATTGTAGCAACTCTGATGAGCACGAAAGTCTTTTAATCACTTGATCACTTGATTTCGAATCACTCCAATAAACTACTTAGATGTTTTAAGCTTCAAGGCACATTCACAAAAGAAGTTGATGAATTCTCAAAATTAAAACACTGAGGACCATTGAAGCATATTAAACACCAACTGTAACAGATGTTATACTCTCACACGAACAGTTGAGGTTCGGCAATGGCACTTGCGGTTCAGGGCATATTCCCTTACCAGCCACCTCTGTTTCTTCGACGGTCCCATAGTTGAACGGCTCCTGTAGCTTGAACTCCTATAGAGTCCGCCACATCCATATGATGGTTTACCATATCTGCTTCCTCTATCTCCTCCATAACGGAAAGCATCTCCTCTGACTCCACGGTATTCTCCTCCTCCACAGTCTCCTCGTTTATCTCCACTGGAATAGCCACCATCTTTTCTGCCACGGATGTCTCCATCAGCACGGTCTCCTCGTTTAGCTCCACCACCTCGGGATGGGTCCACTCTTATCTCTGATCCGTTGATAGTAGCTCCATTCAAGGTCTTTGAAGAACAATCAAATACTCGTAATTTCTCAGGCCAGTAAACGCCGTGTTGAGTATCAACTGGTACCTTTTCCTCAATTATTTTTTCGCATGTAGAATTTTCACTATCACCTGTTAATTCCAATTTCTCAAACCCTTCTATTGGGTAAATTTTTCTCACTGGAAAATCAACTATATCTGTGGATAGTCCACAATGCTCTCTATTTATATTTACACTCTAATGCAACACCTTAATTAACCTAAATTAACACAACAAACAAAGGCAACTAACACATAAACTCAAACTAAAGGCTTCACTAAACAATGCACTGTAGAACTTAACAAAACCTGTCACACTAAACACTCTAATGCAACACCTTAATTAACCTAAATTAACACAACAAACAAAGGCAACTAACACATAAAAACTCAAACTAAGGCTAATTAGGCAATATCCACAATCAAAGACATTATACTTTAGTAATAGACACACTATACTTTATACTAAATCAAGCTAAATGTCCAATACTTTAGAATTATTAAACTTCACCTACCGAACTCATGGTAGAATGCAGCCAACGATTCGTGGAAATCCTATGAACTAATCCGTCTCCGGGAGACTGGACCAAATGTTCGATAGCTCGGACTCAAGAAGCATACTCCAATAATGACTCATACTCAGTTAATGGACTGTATTTAAAAACTCCTTTATTTTTGGCAGTCATCAAACTCGAAGATGGAACTGCCCATTTTCACTGGGGTTAACTCAATTATTTATGCAGTCATCGCGCTCATGGATGGACTGCCACAAGCAACCTTTCTTGATGGTCGCTGGGGTTGAACTCAATGAATTATCAGCCATCGCAACTTATGGATGGACCGCTAAATTGAACCTTTTAGCTGAATCCTTCGGTTTTGCTAAGTTCAACTCTTTTTCAAGTTTGGCCTTGAATTTTCTCTGGCTCTACCCCCACAAACTCGGATCCTTTTCTTAAAACTCGTTTCTTTTCTTCCATGGGTTTCGACGTAATTTGGGAAGGATGTGGGTGAGAAGAAGCCTGATTGAGCTCTGTGACGCTCTACGGTCATATGAGACTGTGATCTACGGCTTGAAGTGGATACCTGATCACTGCAAACGTCCATGGCACCACCGGGATTCGAACCGAAACATGTGGTACCGAGCCCCAGAGCGCTGATCCCTCTGCCATCAGGGCCCCTAAAGAGAACTAGATATCCTCTCGTAACATAAGATAACGGAACGGATTGCAAAAAACGGGCCGTTGGTATTTGGCGACTTTTTTGTGCCGCCAACTGAGCGATAAGTCATCCAGTGTGACAGCCTGGATTTCTTGTACTGTATGCAATTCATTTCACTTACAATCGCAACTCTTTTATTGACACACTTCGGCGAATAAAATTTTTGATGCCAAATCCCAGGGCCCTATTCTGCAATTTTAGCGGGGCTTGTTTTAGAGTTCAAATTGTAACAGGAACAGGTGAACTTTCGATTAAATATTTCAAATCTGGTAGCGTCATTTTCGAAGCCTTTGTGTAACATTTCTAGGTACTTACGTACTAACGGTACCTTGGCGACAGACTTGGCTTTTTTAAGTGTCGCCAATGGAACCCCTGCAGATTTGACGGTTTTTCAGTGGCGCCAATACAGTAACCCCTGCAGATTTGGCGCTTTTTAAGTGGCGGCAATCTTAACGGCTGTAGATTTGCTGAGTTTCGACGCCATATTGTTGTGATACGAAAATGCGTATTTGGGATTTGCCAGAAACGGAGCACGATGCAATTTTATTTTTCCAGGAGCGAAATATTTTACCAAAACAACGAAAATGTCCCAATTCCTATGACATGAAACTTTATTTTGGTGAACGTAAGTTTTGGAAATGCAATTTCAGTCAGTGTGCTCATCGTGTGGGATTCCGAAAGGACAACTGGTTTGAAGGAAGCAGAATTCCATTTCGTACAGCTTTGAGATTCATATACTGTTGGTGCGAGGAGTTGACGTCGATTAAATTTTGTGAAAAGCAATTTGATATATCGGATAAAACTGTTATAGATTGGAACAATTACATGCGTGAATTATGTGTCTTGGATATGGTGAATAAAACCAAAAAAAAAAAAAGTTAGGTGGACCAGATTGCATTGTGGAAATTGATGAAAGTTTGTTTACTAAACGTAAAAGTCGTTGTGGTCGGCATTTTTAAATCGTTTTGATTTTAAATGAAGTGTTTTATATATTTTATTGTTTTGATTTTAAATGAAGTGTTTTATATATTTTATTGTTTTGAATAAAAATATTTTGAAAGTGTTTTGATTGTTCTTTAAGTGTGGATTGGCGCCACTTAAAAACCGCCAAATCTGCAGCGGCGGTTGGCGCGTTTTCACTAATTGTAGCCAAGGTACCGTTAGTACATAAGTACCCATTTCTAGTTACGTTGAATCTGTTAGAAATCTACTTTCTTAGTGTTGAATGGCATGAAATCAAGTACACATATTTTGTTAAAAGAGAGCTTTGCTCTAATTACTCCCGTTACTAATTACTATTTGATTTCAGTTGGGTGGCTCGTTTCAATATTCCTTTTCTTTTCATCTTAACGAACTGGATTTATCTTTGCACAAAGGGCGGTGTGTTAGAACAAAAGATGTTCACTCGACTGTTGATTGTTGAGTTTTGTTTAACTGTAGAAAGAGAATGGAAATACCTTTAACAATCTCTTTTATTTATTTATTTTTCTCCTTTTATGTTCTGGTTGGTGGGAGAAAAAAAAAATGCTCCAGTTTCTCTTTTCAGACTTGTGTTTTGTAACAACAACGTTGTTTGCAAATGTATTTTGACTTTCAGAAGTAATTGCGCGTTTTTCAAACGTTTTGTTTATGGAAATGAAGGTATTTAAGAACTTAAATAAACTAAATCATCATTTATAATTTCTCTGAAAAATTAAATATTTTTGATAAATTAAATGGGAAGGGCTAAAAAAAAATATTTTTTATTAATTTGTTTATATAGGAAAATTTTTATTATTTGTTTAAATTTTTATTGTTTGCTATACGCTATGCATTTTCTTGCTGTAATAAAGGCATATGCTGCCAACGGCCATACCATACTGAATATACTGGTTCTCGTTCGATCACCGAAGTCAAGCATCATTGGGCGCGGTCAGTACTTGGGTGGGTGACAACCTGGGAACACCACGTGCCGTTGGCAAATTTGGGACCTGAATGGCCGAGTGTCTCGCGCTCTGGCGCTCGGTGCCACAGGATTCGGGTTCGAATCCTGGCGGTGCCATGGATGTTTGTATTGGTTCGGAATCCACTTTAAGCCGTAGGTCCCGGTCTCCTATGACTGTAAGAGCGTCACGGAGCCTAAGTCAGACTTCTACCTACGGGTGCTCCATCACAACAGAAGCTGCTTCCTTCCCCTTCAATCATGAGTACGTATGGGCTCGTGGGCTTGGCCAGTCAAGTGGGATAAGAAACAACAACAACAAACAACAACACAATTTTTACTAGCTTTTGTACTCATTAATTTAGATATACCATTAAGAAAATTTGGTAAAAATTTTGTTTCAATCTAGTTGTCAAATACTATACAATAAGTAATATTCTGCAAGGTTTAGTTGTATTTTATTCTAATTATTTTATTTCACTTATTCTTTTTATTTTCATTTTTATTTATTTTTTTTAGTATTTGGTAAATTAATCAATTAATCAAATGAGATTTTTATACGTCATTTTTATACCACATTTCAATTTTGTTCCCTATATAGAGGAAAGAGGTGCCTGAATGGCCGAATGACTAGCTCTCTGGGGCTTGGTGGCACAGGTTTCGGGTTCGAGTTCCGACGGTACCATGAATAGTTGTAGTGGTTCAGAATCCACTTTAAATCATAGATGGTGGTCTAATATCACTATCGGACATAGGGCTGAAAACCCTACCTCCTAAAAAGAAAACATCTCTTGTTTCGGAATCTGCCAGTAGGAAGACGGTCATAGTCCTACATAGACTGTTGAGACGATAATGATGAATGTAATAGAAGAGTTCTTAGTAAGGATCTTTATCTACATATTGTTCTTTTTTTATCTCTACGATATCTATAACCAAAAATTTCTAGGCAAACATAATTTTTTCTAGACATTATAGATGCGATATTTTAAAGATTTCTAATTTTTTTCCCTATATAATTAAATGCATAAATATTGAATATATGTTTGTTGTTTCTTATCCCACTTGGCTGGCCAAGCCCACGAGCCCATACGTACTCATGATTGAAGGGGAAGGAAGCAGCTTCTGTTGCGATGGAGCACTTGCAGGTAGAAGTCTGACTTTGGCTCCGTGACGCTCTTACAGTCATAGGAGACCGGGACCTAAGGCTTAAAGTGGATTCCGAACCACTACAAACATGCATGGCACCGCCGGGAATCGAATTCGAAACCTGTGGCACCGAGCGCCAGAGCGCTAGACACTCGGCCATTCAGGTCCCAAATGTGTGAATGCCAACGGCACGCGGTGTTCCCCAGTGGTCACCCACCCAAGTACTGACCGCGCCCAATGATGCTTGACTTCGGTGATCTAACGAGAACCAGTATATTCAGCATGGTACGGCCGTTGGCATTGAATATATACTGCAGCTAATAGAATTTCAGACAACATTAATATAAGCTGTTTAAATCTTTAATATGTTTAATTATAAATCGGTTTAATAAATAATAATTTTATTTATTTAATCATAAATAAATTATTATTTATTAATAATTAATAATAATCTGGCATTATTTTTTTATCCAATACGTTCAATAATGTGTTGAATTCATCCAATAGTAGTCAAGGACAGTCGAAGTATTATTTAACGCTATTTCCATATTCCTAATTGTAGACCGTCAATATCGTTATCAGTGCTGTCAAGCTATAAGATTTGTATTTTTTTCTTGTTGAGGGATTCTATAGTGAGTAATTTATTATCATTTTTTTCTTTTTATGAAGGATAATAATTATGATTATAAAAAAACTAATTGTCCACCTGTGTGACCAAGGACTTCAAGATATGGTTTAGTTTGTCGCTCCACGGTCATTTTGTGTATACTTTAGGATAATTACACCGGGAGCTACAGTTTAATGTGAATTGGGAACCACTCACAAACACCCATGCCACCGCCAGGATTGGAACCTAAAGCCTGTGGTAGGGCGTCAAGACGTTAATAATAAAAGAAACAATAAAAAGGCACGAAAAAAATAATAATCCAATAAAAAAATTAAATAATAATTAAAGCACAGCTGTTACTCATTTAGCATTACCCAGGGGTCACGTGTAGCTTAAAGACATGCTACGGAGGCGAGTAACATTACCCTACAACGCTCTACGATCCTATATAGACAGGGACCTATGGTTTAAAGTAGATTCCGAACCACTACAAACATCCATGGCTCCGCCGGGACTCAAACTCGAAACCAGTGGTATCAAGGAACAGAGCTCTAGCCACTCGGTCATCATGCCCCTATAACAAGAGATTATAATTTAGTTTATATTGTATTTAATATTTAAAATCTTGATATATATAATATATTATATAATATAACATCTATTATATAGATATATATATATATATATATATACAATTTAATATATTATATATTATAACATCTATTATATATATATATATAATAGATGTTATATATATATATATATATATATATATATATATATATATATATATATATATATAAAAACATCTATTATATATATATATATATATAACATCTATTATATATATATATATATATATATATATATATATATATATATATATATATATACAATTTAATATATTATATATTATTATTATTATATTTAAAATCTCATTCTGTTTGACATAACCAACTTATAAAATTCAGTTTAATTTTTCTAGTTGTTATCCAATTCCGAAAAACGAGTAGATAATTAATTGCGTTTGATAGATAAACCGATCATTTATTTTTTTTCATTCATCGAATCATAAACAAAAGACATCCGAACAATTCACCAAACGATTATTCGTAGAAAAAAGATAATTGGAAGGGGAAAAAATTAATTAAAAAAAGCTTCCCTGTCTATAATCCAGCCCCACACCTGTTGTTACCCTCATTGATTCACAAAGGACCGAATTCATTCCATATTCACTTTCTCAACACCGGACGTCCTCGTTTTTCATCACTGTCGAAAACAAAACGTTCCAAAAAAGAATAAAAAAAGTGTAACAATCTTGTCTAACTGCTTGCTTCGAATAATACCGCCCATTGTTTACAGTGTGCAGCAAAAAACAGAACGTTCCAATGATATGGGTTAAAGATGAATGGACTTCTACGAAAACACGTTAGCAGACGATTTTTGTTTATTTGCTTTAGTTGCCATACTCTAAACTCAAAGCAATTCGAATTTATATTTATTTATTTTATTGAAGTTCAGTTTTATTTTGATGCATCTATGTTGATATTTGTGATAAAAACTATAAAAAAAAAAAAAAAAAAAAAAAAAAGTAGAAAATTGTATGACAACATTAAAATTGAATTAAAATTGTAAATTAAAAAAAAATAATAATAAATAAACAGACAAATTATATTCTGTTTAAAAAAGGTTCTAAACATAAATTAAAAAATATCGCTTGGCTAATCTATCTAAACAAATTTGTCAATCGATTTTGAATAATTAATGTTTTAATGAAATTTTATTGTTTAAAATAAATAAAAATAATACCTAAAATTATTAATTAAAATTATTTGATTTAAAAATAAATAAATAAACAAAAAGGCAAATTATATTCCGTATAAAAAAATGTTCTAAACATAAATTAAAAATTTAATTTAATCTGTCTAAACAAATTTATAAATCGGTATTAAATAATTAATGATTTAATGAAATTTTATTGTTAAAAATGAGTACAAATAATTTAGTTATTAAACAAACGATACATTATTAGTTATATTTTTCATATAAAAAATAATATATTATATTTATATTTATGTATCTAAATAAATATGAACTCATTTAATATTTATAAAATATATATATTATAAAATCATATATATTATATTTTTCAAATAAACTTAACATACGTGATAAAAAAAAATAAAAGTAGAAAAAAATGAATATATATATATATATATGGAGCCTGGTGGCCGAGTGACTAACGTTCTGGTGCTTGCTAGCACAGGTTTCGGGTTCGAGGTGCCGTCGGTGCCATGGATGTTTGTAATGGTCCAGAATTCACTTTAAACCGTAGGCCACCGTGTAATACGACCGTAGAAAGTTGGGCGTAGGGCTCACAACCCTATTCTTTAGAAAGTATCATTTACCATCTAGAAATCTGCCGGGGCTGAATGGGGCTGTAGCGCCACTGATGATGATGATGATGATTTGTATATATCTATATTGTTATATATATATAATTCTTCTGTACATGTGTTTGTCACTGAATTCCTCCAAAACGGCTTGACCGATTTCGATGAATTTTTGTGTGTGTGTTTGACAAAACATGCAGAATGTTTTTATGCTATCACCTTTCTTGTAAGTCCCCACCAGAGGGTGCTGCAGTCTATCAACGTCTACACCGTTCAAGCAATTGTTATGAAAATTAGTAATACTATGTATTCGAGTATGGAAAATAGGTTCGCGCTATCCACTTCATTCTTACTTGCCACCAGAGGGTGCTGCAGCATTTTATCTTATATACCGTTCCAACGATATCCATGGAAATGAGTATGCACCTGTATTGGAACATAGAGAATCTATTCGCAATATGGAATTTCCTGCAATGCGTTATTTATGGCAGAACGACTTATGTCAGGTTTTGCTAGTATATACTACTGTGTCCAAAAAGTAAGGCCAATTATTATTATTTTTTTCAAAAACTCTTTATTTGTTCTTCCAAATTTATTCCCCCTTCCCCTTTCAAAGTAATGCTCTCCGGACACAATTCACTTATGCCAACTTTCTCTCCAAACTACAATGTATGCTAAAAAGTCAATGGTCTTCAAAACGCGCGGCGATTCACGTTGAATCTCTTCAATCAACTCAAAACGGTGTTCCCGGAGCGGTTTTTTTTTAATTTGGGGAATAGCCAGAAGTCGTACGGTGTGAATATGAGGGTTGCGGAACGATATGGGTTTCATTTTTTGAGAAAAAGAAACCCATATCGAACCCCACGAAGAGTCAATGCAGTGTGAGCTACCGCATTCAGAGTTTTCGGTACCAATCGAGATTGAGATTGAATTGATCGATCCTTTTGAAATTCCAACATCATCAGCAAGATCTCTAATTGTAAATCGACGGTTTGCAAGCGCCACATCTTTAATTTTCTGGAAGTAAGCTACGTCGATTAAGGTTGATGGTCGACCAGAGGGCTTTCTTCGTCTTCTCGGCCTTCTTTGAACTATTTATATCCTTTCAAAACATTTCTTTTCGATATAAGAATGCTCACCGAATGCCTTCTACAACATTCTATACGTTTCCGAAAAAAAAAATGTATTGCATGTTCTTTGCTCAATAAATTGAGACATTTCAAAAAACGCCGGAATCACTTTTAGCGTCTCACAAAGCCAAGCGTAACTCAAGCACTGATGAATATTGTGACATCAAATTTCCCACAGATATGAAGGACAGTTCCAGCAACCTAAATAAGGAGAAAAAAAAATTGAAATTCCGTAAGCCACAGAAATTTTAAATTAAAAATTTGTCTTACTTTTTGGACACAGTTGTATATACACTTACTTATTTTTTTCCCTTTCTTTGGGCGGTGTACTTTTACTCTTTTAAAAAAAAATTTTACGAATAAAATTTCCAAAGGACAAACTTTATACTATTAATTTGTTTTTCAACTACACAAATATCCATGAAAATACTTATCAAAATGTTTTTAAATAGCGATATACAACAGGAAATAATCTCTTGTAGTGCGTTTTGTTGTAATGCGATTTCGAAATGGACACGCTCCACCCTTGATAATAGCGCGATCCACATGCAGTATATCCATTGAAACGTGTCACTATGAAAATGGATAATAATATGCATTCCAGTATGGAAAATAACTTCGAGCTATTCACTTTAGTGCTACTTACATTATTACACTTACATTTCATCTCATATCATTCAATCATTGAAAATGAGTATCACATATATTGGAACATGGAGAGTATATTCACAATATGTAACTTTCTACAATGCATTTTTTTGGCAAGACAATGTGTGCCGGGTTCTGTTAGTATCATATATATATATTTCTAATGCAGCTGACAATACAGAGACAGTTAATCTTTATGCCATAAGCAAGCACTGCACCGCTGTTACTCATTTAGCTCTACCCAGGGAGCCTGTGTAGCTCGAAGATAGGCTACGGACGCGAGTAGCACTACCCCCACAACGCTCTACGATCCTTTTAGATCGGGACCTACGGTTTAAAGTGGATTTCGAACCACTACAAACATCCATGGCTCCGCCCGAAACCTGTGGTACTGAGTGCCAGAGCGCTATATATATAGATATAAAGGCTTATTTTCCCACCTTCCTTTGCGTTATTTACGTTTACTGTTTTAAAAAAATAATTTACGAATAAAATTTCTAAAGAATTTTATGCTATTAGTTTTTCTCAAATACAATACTTTCGAAGCAACTATTCATCAAAATGTTTTTAAACAGCGATATACAACAGAATTACAACAGGAAATAATCTCCTGTGCTTCATTTTGTTGTAATGCGATTTCGAAATGGACACGCTCCACCCTTGATAATAGCGCGATCCACTTGGCGGGCCTCAGGTATGTGAGAAAATGACACAGTGGATCGAATTTCCACCGAGCGAATCAAACCGCATGCCACTTAAGAAAAGAAAGAAAAAGGGAAATTATATTAAATAAATAACGAAAAGAAAAGAAAAAAATTAAGACAGGGGTAAAGAAAAAAAAAAAAAAAAAAAAATCCTCCACTACATAAATACCGGTTTCTAGTGCATTGTGCAATGCTGTGTTTTTCGATTGAGGGCCAGCCAACCACAAGTTTAAAAACGAAAAGAAAAAAAAATTAAATGCTACTTAAGAGAAGGAAACTGAAGTGAAGTCAAGAGAGCATTGCGATTTTCAGTATTTATTTATTTTTTATTTATTTATTTATTTTTTCCTAGTTCACTCAATTGCAGTTGACTCATGGCGTATGAAATGAAAGTTTCATCACAATAGAGTAGCAGTAATTTGGAATGTCGTTTCTACTTAGCTGCACGGGGTGTAATGGTACTTACTAATAAATTTCTGGTAATTTTGTTTTATGCGCGCTATTGTTTAGGGGATACAAAGATTAGGTCCTGCTGAAAAAAGGATTCACAATTTCCAGTACACTATAAGTACACGGGATGAAGTTGTTTTGAAAAATGAAAAGAAATGACAGTCCAAAAGAAGAAGAAAAAAAGAAACATAAAACTTCATTTTTTTTCTTTCGAAATTTAAGATGTTTATAGTATGACAACGTTATTATTCGTCTATCTGCCCAAACAAAAGTTTTATCACAATAAGAATTTTTTTTTCTTTTCTTAATAATATCTTGCACGTATATTTTCTAATAAAAGATAAAATATTTATACTAAATATTAAAACTTTTTCTAAGGCTGTCAAATACAATGTCAACTGATGTCAACTACTTTTATTAGCGTAATTTCCTGTTTCTAATTAATGAATTATACGCTAAAAAAAGCCTTTCTTTCTTTTAATAATACAGTGTATATAGACGTCTATAAAAAATAAAATATTTATAGTAATAAAGTTTTATTTTAAAACTGTTAAATACAATGCCAACCACTGTTAGTTATTTAATAATCCTGCTCATTATTAGTGGATTATATTCTAAAAAAACCCTTCTTTTTTAATAATACAATGTACGTGGATTTTCTGTAACACATAAAATATTTATAGTTACGAAGTTTTAATTTAGAGCTGTCAAATACAATGACAGCCGATATCAGCTCCTTTTATTAACGTAATTTCCTGCTGACAATTTGTGTATTATAAGCTAAAAAAAAATCTTTCTTTTCAGAAATACGCACGTAGATTATACGTAGGTAGTACAAAGTATAATTGTATTTATAGTTACAAAGTTTTATTTTAAATCTGTCAAATACAATACCAACCATTGTCAGTTCCTTTCATTAAAGTAATTTCCAGCTCATAATTAGTGGATTATAAGCTAAAAAACAATCTTTCTTTTTAATAATGCGTACGTAGATTATATGTAGGTAGTACGTTACAATGTACGTAGGTTTTTTATTACATATAAAATATTTATAGTCACAAAGCTTTATTTTAGAGCTGACAAATACAATGTCAACCGATGTCAACTCCTTTTGTTAAAGTAATTTCCTACTCATAATTAGTGGATTATAAGCTTAAAAATATATTTCTTTTTAATAATGCGTAAGTAGATTATATGTAGGTAGTACTTTACAATGTACGTAGATTTTGTATAACATATAAAATATTTATAGTTACAAAGTTTTATTATAGAGATATCAAATACAATGTCAGCTCCTTTTATTACCGTAATTTCCCGCTCGTAATCAGTGGATTATACGCTAAAAAACCATTCTCTCTTAATAATACAGTGTACGTGGATTTTCTATAACAAATAAACTGTTTATAATAACAAAGATTTGTTTTAAAGCTGTCAAATACAATGTCAACCATTGTCAGTTCCTTTTATTAACGTAATTTTCTGCTTATAATTAGGGGATTATACGTTTAAAAAAAACCTTTATTTTAATAATACAATGTACGTGGATTTACTGTAACGTATAAAATCTTTATAGTTTTATCTTAAAACTATCAAATACAATGTCATCTCTTTTTATTACCGTAATTTCCCGCTCGTAATCAGTGGGTTATACGCTTAGAAGACATTTCTTTCTTTCTTAATAATATCATGTACATGGATTTTCTAAAACAAACAAACTATTTATAAAAATAAAGTTTTATTTTAAAACTGTCAAATACAATGTTAACAGCAGACTGTTCCTTTTATTAACGTAATTTCCTACTCATAATTAGTGGATTATACTCTAAAAAAAATTTTTTTTTCTATGTAATACAATAAATCTAAATGTTCAATAACAGACAAAATCTTTCACAAAGTTTTATTTTAAGGCTGTCAAAAACAATTTTTTTTTCTCCTTTTTTTAGGTTGTTGGCACTGCCCTTGACATCTGGGTGAAATTTGACGTCAAAATATTCATTAGTGTTTGAGTTACCCTTGGTTTTGTGAGATGGTAAAAAAGATTCCGGCGATTTTTGAAATGTCTGTTCAATTGACTCAAAACAGTGTCCCCGGAGTGGTCTTTTATTAACGTAATAGGGAATAACGTAGGGAATAGCCAGAAGTAGCACGATGCTAAATCAGGTGAATACTGTGGTTGTGGAACGATATGGGTTTCAATTTTGGCGAAAAAGGAACGAAAAATCAATGCAGCGTGAGCTGGCGTATTCAGTGTTTTCGGTACCAATCGAGATTTGACGCGTTTGAGGCCCAAAACATCTTTTTAAATGGAATTTTGAAATTCAAACATCATCAGCAAGGTCTCTAAATGTAAATTGACGGTTTGCAAGCACCAAATCTTCAATTTTTTGGAAGTGATCTTCGTCGGTTGAGGTTGATGGTCGACCAGAGGGCTCTTCGTCTTCAACACGTTCTCTGCCTTCTCTGAACTGTTTTTACCACTTGTAAACATTTCTTTCCGATACAGGAATACTCACCGAATGACTTCTGCAACATTCTATACGTTGTCGCAAACAAAATTTAACGCAAGTTCTTTGCTCAATTAATTCAGACATGCTTTTAAACTAAAACATAATCGGTTTTCCGGGCAGCTGGCTAAGAACGACTTGTCTCATTTCCCGAGGTTAAATTCAATACACTCAGTAAATGAAGAGATGCTTAAGAATTATGAAAAAACTGTATTTTGAGTTTGAACGCGGTTTGAGTTTCAGTGTCATTCAAAAAGAATTGGATATTTTTGCCATGCCTTTCAACGTAAATTGTGGAGTGAGGTCAGATTTGCAGGTTGAATTAATTTTGTTGCAATCTAACAATCCTCCCAAGCAGTTGTTTCTAAATATGCCAAAGTTAGAGTTTTACAAACCCTTATCGAAAGTAAGTTTCCCAAATTCAATATCTCACGCTCAGAAAATCAGTGCTATGTTTGCATCTATATATATGTGAACAAGTGCTTACAACTATGAACCTTAGAAAGAATTATTTCAGAAGTGGACTGACAGATGAGCAATTTAGCCCCGTTCCTGAGAATCAAGACATCTCACTTTGAACCTCAATATAAGGAAGTTTTAAAAATGAAATCGCAATTTCATTCATCTCATTAACATATTGAAATTGTAATACCTGTATATTGTTTTTAAAATTTTAGAAAAATTTATCTTGGCCCGCCAAACTTTTTTTTTCTTTTCGATTTTTTGCCCGCGACCGAAAGAGTTTGCCCATCCCTGCACTAGGGGATTCGATCCTTGCACGCTAAGTACGTGACTACTGAACCACGAGTCGGGCTACATCAATATCCCTCACAAAGTTTTATTCGGAATGATAAACAATTAATGATAGCAAAACCACAATCTCAACAATAAACTGGTAAACTTGGCGTAAAGCCAGCCAAGTCAATACGGTGCGTGATCCCAACGTGATTTATTGTGAATGGCCGGGAATAAATCGAAATTACACATCTGTGCAAATAAAATACTCAGCGTGTTTTCAACGATCCTTTGGGCTATTTCCTGCATTTCGTAGTACTTTATGCAAATGGTAGAAAGAGCATGAAAAGTACTGTTGCACAGTCACGGAAATTCAATATCAATCATGTGATAGAATAAAAGCCTTAAGCGAATGAATCTTTAAAAAAAAATGATTTGAAAAATGATTTGAAAAAATGATTTCGATTGAAAATGTTCATATTTCAATAGAATTTTGTTAAAATCATAAATTTTAAAAAAAAAATTAAATAATCGTATAAAATATAAAACTTTCAAAAATTCATTCAGTAATTTCTTTGCCCGACCCGTGGCTCAGTTGCAGAGTGAGCCGCTAGTGAGCATTAGGGGTGGAGGTTCCATCCGCTGGTTACTTTGTAGTAGACACAGTTTCAAAAAACGAGGAGATTCAAGGGCATTTTGAATGTTTATCATATTGCCTCGTGAGTCGGACTACCCGGGGTTTCCGGGTTTTCTCCCATACGATAAGAAAATGCGGGATAGTTCCCCCTAAAATTCCTCCCGGAAGACCCTGGCTTCTTTCTTCAGCGTCACGGAGCCAAGTCAAATTTCTACCAGCGGGTGCTCCATCACCACAGAAGCTACACCCACTTTCTCTCCATCCATGTGTAAACCACCCATGGAATGTTCGTCCTGCACTGCAGGGCACTGAGGATTAGACACACACAGTAATTTCTAAGAAATATATGCGCCTATGGCAAAATGTATAAAATTCAAATATTGAAATCTTGAATTAAGTTGAATTGGGCCAATAGAAGTGTTCAAGACAGCATCAAAAACTAAATCCATAACGATTTGTCTTTGGTCATGTTTCATATTGACTATCTAATGTTTTGTGTGTGTTGTTTAAAATTAGATTGACTGTCTAATGTTTCATGTGGACGCCCTTTAACTTTTTAGCTGATCATCTCGTGACAGCGTGTGACATGGCATTAACGCTAAATAGACAATCACAGCGCATGATGGACAAGTAATATAAAAAAAAAAGATTTTAAGTTAATTCTGTCGCGTACTCGAGCGAAATTGTATACAACTCAACTCCGGAGTTTCCTGTCCAAAAATACAACTTCTACTTTCATTGTTAACGGGAATTTTCCCGTATAATGTAAAATTGATGTTAATAAAATGTGTTCGTTGTGAAAATGAGAGTTAATTTTTCTTTTGAAAGAGTAGAAATATCTTTGAAGTTATTAAGATATTATTTACCCTTTATTTTGAATGTGTTCACTAGCGATAAAAGATCCCTTCTAATTTTACGAGTCAAAAGAATCTGATGATCTAGCGTTTTAGTAATTTGAAGTTAGTTTTGGTTTTTGTATTACTGAATGCTGGTACAACAAATTCCTACTTTTTTTCACTCTATTACAGAAAGTCCTTTATAAATAATTTTCATTCATTTTTTTAAAATTTATCTGGTGCCATCTATTGGTAGATATAGGCAACTTAAATCTAAAAAAAAACTAAAATTAATGAATTAAATTTAATTACTGAATTAATATTTGAAAAAACTGTATTAACATCCAGTGTCATCCACTACAAGTTCAAAAAAAAATGTATTTGAACTTGAGTGGATGAATAAAAAGTATTTTATGAACGATTGAAAATTTGCACAAGATATATATAGGGAGAGTGGGAGCTAATAGAAGGAATTGAATGAATGATATCTCATTTGCGCGGATGAGAAGAGATCTGCCTCAACATTTCGTCTCCGCTTCACTCTGTGTTTGGTGTGTAATTTGTTCGCTGGTATTGCTGGTAATTTGTTTACTGGTATATTTGAATTGCTGATAATTAGAAGGAGATCCATTGCGTTTTTACTATGAACTGTTATTTTTTATTTGTTTGCTGGTATCGCTGGTAATTTGCTTGCTGGTATATTTGAATTGCTGATCATTAGGAAGAATTTAATTGCGTTTTTGCAATGAACAGTTATTTTTTAGTTTGTTTCTGCTATCGATGGTAATTTGTTTGCTGGCATATTTGATTGCTAGTAATTATAACGAGTTTCATTACATTTTTACAATGAACAGTTATTTTTTTATTTTTTTGCTAGCATCGCTAGTAATTTGTTTGTTGGTATATTTAAATTGCTGGTAACTATAACAAGTTCCATTGCGATTTTACAATGAACTGTTATTCTTTTCTGTTGTTGTTATTAGCTAGTATCACTGGTATTTTGTTTACTGGTATATTTGAATTGGTGATAAGTATAACGAGTTTCATTGCGTAATGAATTGTCGTTGTAATTTTTTTTTTTATTTGTTTGCTAGTATCGCTAGTATCTAACTGGTATTTTGTTTACTGGTATATTTGAATTGCAGGTAACCATTGGCCATTGAGTTTTTACAATAGACAGTTATTTTTAATTGGTCTGGTAATTTGTGTTGCTGGAAATTAAAACGAATTGCTGTTACTTTTAATATGTTACACGTTTGTTCGTTATTATTTTTTTTCCTTTCTAATGCAGCTGGCAAACACAGACGTCTTGGATGCCTTAAGGCAAGTGTTGCACAGACATGCTCACTTTGTATTACCCAGGGGGCGCCTGTAACTTGAAGATAAGCTACGGACGCGGAGTAACAATGCCCCCGCAACGCTCTACGATTTTATTAGACCGGGACCTACTTTTTAAAGTGGATTCCGAACCACCTCAAACAACCATGGCACCGCCGGGACTCGAACCCGAAACCAGTGGTGCCGAGCGCCAGAGCGCTAGCCACTCGGCCATTCAGGCCTATGTGTTTGTTATTATAGTTAAAGAATTTTATGAATGGGTCGTATACGACATACGCAACAGAAAACCATTTCCTTTCCACAAATCATCTCTGGTCACTCACTCCTTTGCATTCCTGCAAACACAAAAAGCCGCCACCAGACCACGAAGATTTATTCCTTTATTCCAAGAGGAAGGAAGCGAAATCCGAACGACCTTCCTCTTCTTCCAGAAAACTGGAGGAACACCCGAATCGAACGGAAGCTTCTTCCACCCACATCACTTTTTCCGGATGGGCTTTGTTCGCTTTAAACATGACTGCTCATGCGAGAACCTACATCTTTGACCCACCCCACTCTATGGAAGGGAAGGGGGGGAGGGGTGCTGGCGGTAAGAAAACGCACAGGAAGCGCACCCTCCAGCTAATTAGTGACCCCCTTCCCTTTAAATGGTGTCGTTTGGAGGAATAATAACAGTCCTCCCATGGTTGTTAAGGCAACGCATGATGTGGCCACTGCGGCAACCCCTGTGGTCAGGAATCGGAAGTTAATGCATTAGCTGTGTTTTTATTATTGGCAGTAGGGGATGTCTACGGGGTGGTAACGTAACGTGATTTTGATGACTGGGTTCCCTTCTGACCCTCTATAGGGGATGATCTATTGCAATAAATCTGACGATTGTTTTTTTTTTTTCTATGGAAGTTTTATGTTCTGGATGGGGAAATGAAAATGAATGTCTATTTTTGTAATGATACTTTCTTTTTATTGTTGTTATCGAAGATCAGTAGGTCTTGTGTTTTATTTATATTTCTTCTTCTTCTTCATTGCAACCTGATGGCCAATTGGCCAGAGCTCTGTCCTTTGGTACCACAGGCTTCAGGATCAAATCTTGGCGGTGGCATGGATGTTTGTGAATGGTTCGGAATCCACGTTAAACTGTAGTTCCAGATCTACTTGGCCCAAACTGTGCACAAAATGACAGTAGAGCGACAAACCAAATCTTCTTCTTCATTGGCACAACAACCCTATGGTGGGCCAAGGCCATCTGCCTACTCACAAATTTCGAGACAGGAGATGTTTTCTTTTGGGGGCTTGGTTTGTCAGGCCTACGTCGAATGCTCTACAGTCACATTAGACCGGGACCTACAGTTTAAAGTGGATTCCGAACCACTATAAACGTCCATGCCACCGCCGGGACTCGGGCCCGAAGCCTGTGCCATCGAGAGCGCTAATCATTCGGCCATTATACCCCCTCCCAGAATTTATATTTGCCACAATCCATTGACAGTCATGAGAAGAGGATACTGGCTTTCGGAATGACTTTTAGGGAATAACTGAGCTCCATTTGAGTGCTGTAAAATTCAAAAAACATATACCAGGCAGTCTTGTAATTAATGCAAAGTATCTTCCACGAGCGTTGCCAACATATCCAGAGTTGAGACTTCTTGAACATTAATTCCATTTTTTTTTTGTACTAGCGGACCTCGAGACTCTCACCCGAGAGGAAGTGCAGCGCAACCGGCGAAATGTTTAATTTATAGTCACTCATCTGGAGATGAAATATATTTAACGCATCCAGGTGCATTAGTTGGCCTACAGACTCTCACCAGGAGATGAAGTATATGTCGTGCACTTTGCGCGTAGTCGAGTTTCAGGTTTTCGGCTTAGAATTTGATTCCTTCAACGAATCTATAATTATCTGTCCTTAAATGTGTTGAATATTGTATGCCTCTAATTGTATATGGGTGATGCGAAAATAAAGCTGTGAGTTCTCCAACTTGTGCCTCAAGTATTTCAACCCAACCATACTTAGTCACAATCTAGTTGCCCAACCTACACACTACAACATTGCTTTATAGTTGGATAGACAGGTTATTAAACGTTCATACTTTATTCTTATGAATTTATTCGAAAATATTTCTAAGTACAAACACTTTTGTGGTGTGTTCTTTCTTTGCTTTCTCGCAATTTTATTTCAGTATTATATTATAAGAAAATGAGTCTACATTTTAAAAAAATTGTTCGATTTTATTCAGAATCACATATATTTAGTGCTATTTATGTTATTTAAATCATTCCATAATATATGTATCCTGTTTGTTCAAATTATTTAATTCGGAAAAAAGATCTGCAAAAGAATTACAGATGAGAAATAGCGTCATAGTTCTTAACATGTTCTTGACCACTTATTCATTATTTTTGTAATTTCTTATTAATAAATAATAATAATATAACAATACTAAGCTTTTTAACAGTAATAATAGTAATTTAATTATATATTTTTATTTTTATTATTATCTATAAGAAAAGGATACATACACATAATATTCTAATTTTTAGCGACCTGTTGCCAAGTTACCATAATTACTTGTCTTCTGCCGCTTTCACAATCCTGTGCAGTTTCTTTCCTAATTAAGAATATATTTGCAAAACACAGCTTGCCATATTAAATAAAAATCGTCTGGTAGAATATTCAAGGCTTTTTTTTTTATCTAGCGTTTATTTACTTAGATTCAGTAGTATTCTAATCATTCGATAATTACTGTAATTTTTTTAGTTCAGAAATCGTCTGCAAAACAATTGAAAATGAGAAATAATGTCATAGCTCTAGCGTGTTCTTATTCGTTTATTTATCATTTTTGTAATTTATTATTAATAAATAATAATAATTCAGTAATACTAAATTATTTAATAGTAATATTAATGATTTAATTACATAGTTTTGTGCATATTCTAACATAATTAAGAATACATTTTTTAAACACTGCTTGTCATATTAAATAAAAATCGTCTGTTAGAATATTCTCGGCTTATTTTTTTATCTAGTGTTTTTTTACTTAGATTCGGTTGTATTCTAATCATTCCAAAATTATTGTATTTTTTTTTTTTTTAGCTCAGAAATCGTCTGCAAAAGAATTACAAATGGTAAATGACATCATAGTTCTGAACGTTTTCTTATTTTTTGTAATTTTTTATTAATAAATGATAATAATTTAATTAAGCTAAGCTATTTAACAGTAATAATAAGGATTTAATTACATAATTTGTGCATTTTCTATCATGATAAAGAAATATTTTTCAAACACAGCTTGCCATATTAAATAGAAATCGTCTATAGAATATTTACGGCACTTTTTCTTTTTTTTTCGTCAAGTGTTTATTTACTATCAGCAGTAGTATCTTAATCATTCCATAATTACTGTATTTTCTTAGTTCAGAAATCGTCTGCAAAAGAACTGCAAATTGCAAATGACGTTATAGTTCTTAACGTGTTCTTATTTACTTATTGATAATTTTTGTAATTCATTATTAATAAATAATAATTTAATAATACTAAGCTCTTTAACAGGAATAATAATGATTTATTTATATATTTTTATTTTTTACTGTTATATATAAAAAGTGATATATATATATATAATATTCTTTTTTTTTCTTCTTTTAAGTTGCCCTAACTACTTGTTTTCTGAGGCCTTCCCAATTCTGTTTATTTTCTATCTTAATTAAGAATATATTTTTCAAACAAAGCTTGCCATATTGAATAAAAACCGTCTGTTAGAATATTCGGTACTTACGTACTAACGGTACCTTGGCGACAATTAGTGAAAACGCGCCAACCGCCGCTACAGATTTGGCGGTTTTTAAGTGGCGCCAATTCACATTTAAAAAACAATCAAAACGCTTTCAAAATATTTTTATTCAAAACAAAATATATAAAACACTTCATTTAAAATCAAAACAATAAAATATATAAAACACTTCATTTAAAATCAAAACAATAAAATATATAAAACACTTCATTTAAAATCAAAACGATTTAAAAATGCCGACCACAACGACTTTTACGTTTAGTAAACAAACTTTCATCAATTTCCACAATGCAATCTGGCCACCTACCGTTTTTTTTGGTTTATTCACCATATCCAAGACATAATTCACGCATGTAATTGTTCCAATCGATAACAGTTTTATCCGATATATCAAGTTGCTTTTCACAGAATTTAATCGACGTCAACTCCTCGCACCAGCAGTATATGAATCTCAAAGCTGTACGAAATGGAAGTCTGTTGCCTTCAAACCAGTTGTCTTTCGTTGTTTTAGTAAAATATTCCGCTCCTGGAAAAATAAAATTGCATCGTTCTCCGTTTCTGGCAAATCCCAAATACGTATTTTCGTATCACAACAATATGGCGTCGAAACTCAGCAAATCTGCAGCCGTTAAGATTGCCGCCACTTAAAAAGCGCCAAATCTGCAGGGGTTACTGTATTGGCGCCACTAAAAAACCGTCAAATTGCAGGGGTGCCATTGGCGACACGTTTGCCCCGTTTTTAACGCCAAGTTTGTCGCCAAGGTACCGTTAGTACGTAAGTACCGAATATTCTTTCAGCTTTTTTTTCTAGGGTTTTAATCTTAGATTTAATAGTATTTTAATCATTCGATAATTACTGTATTTTTTTTTTTAGTTTAGAAATCATCTGCAAAAGAATTACAAATGTGAAATGACGTCATAGTTCTTAACGTGTTCTTATTCACTTATTTATCATTTTTATAAATCATTATTAATAAATAATAATAGTTTAATAATACTAATCTATTTAACAGTAATAATAATGATTTAATTATATATTTTAATTTTTATTATTATCTATAAGAAAAGGATACATACACATATACATATATATAATATTCCATTTTTTTTTTTTTCTTAGCGGCCTGTTGCCAAGTTACCATAATTGTTTCTCTTCTGTGTTCACAATTCTATGCATTTTCTATCATAATTAAGAATATATTTTTCCTAAAACAGCTTGCCATATTAAATAAAAATCGTCTGTTAGAATATTCTCGGCATATTTTAATCTAGTGTTTATTAACTTAGAGTCAGTTGTATTCTAATCATTCCATAATTACTGTATTTTCTTAGTTCGGAAATCGTCTGCAAAAGAATTAATTGCAAATGGGAAATGACATCACAGCTTTTAAACATGTTTTTATTTACTTATTTGACATTTTTGTAATTCATTATTAATAAATCATAATAATTTAATAATACTAAGCTATTTAACAGTAATAATATTGATTTAACTATATAGTTTTGTGCATTTTCTATCATAATTAAGAATATATTTTTCAAACACAGCTTACCATATAAAATAAAAATCGTCTGCTATAATATTCTCGGCTTATTATTTGTATTTAGCGTTTATTTACTTAAATTCAGTACTCTAATCATTCCATAATTAGTGTATTTTTTAGTTCAGAAATCGTCTGCAAAAGAATTAATTGTTGACGGGAAATGACGTCATAGCTCTTAGACAAGTTCTTTTGCAATTCTTATTCGTATTTAATTCATTTTTTTATTATAAATTATTTTGTCTTCTTACGTTGTAATTGGGTAAGGTACAGAAACGACTCTGGAATTTATATAATGACTGTAATAAGAATTCTAATATCTA
The DNA here is from genome assembly GCA_021605075.1 of Caerostris darwini. Classification (NCBI taxonomy): domain Eukaryota; kingdom Metazoa; phylum Arthropoda; class Arachnida; order Araneae; family Araneidae; genus Caerostris; species Caerostris darwini. Next base: position 87,484 of record BPLQ01012119.1, on the reverse strand, counting down.
CGCCTACTAGGGTACAGGATCATGAAACACAAGTTTCGATGATTTACGAGACTGCTTCCTTCCAGAGCATTAACTGCTCTTTCGAAAACAACCTCTTACAACACATTCAGTTCGCTTTACTTTTACGACATCATTTCGCACACGAGCGAGCCTCCAAAACAATTCTCATTCTTTACATATCGCACACGCAATATCGCTTTTCTTCAATCTGGCCACCTTCTTCTTAAGCACACCTTCAAATAAAAGGCCTGCGACTACCTTCTTCTTCTCCAGCACCTGCACAGGGACAACCCCGGAGGAATGCGAGGAATCCTTACCTGAACATACAGAAAAAAAGTGGTAAGGTTACGCGATTCCTCACGATTCGTGACTGACGGTTCAAGTTCTTGGCTGCTCGCTCTGGCTGCCCCGAGGGCGTCTTTGGTGGTCGTCTTCTTCGTGAAGACAGAAAAGGGGATGGGATGGGGGTGGTAGGGAAGAAAGAATTGATGGGAATGGATGGGACGAGAAAAAGAAAGTAAACACGGAATTAATTTGATGGAGAATCGAAAGCGGGATGCTGCTGCTTTTTAAGTAGTTAAGTAGGCCTGCAAAAAAAACCAGTATACTGTAAATTAGCTTTTACAAATTCATGAGTTTGATGATATTATTTCATAAAGCTTTTTTTTTTTACTCGTTAAACTTGCGTTGGCCCATGGTTAAACTGTTTGTATTCGTCTATGGGTAAATTGTTTGTTTTGGTTCATGGTTAAACTGTTTGTATTGGTCCATGGGTAAACTGTTTGTATTGGTTCATGGGTAAACTGTTTGTATTGGTTCATAGGGTAAACTATGTATTTGTTCATGGGTAAACCGTTTGTATTGGTTCATGAGTAAACTTTGTCAAGCGTTGTCCATGGGTAAATGGTTTGTATTGGTCTATGGGGTTGACTGTTTGTATTGGTCCACGGGTACCAGTTTGTATTGATCCATAGGTAAACTGTTTGTGTTGGTGCACGGGTAAACTATTTATTTTCTTTCATAGGTAAACTGTTTATATTGATCCATGGGTAAACTATTTGTTTTCTTTCATGGGTAAACTATTTGTATTGTTCCATAGCCAAACTATTTGTATTGGTCCATGGCTAAACTATTTGTATTGGTCCATAGGTAAACTGTTTGTATTGATCGTTTTCCAGCTAGATTGCAGGAAGATAGGTTCTAATCTACTGGCGGTGTGTGTTGTAGTCAATGATTATACCTTCATCTTCTTCTTTTTGTATTATAATTTGAAATAATTTTAAAAGTTTTTTAAAACCCAATTATCGACAAAAATAAAGCCGTAGGTAGTTAAATAAAAATTCCCATAGATTGACATTTTAATTCATTGTCTGGCAGTTTTGTGTAAATAAAAACTTAAGAAATAGAGGGCATTCGATAGCGTCTCAACAATCAGACAAAGTGGTGGAAATTTCTCTTATTCGATATTTAAATTTGATGCGTATGTCCTCAAAAACAACGATTTCCATGGCAATATATAGGCGTTTTGTAAATACATTAATGAAACTTAAAATTTGTTCCGACGTATTAAAAAAACCAGTGATAGCAGAAATAATTAAAATGGAAATAAACACATAATATTATATACATATAACAAAGCATATTATAAAATTCATCTATGTGTCTCAGGTTTTTTCAAAACTGAGGCTACTCTCTTTACTTGCTAAAAAGAAATGTATTAGCCCAACTATCACTATTTATAACACAACCATCTCTTGGTCCAAGTTTAGCATCACTCTTGATAAAAATCTCATTTACTCTCAGAATATTAAAAATCTCCGAAATAAGTGTAATAAAGCTATCCGCATTTTCTATCCTCTAATTTGTAGAAATTCTAACCTGCCGTTACATAACAAACTGCTTATTTACATATATTGCATGCGTCCCATGATTACTTAAGCAAGTCCAGTTTGGGGCTCCGCAGCAAAAAGTAACTTCAGACTTGAAAATAAAAGTCTAAAGACTTGAAAGTAAAATCCTTCGGATGATCAACTTGGTGCTTCAGGAACCAGGTTATTAGACAATCGCTTAACTTCCCTAGCATTCACCAATTCATACTTAAAATTTCTACAATACTCTCCCTCACACTAATAGTTCGATTTTAGAATTTCTTCTTAGGTATGAAACTTCTTTGTTTAAAAATAGAAAAAAAAAAAAAAACACTAACTGTTCTTAACATATAATACGTTCCCCCCCCCCCCTCTTTATTTCTAATGAATTGCCCTTACTGCAAGACGGCAAGATGGCCCTGTGGTGGGCCTCCTTCTATTTTTATAGTTTTTTTACTTTACTAATATCAATATTTCACATATATCAATATTTTTTTCTTTAAATTCTCAATTCTTTTTTGTTCAATTCCTCCTATTCGCTCACACTCTCCCTATATATATCTTGTTCAAATTTCAAATCTTTCATAAAACACTTTCTATTCATCCACTCAAGTTCGAATAAATTTTTTGTGAATTTGTAGTGGATGACACTTGATGTTATTACAATTTTTCGAATATTAATTCAGTAATTACATTTAATTAATTCATTTTATTTTTTTTTATATTTAAGTTGCATGTATCTACCAATAGATGGCGCCAGATAAACTTAAAAAAATGAATGAAAATTATTTATAAAGGACTTTCTGCAATAGATTGAAAAAAAAGAAGGAATTGACTTTAAAAAAAAAAAATTCATATATTACTTGTTTTTTTTTAAATTTACTCTTATTTTATTCTTATTACCTTTCTCTTTTATTTTAATTATATATATATATATATATATACCTAAAATGTGTGGCGTAATATTTCAATGGGCATTGACCTAAAGCAACGCTTCTCCAACATCAAGATAAAAGTGTGTGGTTGCTCCGCAGCCAAAATACTTTGCTTAAACCACCCAGAACTCCTCATCAGGTTTTTTACTTGTTATTTTATATTATTTGGTATTTTATATTAATTTTTATTACTAGATATTTTATGTTAGTTAAATAATAACCATGACAATTCTTTAATTCCAATTTTTAGGTTATTTTCATTTAATCCTACAATGAATATTAGCAATTATTTTTAACTAAATTTTACTCAATAAGGTGCATTTTATTCTTTAACAAGATTAAAATTCTTTAGATAATTCTAAATTCTTTTAATAATTATTTTTTCTCATAAGAATTGCTCTTCAAATTCTTTTTCATAAAGTGATATAATCACTGCAATGAAAATTTTGTCCCGTGTTTTAGAAAAAAAAGCTCGATAAGTAATAATTACAAACTAAAAATATTCCAAATTAAAAAAAAATAATTTATTCGATCTAAAAATTTTAATTTACTTAAAAATCCTGAAGAGTATTTTTTTTAAATAAATTTTTCAATTTCTTTCTTTAAAAATTCCTTTTTCATTTAAAAAAAAAAAAAAAAATATTAGCGGGGAAAAAAATATTGACATCTCACCTCGAGTTCATGCTCAATTCAACAAACTGCGTTCCGAGTAGACATTTCTTGGCTTCGAGTGCTTATTTGTTCAGGTACTGCCTGTTCCTAGAATTGCAGGTTCAAAGCAATTTCAAAACAGTTATTTGGAAAAGAATTTCATAAAAATGATGAAAAATAGTACACCTGCACCCGCTGAACGCATTAAACTGCAAATGGCCGCCCACTTGAAATATCGTTTGTAAAATAAATCGTTTGCTCTCGGCGAAAACAAAATAAAACATAAAGTAAACAAACATAGTATATATTTTGGAGAACGTACTACGAAAAACATTAAATGCTTAAGCTAATCTTAAAAACAGCAATCTTAAAAAATAAAAAGAACTATAGAATTCCAAACGATTTTCTTTCCTTGGAAAAATCTCATTTTCACTTTAACCAATTAAAGTTTTTTTATCAAAAGAATAAAAATTTATCAGAATGTTTAACTAGTATTAAAAAACATGAATCTTTGTAGTTTAATAGAAAATAATAATTTACATGCTGATTCAATTGTTGTGAGACAAATTTTAAGGGGTGGACTATATTGTATACCCTGAATTTTTTTTATAGGATTGCATGGTCGGAAGCGACGCGTTGAGGAATAACGAACTTTCAAACAGATTTTTCCTAACAGACAGGCACTCGTCGCGTGACGAGTTTCAAGTTAGCTCTAGCTGGCAACTGACGATGTGCATCCTATTTTATTTTTACTCTGTGTTTGCCATTGTGTTTTCACTTACGAGGACCTCGTTGCTGGACTATAAATTGCTTTTGCAAACGAGAGCAGAAGGAGTGATTGGGCATCTGTTCGTCAATCACTCCTCCGACTCTACCGGGCTTGAATGACCGCGTGACTAGCGCTCTGGCGCTCGGTACCACAGGTTTCGGGTTCGAGTCCCGGCGGTGCCATGGTTGTTTGTAGTGGTTCGGAATCCACTTTAAACTATAGGTCCCGGTCTGTTTAGCCTAAAGTGTGCACAAGATGACCGTAGAGCGACAAACCAAACCAAACCTCCGACTCTACCAGGTGTGTATTACTAATGATGGTTGCAATTTCGAGCATTTATTGTAAACATTGAATCAAGAAAACATTATGCAATGATGTTGTAAATAAACAGTGTTTTTCTTTTCATGTTTAATTGTTTGTGTTTTTTCCTCAACACATCACTTCCGACCCTACATTCCTGTGCAAAGAATGTATGCTCTAGTAAGCTGCACCACCCCACAAAGTTTGTTCCAGGACCTTTGAATCACGCTGTATATTTTGTATTTCTGTCAGATTGTTTGAGTTTTTGTTTTCTCCACACTCCACCCCTGTACCACTTAGAAAGGAAGGGTGGAACATTGGTAGGCTTCGTGCGTACCACGAACAACCCACCGACGAGTGAAGGGAGAGGACTTTTTAACTGCCCCGCATTTGCTTACTGTATGGGAGAAAACTCGGAAAACTCCCACCAGGCAATCCGATTATCGGTAGGAGACACGTTCTCACATCTGTCATCGGGTCTCCTAGTTTCTGAAAGCAGTGACTACAACCATGCCGCCAGCGGATTCAAACCTGCGCACATTATCACTGTGCTACCAGTCGGGCTAAATTGTTTGAGTTAAGAAAAACTATTACTTAAGGAAGGAATTACTTCCATGACATGTCTCAAGTATGTATATATTTTTATTTTATCCTTTTTATTTAAAATAATTCACCATTCACCAGTGACAACTGCTACCGTAAAAAAAACGTAACAAAATAAATAAAGAAAAAAAAAATTATAAATAAATAAAAAAACAAAATTACAAAAAAAACGTAACAAAATGAATAAATAAAACAAATAACAACTAAAAAATTATAAAAAGTAAAAAAATAAAAAAACCGTAACAAAATAAAAAAAAATAAATAAAAACATTCATTTTATAATGGATGAATTGTAACATTTAAAATATGCAAATGAATAGAGAATTTCGGATTTTCTAAACATTCTTTTAAAATGCTAATTAAATAAAGTATTTGAATCTTAAAAAAAGAAAAGAATTCTTTTTTTTTTTCTATGATTATTGAATTATTTTCTTGGAATCAAATCTGTTTGGAATTATTTTTTAAAAATAGCTAACCTGAATAGTTTTTGGTGCAATTATATTTTAACAAGATTAATTTACTTGTTAAAAAAATTAATTAAAAAGATTTTTTTTTTTTTTTTTGCTGTTTTTAATAGAATAAATAAATAAATATTTAAATTCTCCTTACTTAACTTAATAAAAATATTTAAATTAATTGTTTTTTAAATCCGATTTCCATGTTCTTGTACCAAATAATTAATGGCATTTTCCCAATTGAAAACCAAAATTTATTCAATTCGTATAACTCATAAGACATTCTGAAACGATGATTTATTGAATGTGCCATTGTTCTTCTGCGAAGCCTCGTAAGAAATAAAAGAAAAAGAAAAAAAAACATCCAAATCGTTTGGTGAAAACATTTCTCATCTTGTGGCAGCATCTACGTTTCATCGAATTCAACAGCTGAATGGTCACGTGACTTTCTTTTTTCTCTGGAAGGTAAACCTTCGGATCGAACGCAGAAAAAATTTCTAGAACGATGAATGGAGGTTTCATTGATTCTGAAGATAATGCTTCAGTTATTCTGTGCTTCTTCTTTTTTTCTTTAATTCTTTCACTTTTTGCAGTTATAATGCTATCGGCATTGAAATGTTAGGAATAAAGAAATCAGTTATAGGAAAATACGATTTTTTACTTTTCTAAGTTTCTTTCTTTTTTTCCAGTTTTTTTTTTATTTTTTATTTTTCTACAATTTTTTACTAATTTTTTTTTTCTTTTTACTTTTCTTCGTAAAAGATAGAAATGTAATGTAAGAGATTCTTACAAGGATTGTAGTGTAGAATTATTCTAAGCAAAGTAAAAAAAATGGCTCTCAAATTATATCAGAATATTTAAAAAAAAAAAAAAAAATTGTCAATCTGACAGGAGTTTTAACTGAAAAATTAATGTCACGAAAATAATTAAAATAAAGGACTTGATAGCCGAGTATCTGGCGCTCGGTACTACAGGTTTAGGGTTCAAGTCCCGGCGATGCCATGGACGTTTGTAGTGGTTCGGAATCCACTTTAAACCGTAAGTCGAGTCGAATATGACTACTACTTCTACTACACCACACCAGATCGCTGTACCTAGAACTGAGTTGTCCCTTTATAGTTTGGGAATGATGTGAGTGAGAAAAAGTGTCATTGGGCTCTATAACGCTCTACGTTCATATGAGAGCGAAACCTACTGCTTAAAGTGGATTCCGAACCACTACAAACATCCAACACCGCCGGTTTTCGAACCCGAAACCTGTGATATCGAGCTGCAGAGCTCTAGCCACGACCATCAGGACCCCGGTCTAATATGACTGTAGAGCGTTGGGCGTAGGGTGACAACACTACCATGTAAAAAGAAAATATCCCCTATCTCGATATCTGCCAGTAGGCGGACGGCCTTTGCCCACCTTGGCTGCATATCTTGTTTTGTGGATAGCGGATTTGGTTTTTGAGCATGGGAGCTTGGTTCAAAGCTCAATAAGAAAAACCGAACCAAAAACTTTCTATAGGCTTAAGGACCAGGGTGAGATATCCCCAAATGTCAACCCTTGAAGGTTTCCTAAATGGTATATTGTGATGTAGTGTAACATCTTCCTTCAAAGTATGAGGGCCAGGTCCAACAGGCTTCAGGTTCGAATCCTGGCTGTGGCATGGATGTTCGATACTAGTTCGGAATGCACTTTAAACTGTAGTTTCAAGTTTAATTATCCTAGGGTGCAAAAACTGACATTAAATTTCGAAATCAAAGTGCGCTCTTGGTAACGCTGAATCTACTGCACATCTTCTATTCTCGTGAAGCTAATGTAGTCAGAAAAATCCATCTGATATTCAAAAACAGCAACATATCCTTTCTTTAATAATAAAATCGACTTTCAGTACCTCGTTATTTTCTAATTTTTAATATTATTTCCTTTTTATATTTTTCCAATTTCATAAATGAACTTTTAAAGTAAAGGGGAAAAAAAGAATTTATTTGATTATGCTTCTTTTATTATATATCAATATTTCAGCAAACGTAGGAAAAAAAGAAAGAAAGAAATGTATCGATGATTTTTCTGCAATCAATACGCACTTTAAGAAGAAAAAAAAAAAGGAAGAAAAAAAGACTCAACAAAGAAGAATTATCGGAATAGGACATAAATCGATAAATATGATGTACATAGGAAAAAGAAACGCTTATAGTTTCAGAACAATCGAATGTTTATTCGGATAGCACAAAGAGCCAACCAATCAATAAAGCGCAGGATAACCTCTGACCTTTATGCAGGCTAATATCGAGCTTGACATTGATTTGTAGTTGGCGAAATTTCTCCAGCATGTTTACTTGCAAAATTCTCGCCAATTGCCGAGTTAGATCAATGGTTTGGTTTGTCGCTCTACAATCATTTTGTGCACACTTTGAGCTAATTAGACCGAGACTTATAACAATTTAACAAGTTATATCAGGCTCATACTCATCAGACTCAAATATGTTCCTACCGGGGAGAGATTTGATCACACAACTGGCAAAGAAAATATTTAACAGATAGACGGGAGGTGAGTGAAAGAAAGATCATCGTAAGACATCAAATAAAGTTCCAAATGCATTAATAGATGGCGCTGTATGCGGCATAACGAAAGTGAATTCGGCTGCCAGTGATAGTTTGAATCGAAATGACAACGTATTTGGCATGAGTTGCACATTAAACCAACTGTAGTGTTCAATGTGCTTGACTGTTTCGGCTTTTTGACAGAAAACAAGTAATATAAAAGAAAAAATTTTAAAGTCAATTCCTTCTTTGTTTCACTATATTGCAGAAAGTCCTTTATAAATAATTTTAATTCATTTTTTTAAGTTTATCGGGCGCCATCTATTGGTAGATATATTCAACTTAAATTAAAAAAAAACTAAAATTAATTAACTAATTAAATTTAATTACTGAATTAATATTTGAAAAAACTGTATTCACATCCAGTGTCATCCTCTACAAGTACAAAAAAAAAAGTATTTGAACTTGAGTGGATGAATAAAAAGTATTTTATGAACGATTGAAAATTTGAACAAGATATATATAGGGAGAGTGTGAACTAATAGAAGGAATTGAAAAAATGACTTCTAAGTCATTCGACAGTTGTGACACTGTGAGTGGAAAGCCCATCCATCACGGCAAGGTCATACCAAACTGTAAGGGAAAAATAGGCGGAATTTTTTTTTTTTTTTTTTTTTTGATGCCGTACCGTTTTCCCCTTCTTCAAGTATGTTCAGTTCAAATTTGAATTCCTTATAACAATTGGTTCTGTTTTTACAGCATTTTGAAAGTGGAATGTTAATTATAATCACCATGTATAGGAAATTTGAAACATTTCATTTTTGTATAACATGCATATGAAATATCATGTGTCTTGTTAGCATCAAAATTAATATAATAATAAGCATATATTTACATTTTTATAAGATTCTAGTAGCAGAAATATTTAATTCCAAAAAACTTTATTTAAATTTATTAAAATTAAATTCATAATGTAGTTCACGCTCTTATCTATGTTAAATAGTAACTTTTCTAGTTATATTAAAGCATACTTTTATTCTTTTATTTCAAACATGTTTAGAATAAAATTATTCTCGCAGATTATATCTCGGGAAATATTTATTTTTCGTATTGTTCGTGTCATATTGCAGACGATTTTATTTCTAATTCTTTTCCATAACCAGTTTTAAATTCAGTGAATTATTCGAATTATTCATATTTCTAGTTTTATCGCTTGCAAAATTTCATTGAATTGCAAATAAGTTGTAGTTACCGACTGTATGAACTTTTGAAGAGCTAAATTACTTACTAAATATAATTTTGTATAAAAATTAAATATATATACGTATATTTAAAAATGTTTTTATGCATACTTAAATTTCATTCAAATATTTTAAAGAGTTATATAATGTTTGTTTATTTATGTATTTTGTTTAAGATGCCTATCTAGATATAAAACGAAATTTATAATTGTAGTGCAACCCGAGTCTGTAGGGCAACCCGATTGTAACTGGGTGTGGTTAAGTTGAGATACTTGAGGCACAGGTTGGAGAACTCACAGCTTTATTGACACATTACCAAACACACACACACTCACCTATATATAATTAGAGACGTACAATATTTACGCATTTAATAGATTTGATAATTATAGATTCGTGGAAGTATTCCTCTTATAAGCCGAAAACCCCAAACTCGGCTACGCGCAGGGTGCGTGAAGTATGCTTCCTCTTCGGGTGAGAAACTGTAGGCCAACTAATGCGCAGAATGCGCTAAATATATTTCCTTTCGAGATGGGAGACTAAAAACTAAAAGTTTCTCAGCGGGAGCGCAGGATGCGCTGTACTTCCTCTCGGGTGAGCGTCTCGAGACCGATTGACCATTTCTCCTGAACGCTATAGGAGGCGCTTTTGTCAGTGTGTAGAAGGAATCATAATTACATATTTAGTTTTTACGTTAAATTTAATAAATTTAAGTTTTTTTAAATTTAAATTTAAAAAAAATCAATTCTGTTATCAAATAGGCTGAAGTTCAATATATATATATATACTTGAGCTCTATTTATCTTATAAAAAATAACTTTTCATATTCTTCAAACTCCTTCTAAGATATCATAAACTCTTTAAAAGATTATATTTATACACGCAAACCTCTTTGTACACGATAACTCTTAACAAATTTTGCATTGCTACAAATTAGATCCCATATTCTAGAAAAATTCCTACAAATCAATTCAGTATTAGCACATCTATCAGATATTAGAGAGTTTTTGCATACCGTACTTTAGTTACCGTAAGACGTCCGTTAGCTTTTTCTCCCTAGCGCGCATGCTCATAGGAAACTGAGCATGCGCGCTAGGGAGAAAAAGCTAACGGGCGTCCTACGGTAACTAAAGTACGGTATGCAAAAACTCTCTATTAATAATAAATGCGAACGCCTATATTGTTATGATTTGCATGAATTGTAGTTGTTGCAGTTTGCATGAATTTAAAACGAGAGCACAATTCTATAAAATTTTCATCATTTTTTTTTCCCCGTTTTGACATTAAACTTTGCATAAAAATTTTTCGCATAAAAAGATTTCTATATGTGTGTATCGGGTTCTGGTCCCGGTGGTGCCATGGATGTTTGTAGTGGTTCAAAATCCACTTTATACCGTAGGTCCCGGTCTCATATGACTGTCAAGCGTTTGGTTGACAACCCTACCCTATAAAAACAAAGCATCTCCTGTCTCGAAATCTGCCAGCAAGCAGACGGCCTTGGCCCACCATGGGGCTGCTGCGCCAATGATGATGATTAAATTCCACGATAGCTTACATATTTCACTGAAATATTTTTTAAAAAAAATCCTTTTCTAGAAATTTTTTGCAACAAAGGAGGTTTTCGAAGAACTGAAAAAATACCGAGAAAAACAAAGAATAAACAAAATGCATTAGAAAATACTGAGCACTAGGGCATTTGAAAGTTATTTAGAATTTCAGAAACGCAATGCAATAAAAATCCTACGACCTACGACCTCTTTTACTCTGAACCGCAAACACCCATCATTTTTTTTCCCCCTTGACACCTAAGCCCGGAAGGTAAATTGGTGGGATAATTGCGGTTAGTGAGTAAATTCGAACGATAATTAGGTTACTTTTAAGGGATGTCACTTCCTCGTGCGTTAACCACACCCATCCAAGGGGGAGGAAGGGGGAGGGGGGACGTGCTTAGAACGTTGGTAAACAGACGAAATTGAAATCCTATCTTGATCGTAATTTTGGCTACTGATAAAATTCAATGCAGGTGATCGTTTTACAGTAGATTGAGTCAATTTGATCGACGTTTGGAATTATTTGCAATATAAGACTTATATATAAAGCAACTCTTAAAACTAGGATAGGGTGTAGAATTTCAATAACTTGCTTTTAATTACAACAACGGTTATTTTACTCATAAAATATGTAAAACTACTACTTATATAATAAATAAATAAAACCTATACAGTTTTATTTTGTGATTAATTATTGTTTAAAGTTGATTGATTTTTCTGTAAGAGAAGATTGTTTACGTATATTAAATGACAGTGTGCTTGCGATTTATGGAGGGGAAAAATATCCATACTGATTGATGAAATTAAATATATCAGAATTTATATTAAAAAAAAATTTATAAAAAAAGACTGTAAACTGGTTTTAGCATTTTTATGAATTATCCAATTGGAATAAATTAATTTTAATTTATATTCAATACACGATACACATTATATAATTTATATGTGTAAAAACGTTCGTTTAAAAAGTCTTAATAATAAAAAAATTGTAATCAGCTATTTAAATATGCAGGTTATCTATAAAATTTAAAATTTAATGTAAGAACAAAACGCATAACAGCAATCTAAAATATAATAATAAATAAATAAATGAATAAAACTATAGAATTCCAAACGATTTTCTTTCCTTGAAGAAATAGGGAGTTTTTGCATACCGTAAGTTAGTTACCGTAGGACGTCCGTTAGCATTTTTCTCCCTAGCGCGCGTGCTCAGTTTCCTATGAGCATGCGCGCTAGGGAGAAAAATGCTAACGGACGTCCTACGGTAACTAACTTACGGTATGCAAAAACTCCCTAATATCTTTTCTCTTTGAAATAAAAATTTCTTTTACTTTCACCAAACGATTTTCTTTAAGAATATTACATTATTTAATTATCAGCTCGTACAAATTTAAATAAATATTATGTATAAAAAAAGCTGGTGAAAGAACTATAAAAATAATAAATAAAAGCTAGGAAAAGAAATTAAAAGTAATATAATCTCGAATATGAAAATATATCTAATAATTGAAAAATCTCATTTTCACTTTGAAATAAAATTCTCTTTGTTTATCAAACGATTTCTTTTAAACAGTTTTACGTTAATTTTTCTTTTCAATTAATTTATTTTATAAATTACTTAATAATGACTCATTTTTTTGCTAATAAACATTGTGCATAAAAAAGCTCTTAAAAAATTACCTATTGCTGGGAAAATGTCCAAAATTGTGAGTGGTCATAGACACGAAAAACCCCGTTCCCCGAAAACAATACCCATATATTTTATGGGTAAAAATACAATCTTAAAAATGTAGGTATACTTAGTATTAAAATAATAATAATAATAACAAAATCTGTACTAATCTAAATCAATAAGCAATACTATAATTTTATTCATAAAATTATGGGTATTGTTTTGGGAAGACGTAGCTGCCTTGACCACTTTCAATTTTAGAAATTTTCATTGCCACCGTAATATAATGTTTGTTTTTGACATTGTATGACATTTATTATGCATAAAATATTAATTTACGTTCTCGTGCTAATAATTAAATGACTAAATAACGTAAAATTAATCTAGAAGTTCGTCTTGTGAAAGCAAAGACCATTTTATTTCAAAGTGAAAACGAAATTTTTCAAGAAAAGAAAATGGTTTTGAATTGGTTTTGAAAAAAATTTTGAATTCTGCAGTTTTTTTAATTTTCTTTTTTAAGATTGCTGTTATGCGTTTTGTTCTTACACTAAATTGTAAATTTCGTGGATAACATGTATATAAACCCAGCTGATTACAATTTATTCATTTATTCTGTACGTCGGTGGACCTCATGCTCTTCTTATGTATACCACCAACAACCCACTGACTGGGGGAGAGTATAGCCTTTCGGAAGAATTTTTAAAGGTATCTCCTTTACATTAGCGAAGAAATATGGTAAATTACTATCAGACACCTTGATTGTCAATGCTAGTTGTGAAATTCCCCCATGTCTCAAAGCAGTGGTTGCAACACAACACCACCAAAGGATTCGAATACCCTATACGTTAACTGCGCACCTTACCACCGCACCCCTAATAGAGAAAAGTCTTCCACAATGAAGTATAGTTAATCAGTAACGATGGTAATGATTCGCCTTCGAGTGATTACTTTTATTAAAACCCGAAACCATTATTCACCTGTCCAGTGACCTCAACAAGACGTGCTGTGCTCTGGACACAAAACTCCTCCTGTCCCGATGTCTGACAGTCGGGAGAATTACTCACCGGCCGAGAATTCTCACGCTTTTTTCTACTACCGGAAACGACCTGACCTTCGAGCGCCTCGAGTGCTACGAGTGTTTCGGCAGAAGAATTAGGTAGCAAGCACACATTTTAATCAAAGGCTTGAAAATAAGTACAGAGTATGATTACATAATATTCTTCAGAAATGCAGACACTAGGCACTCTATTGATCTCCTTAAACGACGATCCATTCGTCAAATTTTTGCAAAGTTCTATAATTTGATTACTTATATTGAAAATCGCGTCGTAAATGTTCTTCATATAAGGACGAAATAACTTCCTTGCCGAAAAAAATGGAAAACAGCTGAGGGTTGCACTTAATATTATAAATTAATCTTCTCCTCTGATGGTGTCCTTTTTTGTAAAGCACTCATACTGCGCACGCCTCACCTGTTGATTATCTATCGGGTTGCAGTGACTGGGAGCCGACCTTGAGGTCAAAATGTTTTAAAATCAAATCCAATATTCATTTTTTTTCTCCAATTATTGGGCAAAAATTTTGACGCACACCCGTCGTATCCCGAAAAAACGTCGCATACCAAACAAAATGTTTCTCGCGCAAATACAACGCACATCAATCATTGGAAAAGATTCATTGGGCAAAGATTTTGTCGTACACCGGCCGTATTACAAACAAAAGTCGTATACCACACAAAATATTTCGAGCCCAAACACGACGTTCATCAACCATTGAGCAAATATTTTAACGCACACCAGTTGTATTCTGAAAAACGGCGCATACCAAACAAAATTTTTCGCACCCAAATACGGCGTACATCAACCATTGGACAAAGATCCATTTATTGAGCAAAGATTGTGATACACACCAGTCGTATTTCAAACAAACGTCGTATACCAACCAAAATATTTCGAAGCCAAATACGACGTACATCAACCATTGGACAAAGATCCATTCATTGAGCAAAGATTTTGATACACACCAATCGTATTTCGAACAAACGTCGTATACCGAACAAAATTTTTCGCGCCCAAACACAACATATATCAAGTTGAACTTATTCCAAAATGGAATATATCAAGGTATCATTGTATTCATTTTTAGAGTGGTGTCGGATATTAATTTATTTTCGACATGCAAATTAAAATTCAAGGTTATTTTCTTATCGGTTTCGAATCTTTCAGGTTGCCAACCACTTTCTTAAAATCGAAATTAATGCGGTCACATTTCGAACCTGCTGAGATTCCCAGTGACGTCATCGACGCACCTGGAAGTGAGTCATAGAACGTTCCATTGTGCATTCTATTCCTAAAGAGTGAAAATAACGTCTGGTGGTCGGGAACAATACCGCGGGGGAAACAGCTGAAAAATCCTACACTGTGCCACCCCAGATGATTTCCCGCGCCCGGGCACGTTTCGAGCAGGTTGCAGGAGGGGGGAGGTCATTGAGGGTTGTTCTCAACCCCCTAGTTGCCCCCTCCACTTCCTTTCTTACTATCCGAGTACAGGAACTTAAGATTACTGCTGTTATGATCAGCTGTTTCTAAGGCAGTTATGGCGGGAAAACGCAGCCCTTTTCTTTACTCGGTCTTCAGATATATTCGTGGTTTCTGATGTGTTCTTAGGAATAAATTGTGAGTAATAATGCAGATAAAAATTATTTTAACATTTTTTTTTATTGCTCACAATTACAAAAACAAAACAGTTTGTATTTAAATCTCACATTATTTATATTTTGTTTGCTTATTATTTATTTTTATTTTCATATTTCATTTTTAAAGTGTCGCACGTACTATTTTATTCGATTTTGTAATACTTTTAATCTTTTTTTGTTCTTAATAATAGAATAGCCTATATAAAATCTTTTATTGTTGATCCAAGATAAAAGTTTGATGATAGTTTCATCAAACTTCCAAGCTTCACATCCAAGATAAAAGTTTCAGTCATGTTGTTGTTGTTATTGTGTCTAATTCCCGAGTGTCCTGCAGCGAGTGACGGACATCCCATGAGTAATCTACTCATGGTTGAAGGGAAACGGGGCAGCTTCTGTTCTGAAGGAGAACCGAAGGGAGACTAGTTTGGTTTGGTTTGTCGCTCTACGGTCATTTTGTGCAAGACCGGGACCTACAGTTTAACATGGATTCCGAACCACGAACAAACATCCATGACACCGCAGGTAGCAGTCAGCTCCGTGTCGCTGAAAAAGGAGGACAATGCCTTCCAGGAGGATTTTTAGTAGGAACTACCCCTTTATTTGATTATCGTATAAGAGAAAACCCAAAAACCTCTCACCAGGAAATCCAACTCACGAAGCAAGATGCTGGACATCCTAAACGCCTTCGAGTCTCTTCGTTTTTTGGAAACAGTGTCTACAACAGAACCTCCGCCCTAAAGGCTCGTTCCCACCGAGGCGAGAGACGTGAAGATGCAAGAGGCAAGCGACCAAATTTTTTCGACCCCTTCACAGCGAAACGTCAGAAATAGCATTACGCCTAGTGAAAAACCGCTTCGAGTTGAAAGTTGGGCAACTCCAAGCGCAGGACTGCAAACCGGTTTCAGGCGACCGCGGTGAGGTCAAATTTTGGTCGCTTGCATCTTGTCGCCTTGGTGAGCACGAGCCTTAATGCTCACCAGCGTCGCACGTTGCCACAGAGTCACGAGTCGGGCACTCTCAGTGCTTAGAAAAGTATCTCAACACTTACTTAGCTTGCTACTAAAACAGCGACTGTCTTTGCTAGTGGTTGTGTTATGGAAGGATATAATTAAATTGCTTCCTTAATATTTATTCTTAACATTAATCCTCAGATTTTTGGAAAAAATGAAAATTATTTATATGAAAGAGTCGATTTTTTAAACCAAACTCTTGGCTCCGACTTCTTCAAAAAAGAGATCGATTTCGACCTCTGAAAAAAAAAAAAAAAAACAGCTTTGATATTTAAAAGAAACATTGGATTCAAACCTTCATTAAAAGAAAAAGTAAACACGAAATTACAAAAAAAAAAAAAAAAAAAAAGTCCTTCCCAAACCCTTTGCCCTTGCCTCCCATAAACCACCCGCACATTTTACCACGGTGGGGCGAGTTCCATTTTCAAGGAACCTGCAACTTCCCTCACATAGTTTTAACACCAGCCTTGACAGACACGGAGCGAAACTCAATCTGGCCAACCCCCCCTACCACAGAACGTTCTTGTACACTTTAATGAGTTTTTGCTCTCAGACGGGGTGGAGGAAAAAAATAAAATCGTTCGCAGGGGAAATATTTTCCCACGTGTTATTTCAGTCATCATCAGGAAGTGTGCGTAAGCTTTTACTTTTCGGTGGAGGGGTAGAGGGGAGTGAACGGAAAGGAGATGCTAATGGAGGTAGAAGAGAGATTTGTAAGATTTTGACAGATGTCTACCAGACCCCTCTTCGGAAGAAGATGACACCCCTTTTCAGTGCACTACGTGTAGGCTTGATGTTCGTGTACATGTTACAACGCTTACATGAACGCCCACTTTCTGCTTGCATGACAAGCCAAGCAAAGGTTCATAAGCATTTAAGAACATTTTTCGATATGAATTAGTTCAGAATGAAATTTTCAAAGGATTTAACAATAAAAAGGCTAATAAAATTTCATAAATTAAAATTTTTTTTTTTTTAACATTTCGTAATCTTTAGTGTGCTGATACCCAAAACAGAAAAAGAGTCATCAGCATCATTTTGTAAGACAGAAATCAGCACTCCCACCAAACAAAAGTTATAAACAGTTGAGTGATATAACGAACATATCAAAGAAAGCATAATTAAAAACAAGCATTTAAAAATAATCAAACTTTGACAAAAAAAATAAAAATAAATAACGTTTTACAAGTAGATGTATATATAAAAAAATTCTTTCGATAAATGTGGGAAGAAAAAATTAAATTTTGCAAATTAAATAAATAAATAAAAGAAAAGGACAGAGAGAGATTTAATAAACATTCTAATTTTGTGATAAATATAACAACGAAAAATAATTAATTAAAATACAAGCATTAAAAAGAAAAAACAAATCTTTGAAAATAACGTTTTACAAATAGATGTATGAAGAAAAACAACCGTCGATAAATGTAAAATAAGTAAATAAAATTGGAAATTTTCAAATTAAATAAAAAAACAAAAGAGATAGAGTGAGAATTTCTAAACATTCTAATGTTATGACAAAAATGTCAACGAAAAAGAATTAATTAAAATACAAGCATTAAAAAAATGGAAAAAAACAAATTTTAGAAATAAATATTTAAAAAGAAAAGAAAAAAAAAACTTTCGATAAATGCAAAAAATAAATCAAATAAATTGAAATTTTCAAATTAAATGAATAAATTAAAAGAGAGGGAGAGAAATTTTATAAACAATTTAATGTTGTGATAAAAAATATCAACAAAAAAAAATAATAATAACTAAAACACAAGCATTTAAAAAAATTGGAAAAACAAATCTTTAATAGAAAATAACTTTTTAAAAATAGATGTATAAAAAAATAATAATAAACAAAATAAATAAATTTGCAAATTAAATAAATAAATGAAAGAAATACATAGATGGATGTAAAATAAATAAATAAAATTGGAAATTTTCAAATTAAATAAAAAAACAAAGATAAAGAGAGAGATTTTCTAAACATTCTAATGTTGTGCTAAAAATATCAACGAAAACAATTAATTTAAATATCAGCATTAAAAAAAATGAGAAAAAAATAAATTTTTGACAGAACATGACGTTTTACAAGAAAATATGCGACTACTTGGACTTTGCATTCTTTTATTCCTTTGCCTTTTTATTCCTTACTAATAGGTGCTACGTTCAGAAAGACAAATATATTCCAAGAAAAACGAATTTGCAAGAAACAAAAAAAGTGGATCAAATTTTTCTATAACAAGAAGAAAATAAAATTGTGTCAAGCTTGAAAACGTGTTAAATTCTCATATATTACATATTTTCTATAACATAGAAGTCTGTTTTAATCATACATAGAAACCAGAGCAATGCAATGCAAAAAGAACAGCACACATACATTCGCTGATCACAAAGTGACGATTCTAAAATGAAATACAACTGAACAATATGTTCGATTTCAGAATTCCAATAATTGTTCTAAATCAAAATACAATATTTATGAGAATTCTATAAACATCCGATTATTTTTCTGCTTCGACGAAATTTGTTTACGAACAAAATTATCGTTTGAGATTCTGAATCCCACACCAAAAAAAGAACTCCACAAAATTTGTAGAAATCAGGACAATATAATGCAAACGGAACATCACACATACATTCGCTGATCACAAAGTACTGATTCTAAAATGAAATACAACTGAACAAAATATTTTCTACTTCAGAATTCCAACAAGTATTTCAAATCAAAATAGAATATTCTCGAGGATTCTATAAACATCCAATTATTTTTCTGCTACGACAAAATTTGTTTACGAACAAAATTATCGTTTGAGATTCTAAATCCCACACAAAAGAAAAAAAAAAAAAAAAGAACTCGACAAAATTTGACAACAACCTATTCGAATTCCAAACATGCTCCAACTTGTTATATGCATAGCATTGCCACTGGAATCTAACAAAATAATGAATAAAAAAAGGTGCAGTGAAACGGAGAAAAGGTGTTAGATCCTCATCCGTTTTCTTAGCATTATGTTCCATAACAAATCATTCATCCACAGAATATGGTTGGAAAGTCGGTAGTCTACAGCACCCCCAATCCTCCCCCCATAAAAACTTACCCGTCAACTTCCGGAGAGGGGGGAAGGGGATATATTTTTTTTATTCTACAGATAAACAGGTTTGCGCTCCCATGGTTCTGCGATGCTCTCACGACTCCTTGCCTTCATGATCCGACTCGTTAGGTGGGGAGAGGGTTGCCATAGTTTAAACGTTATCGCTTATTTGGCAGTCTTTCTGTTTTGCTAAATTATTTTTTAACATTTATTTAGAGAAAAGATATTGCATTTGACATTGCATTATTTGATTTTATTTCTAATTAATCCTCTTTCAGATTAAGGAAAAAATTATATATTTAAATAAAATGGGTGCAATTTAATTTGAACAAACAATGTTGTTATGTAAATGTGAACTTTCTGTTATCTACCAATTTCCAAGGAATTCAAAAGAATTTATGACTTATGATATATTAAATTGGTAATGTATGTATATATATGGATCAGAAGCAATTTAATCCTTAAATAATTATAATAATTAAGGAATTTTCGTATAAGTTAATCGTAATCGTAATTTACTTAGAATAATTTATTTACAACATTTAGTTATTCGTAATTTATTTAGAAATAATCGTAATATATTTTGAACATTTTGATATTATTAATCGTAATAAATCGTAATTTAAAAAGGGCATTTGATAAAAATTTTAATAATAATTTATGTGGAACATTTTGATGTAGAACATTTTCCATTATTTTTTAGATGATTCATTTGAACCTATAATTAAATTTCCAAGACACATTTAAATTAAAGTAAAAAAAATTAAGAATGCATTTTTTTTAAACTTATAATATTTAATTCGTAAGACCTTAACTTGTAATCAATGAGAATGAATATTTATTTTCCGCTATTAAAAATCTTTAAAAATAAATATTTATTTTTCGCACTTCTTAAAATATTACATACAATGAGTTTTCCAAAAAAAAAATGCTTTTTTTAAAAAATATCTTTTTTAATGTGTGATTTTAGAAGTTTCCGATGTACATTGGAAATTTAATTCATTTATCACCAATTGCACAATGATATATTTAAAATAAAAATTATGAAAAATTAAACATAATTTTAGAGAAAGAATACTAATCGCTGATGAACATGGGTTTGAAAATTAAAAAATAAATATTGACAATGGAAGAGCGAGTTAAACATCGCATTCATTATTATACGCTAAGAGATATAACCTGGCTACAGAAAATTAAACATTTTAATTTTTTTTTTTTTTTTTCCCCGGGTAGGAAAAAAATATCGCTGACAAAAAAAAAAGTAAAAGAAGAAAATATATAAATAAATAATTTTTGTAAAATATAATATTTAAAAAATATATATATATATAAATTATAAAGAAAAAATTTTTAATTGCAATTGCAAATGAAAATTATAACGTTTGAAAAATTGTTCGTTTGTTGTTGGAAGTTCTGAAATTATCGTTTGGGAAAAACTATTCTCAAACAATGCACATAAATAAAAAAAAAAATGTAAAGCAAAAATAAATGTTAAGTCTAGATAAAAGAATATTTTACACAAACACGCAAATATATTAAAAAAAATAGTTTAAAAAAAACTAAAAAACACGCTTTTAGAGTTAATCAAACTAAAAAGTAAAAAATAATTTAACATAAGAATAAAATGACTGACGAGAAAATGAATGTCACTGTTCTAAAAGCGTGGGATGCTTTGTATGACATTTGTAAACTAACTCTGCATTTCGGAATGAAACTAGTGAAAAATTTGAACGATTGATATCGAGCACCCCACGCTTTTAGAACAGTGACATTCATTTTCTCGTCAGTCATTTTATTCTTATGTTAAATTATTTTTTACTTTTTAGTTTGATTAACTCTAAAAGTGTGTTTTTTAGTTTTTTTAAACTATTCATTTATTTTTTACTTTTTAGTTTGATTAACTCAAAAAGCATGTTTTTTAGTGTTTTTAAACTAGAATATTTAAATGAGGTCCTGGTATGGACTAGTGGAACTATAGTTCTTACAATAATGTAATTGTGAGTAAAACAAAGGCTATCGCTTAAAGTAGGGCAAAATCGAGACCAAAGAGTCAGTTACAAACAAACAAACATACGGGTGAAACTAATATAAGAGCGTATTAAAAAGAATCAACTGTTTTCTTTCTGAAAGATGCCTGTAAATGTTTCTTTGCAGCTTAAATAGTGTATATGAGGAGAAACAAATCTCCAAGGGAAAAAGTCAGTTACATACATACAAACATGCATACATACATACAAACATACAGGTGAAACTAATAAAAGCGTATTAAAAAAAAAAAAGGCACATATCCGCATAATCACTCGATCAGACAGTGGAGTGTGCCATTTGCTAACAATAAAAAGTAAAGCTTTTTTAAATGGAAAAATAATTAAGATTTTTTTCGTAATTCTTTGCTTATGCTCGAGACAAAAAAAAAAAAAAATAATAATAATAATACATTAAAATAAAAAATAAAAAAAAGGGAAGTCAAAGTGCTATATTTTTTTGTTTTAAAAAATGCAAACAAACCTCTTGCTTTATATATAGAGATGAGTTTTATTATTTTTTTATTATTATTATATCACTGATATATTCTTACAATCAATTTAAAGACAGATACATTTATTGCACGTTGATTTATTTGATAGATATTCTTATTGTATGTTGAATTTTTTTAACATTATTTAATTAATAATTTTTCACATTGTCACTGCATTTTTATGATTCCTGACACCGATTTCAAAACACTGCTTTAAAATCGGGAAGCATTATTTACAGTTACATTCCAGCATTTATGAAGTATCAAAAAATCAATCCAAATATTTAAAACTGATAGCAGTGTAAAAGGAAAAATAAGGTTCAACGCATATTAAATTTCCATTCTTGAAAAAGCAATTCAAATGTCAGAATATTAGACACAAACTTAATTGCTCGTAGCAAAAATGTCAGTTAAGGATGGCAACTCCCTAATATAATGGTTCTCAAAGGGTGCGCCAGGGTACACTAAAGCGCCCTAGATGATTTCCGGGTGCGCCCTGGTGTATTACAGGAAAATATGTGTCCGGATATAAAATTAAATACAGTTATCCTTTTTCCTTGACAGTTTTCCGCTTCAAAGACTTTTTTCAGAGTTAAATAATAATCTGTCTAGTTGTTGTTTTTCTCTTTTTTTACACAAAAACTGATAATAGAACATTTTAAAAGTTTAGAAGAAAAATTAGAGTTCTCCATCACTTAATACTGCACAATATGTTTGGATTAGAAAACTTTTCGGGGATATTAGTTTAACAGCAACAGAAGAAGGGATATTTGTTTAACAGGGGATATTGGTTAACTTCATTAGTTGTAGGATATTGTTTAAGGGATATTGGTTAACTTCAAGGGATATTGGTTTAACAGTAACAGAAGAAGGGATATTGGTTTAACAGGGGATATTGGTTAACTTCATTAGTTGTAGGATATTGTTTAAGGGATATTGGTTAACTTCATTAGTTGTAGGATATTGATTAAGGAATATTGGTTAACTTCAAGGGATATTGGTTTAACAGTAACAGAAGAAGGGATATTGGTTAACTTCATTAGTTGTAGGATATTGATTAAGGAATATTGGTTAACTTCAAGGGATATTGGTTTAACAGTAACAGAAGAAGGGATATTGGTTTAACAGGGGATATTGGTTAACTTCATTAGTTGTAGGATATTGGTTAAGGAATATTGGTTAACTTCAAGTGATATTGGTTTAACAGTAACAGAAGAAGGGATATTGGTTTAACAGGGGATATTGGTTAACTTCATTAGTTGTAGGATATTGTTTAAGGGATATTGGTTAACTTCATTAGTTGTAGGATATTGATTAAGGAATAGTGGTTAACTTCAAGGGATATTGGTTTAACAGTAACAGAAGAAGGGATATTAGTTAACTTCATTAGTTGTAGGATATTGATTAAGGAATATTGGTTAACTTCAAGGGATATTGGTTTAACAGTAACAGAAGAAGGGATATTGGTTTAACAGGGGATATTGGTTAACTTCATTAGTTGTAGGATATTGGTTAAGGAATATTGGTTAACTTCAAGGGATATTGGTTTAACAGTAACAGAAGAAGGGATATTGGTTTAACAGGGGATATTGGTTAACTTCATTAGTTGTAGGATATTGTTTAAGGGATATTGGTTAACTTCATTAGTTGTAGGATATTGATTAAGGAATAGTGGTTAACTTCAAGGGATATTGGTTTAACAGTAACAGAAGAAGGGATATTGGTTAACTTCATTAGTTGTAGGATATTGATTAAGGAATATTGGTTAACTTCAAGGGATATTGGTTTAACAGTAACAGAAGAAGGGATATTGGTTTAACAGGGGATATTGGTTAACTTCATTAGTTGTAGGATATTGTTTAAGGAATATTGGTTAACTTCAAGGGATATTGGTTTAACAATAACAGAAGAAAGGATGTTGGTTAACTTCATTGGTTGTAGGATATTGATTAAGAGATATTAGTTTAACAGTAACAGAAGAAGAGTTGGCGGCTGGGCGGCTATATCCACTGATTGTGGATTTATGATAAGGATTGTCTCATGAAACTTTTGGATTCCTATAAAAGAAGAATGCTTGTCCATATCTAAAAAACTTCGAA
Source organism: Caerostris darwini (assembly GCA_021605075.1). Classification (NCBI taxonomy): domain Eukaryota; kingdom Metazoa; phylum Arthropoda; class Arachnida; order Araneae; family Araneidae; genus Caerostris; species Caerostris darwini. The sequence continues at coordinate 63,499 of BPLQ01012119.1, read as the reverse complement.
CATTTTACTGCAATTTTTCAACGTCTTATTTATGGGAATTAGGATTTCGTAAGTGACGAGATGGCACACTATAATCAAAAATTTGTATATAGTGTGCTTATAATTATTTTTAGAGTTTGAAATGCTTCCATCCTTCAAAACGTACCAGAACCACTGCCTAATAGTGCGTGGAGTTCCTAAAATAGGGAGTCGAGTTCGAAACCCGCAAGGTAGAACCGAAGACTTCCGTCACCATGTTGGAGGACAGCGCAATAAATGCATAGGATAGTAAGTTTTTCTGTTGCGCTCGAATTAAAAAGTTTGAATCCTCCTGATGCAATACCTATTGAGTACAGTGTGATGATTCGTCACACGATGCACCCCGGGTAATGCTGAAGCTGCTATTTAGCAACCATTCTAACAGTGAATGACTTGGATCACAGTGTTCGGCACTCGAAGACAGGGGGCTTGAATGGCCGAGTGTCTAGCGCTCGGTGCCACAGGTTTCAGATTCAAATCCTGGCGGTGGCCTGGATGTTTGTGAGTGGTTCGAATCCACTTTAAACTCTAGGTTCCGATCTATTTAGCCCCTCGTGTGCAGTTATAAGCGTAAACAGTTATTTTAACTGTACCCATTAAAATATGTGGGGAACAATAAATATTCAGTTCTTCCCATAACATACTGCACTTTACCTGTAATTCGGGCCTGAATAGTCGAGTGTCTAGCGCTCAGGAGCTCGGTACCACAGGTTTCGAGTTCGAATCCCGGTGGTACCATGGATGTTTGTAGTGATTCGGAATCCACTTTAAGCCATAGGTCCCGGTCTCATATGACCATAGAGTGTCACAGATCCCTATCAGACGCCTTCTCACCCACATCATTCCCAAACTGTAAAGGGACAACTGAGCTCTAGGCACAGTGATGTGGTGTGGCATAGTAGTAATGGTGGTGGTATTCGAAGACAAAAGAAATGTTAAAAAAAATTGTAAACTTTAAAGCAGCAAGGAGCATTGCATTCCTTATTTTAAGCTCTGAACATTATTCCTGCACGTTTAACATTCTGGTTTGTGCAAAAGATCGTTTCTTAAGTATCCTGAGTAATGCTGAATCTGCTAAATCTGATAAAAATCATTCACAGTCAGAATGATTGCTTCTGACTGTGAATGATTTGGATCAGTGTTCGGTATTCGAAGACAACTAAATGTTAGAAAAAATAATTATAAACTTTTAAATAGCAAGGGTCATTGTAATTCTTATTTTAAGCTCTGAACATTATTTCTGAATGTTTAACATTCTGTTTTTTGCGCAAAGAATAGTCTTTCAAGCTCTTCTTTGCCGCACATCTTAAAGCTCTCATCACTCTGTTGGAAGAGTAATAGCTTTTCTCCGCAAAAAGCAGTGCTTTGCCCTCGAGTGCCTCAAAGTAGAGATAACTTTCAAGAGATGTCTCGTTTACCGACGCAACTTGGAAAGTTAAGTGCTGCACAAAAGAATCTTTTAAGAAAATACTCTTGGGGAAAAAAAAGAAAGAAAGAACTCAAAGGCGCTATCGCACACACTTGAGAATATATATATATATTTTTTCTTTTGTAAAACTATCACACTTTCTCGTGTTTCGAATTCTCAGTGTAGTCAGTTGAAAAAGAAAATTTAATATTTAACAAAAAATTCAGAACTAAAACAATGAATTTCTGAAATTTGTAAAACTTCAACTCTTTACTTTTCTGTTATAAATTAAAAAGCATTTCTTAAAATATAGAATTTAACTCTGAAATTATTTGTAAATTTTTCTCATAAAAAATAATTCAATGATAGCTACATAAAATGAAACAAAACGGAGGATATAATAACTAAAAACTAAGTACCAATTTTATTACTTGGTATATTATATTAAAGTATTGTTTACTGTTAGTTTTTGTCATAGCAACCATTTCATAATAAATTTCACATGGTTATTTTTACCCATAATATTATGGGTATTTTTTTGGATGAACGTGGTTTTTTGTGTTGTGGACGACTTTCTATTATTCTTATTGGTTAATTTTTTAACTTTTGTTTACAAGTTATTGGTCTAATATTTTTTTAAATTTCTTTCAAGGGTTTTTTTATACATAATATTATACTTTTATGTATATATATTATATTAATATATTTAATTTTTTAGACATATAATTATCACTAATTACTGTCATAGTAACCATTTTGTAATAAATTTCATGTGATTATTTTTACCCATAAAATTATGGGTATTGTTTTGAGGATCGAGGTTTTTTTGTGTACTGGACGATTTTCAATTATTCTTATTGATTATTATTATTATTATAATTTCGTTTACGAGCTATTAGTCTATTATTTTTTTTAAAATTTCTTTCACGAGATTTTATTTATTTATTTTTATATTTCTTTCACGAGCTTTTTTACACATAATATTTAGTTAAATTTCTTTCACGAGCTTTTTTACACATAATATTTAGTTAAATTTCTTTCACGTGCTAATAATTAAATAATCAACAGCTATATTCTCTCATACTTAGTAGCTATTTTAAAATTATTTAATTAGTTTTCATTAATGATCATTAAATGTAAACATTCAAAGCAGAAAGCTTAGATTTACTTAGTTATTAATCATCTAAAGGACTTGAGGATGGATAGAATGTGTTTTGTTTACTTTTAAATTTCTTTCACGAACTTTTTTATACATAATATTTATTTAACTTTCTTTCCCATGCTAATATTTAAATAATCAAATACCTTAAAATTGTTTTCAAAATATCGTCTGGTGAAAACAAAGAACATTTTATTTCAAAGTGAAAACAAGATTTTTCAAGGAAAAAAAAAATCGTTGGGAATTCTGTCTATCTATATATATATATTATTATTTATTACGATTGCTAATATGTGTCTTGTTCTTACATTAAATTCTAAATTTTATTTGTAACCTGTTTATCGGCTTAAAAGATTACATTTTAGTTGATACTATTGTTGTTTTCGAATTCCAGACATTTTAACTTAATTCCCCATTAGAAGTGTAAATATGTAGCAGATTTAGCTTTACCCAGGGAAGAAATCTGATTCACTGTACCAATATTTTGTCATCACGACTTAATTAAAGGCTCGTGCTCACCAAGGCGACAAGATGCTTAAGGCTCGTTCCCACCGAGGCGAGAGACGTGAAGATGCAAGAGGCAAGCGACCAAATTTTTTCGACCCCTTCACAGCGAAACGTCAGAAATAACATTACGCATAGTGAAAAACCGCTTCGAGTTGAAAGTTGGGCAACTCCACGCGGCGGACTGCAAACCGGTTTCAGGCGACCGCGGGGAGGCTAGTGATTGGTCAAATTTTTTCGCTTGCATCTTGTCGCCTTGGTGAGCACGAGCCTTAACACTCTCGAGAATTGCATCTGAAGTAACTGCACCATCCTGTCCATTTCTGCGAGCTCAACAGGTGGACTCTGTCGAAAGATGAATCGTGTCCATTCCCGGCATAAACACAGAAACTTTCGTTTCATTTTCATTTATTCCTTTTCATTTTCGGTTCGTTTTCATTTTATCGGAAATTCAACACTCAACATGCATTGATTAATATTGGCGCTTTGGAAGCATTATTAACTAATGTACAGATATTTTACTGTTCATATTCGATTATAATAGTATCATATTGAGCAACATCTAATGTTAGAAATATTGTTAATAAAAATTAAAGTTTCTGACTAACGATTCAACTATATAGTATATATATTTATATATAAATTACTTGAAATGATAAAGCTTGAATCTATACAGAAAAAATAATAGAGCTTATTAAAATTGCATTATTATAGTGATCAGTTAAAATTAAAATATACTTCTACACAGATGAGATCTAAAAATAATGAAATTTTCGAAGAAAAAAAATGTTCTAATTATGATTACGTTGTTCGTTAATGCATTCATGTTTTGTGGAATTCAACATTATTATTCAAAATTATAAAAAAAAAAAAAATAAAAATAAAATAAAAAAATGTATAATGTGAGAATCAAAAATTTATTGAGGTAAAAATAATTTTTTTAATTATTATATTTCTAAGCCAATGTAATGAAGAACAACAAATTATTTTTCAAGCTGGAAGAACAGATTCGAAACGAAAATTGAGGACTGGCTACGATAAATCTGTAAGCCAGAAAGTCCTTCCTTCAAGCTGGAGGAAGCATGAAAGAAGGCTTAAACCTCTCAGATGCCATCCTTGGGAGGAGGAATTTCGTTTCACATTATTGAAGCAGAATGAAAGCTCAGTGTAGCAGTGTTCTATGATGCACCCTAGATGACATTGAATCTGCTACATTTCTTCCATTCTAGTGGTAAATAATCACAGATCGAAATACAGTAATATCATTACAATGCAAAAGAAATGATGTAGTGCAATAATGTGCATAAAATTTGTAATTACTTCATCTTATGAACCTGAGAATCAGAATTAAATGTATTTTTTATTTGACCTTATTCAAGAAATGATAGCATTCCATCACATTTATATTAGGGATAATGAAGTTATAATAAATTATTAACATTACTATTATTATTATAAATTATTAGTATTACTATTATTATTATAAATTATTAGTATTACTATTATTATTATAAATTATTAATATATTTTAATTATTTGTATAATAATGTATTTCGTAGTTGAATTCTGATTTCTCTAAAAATTAATCTTATTTTCTCCCAATATTAAAATTAAAACAAGAATAATTGGCAAAATGCAAATGGGAATAAAAGTTAAAAATAAACTCCCACTTGTAAATTTATGAACGTGAAATGACCCTTGACTTGAATTCGAATCGCTCTCGCCTCATTTATTTATCGCCAATGTCATTTTCCCACGAGACAATGAGGTTTGATTAAAAGGAAACCGCGCAAAAATTGTTTTCGTTTTTTTTATCTCCCCAGCGCATCTTCCCGATAAAGTAAATGCGTGACACATCCACAAGCAGAAACATTTAGAAACGAAAACCTTACCGCTCTAGGCGCACTTGGCGATCAAACGCCGCTGCCCTTTTCTTGCAACCCCTTTATGAATGGTCCTCAGTGCTTGGTGCTATTTACTATGACTCAGATGTAGCAGCTCTTTTTCCCGTCTAGAGTAGAGTAGTGTTCCGTTTCTACCGCCGAAGAATTTAATTGAAATACTGTGGAATACATTAACGATCGACTGCACCTTGCTGTTAATTGTAGAATTTATTTTTTCACTGGCTACAAGTACAAGTTCATTAAATCCGCAGAGGAAGATATCGCAAGCAAGCGGTATGGATAACAAGGATGACTACACATTGTGACAAGTGTATCTTCATCTCACTTGTTGGATTTAATAATAATCAAGTGCATCCTTTGGATGAGAATTGAATTGCTGGTGAACCTGAAAATGATAAAAGGATGGCTTACGTTAATGTAGCTGAATGGAATCCGGAGCATGTAGCGGATTGGCTACGGGGTAAATTTTATAATCCCTTGTTTTACTGGATAGGTATCGCAATTGTCAACAATGTATCGGGTGAAATATTCATGATGTGATGCGGCAAAAACGGTTTTGCTTGTATCGGTGTGCGTGATTTTTTTTCCTGTAAAACCGTTCGACCGTGTAATACGTTAATATGATTTGTTTACATAAAGGAATTTTTGTTTATTAATCTTTTTATTACATAAAATCGTTAATAATAAACTTTCCCGCTAAAATGACAGCTTTAGCGCAATTTCGCTCGAAACAATATAATCGCTCACCTTTGGTGATTTGCCTATTATTTAATAAATCATATAATACTTATATTATGAAAAGCTTTATTACATATAAATTTTGATAATATTATGTATTTTTAAATAGTTATCATTTTAATTGATTCACGACGAATTTTAAAAAGAAATATTTTTATTTATAAATACACATTTTTTTTTTTAAATGTACTTAATTTCATTGAAGAATGATATAATTCTGCATAGTTGTGACAATTGTCTTGTTTCTTAATCTTTTGTATGATATTTCCCGTAATTTCATTAATTATTACAAAGAAAAATGTAACATATTGTTGTGTATTATTTTCTCCGGTATTTTTAAAAAAAATTTCAAATAGAAATTTTTTTTTTAATTCATAAATAATCATAAGATGTACTTTTAAAATAGTAAATGATTCTATAAAAAGATGTAATTATTTTTTGCTTTTAGGTATTTTATGTAATAATTTTTTGTACTGAATTATTGCATTTTAAATGATCAAATTAAAACTTTCTATTTTTATAATCAAAATAATGAGAATAATTGAAATTGTATTTAAGTTGTTTTCCTTGACTCTAAAATATTTTTCATTAACCATTTTAATGTAAATGTAAATCTTAAATTGTTCAGATCTTATATGATTTCTTTTGAAAAATAAATAATAATTAAAATGAAGTAAAATCTTGATTTATTGAAATTAAACTATTAGTGTGTATTATATTATTAGGTAAAGTTTTGTGTTATTTTTTACTGTTTTCTCAAATAATAATAATACATAAAATAGCTTATGTAGCAAATTATATGATAGACATTTATAAGTTAGTGTAAATAAAAAAGTAATTATAAATTTTTAAATGTTTATTATCAAAAGTATTGAGTCAAAAATATTTGAGTTATGGTTTAATTGATTAGAAAAATTTTGGCCTATATCAGTAGAATTTAATAAATAGTAAGTAATAATAAGTAAATAAATAGATTTAACAATAAAATCTGAGAAAAATCAAAATTTTATTTGAGAATAAGTTGCATATATTTAATTTATTAACATTATGATGTAGATAGCATAGTAGAAAAAAAAAATAATATTTATTTTAAAATTATCTTACTTGTACTTGAATATGTATTTTTTGTGATATTTTGTCTTCAAAAAATATTAGTTTAATTATCTTAAAAATATAACAAATTTAATCATTAAAAATATAACTAATGCATTAAAATAAATTGTTTGTTTGAACTTTATAAAATGAGTTTATGTTAAAGAATCTTTTTATTTTTGATAAATATATATTTTATTTTCCTATAGGGCTTGAAGATGAGATTCAACCTTACACTCAATTTTTCATTAATAATAAAGTTAATGGCTGTCAGTTATTAACTTTAGCTAGAGATGATCTTACCAACTTAAATATGACCAAAATTGGTCACCAAGAATTAGTTCTGGAAGCAGTAGAATTATTAAGACAACTGGTAAGTTTTTCAAATTAGATTAATTGTCACTCTTATTTTTTGAGAAGCAATACAATATATTCATGTCTAAATGGATTTAAAATTTTACTACTTATATAAGATAATTTATTTTAATCTTTTAGTTAAATCCCTTTCAAACTCTTTTTCAGTTTAGAATAAATGGTAATATATGTTCTTAAGTATGAAAATATTATTTTTTATTAATTTTTTTTGTCTAAGATGATATATGCTTAAATCAATATAATCAGAATTTAGTTTAATTTCTTTTTTATTTTCCTTATTAACAAATAATATTAAAAATAAAAAAAAATAAAAAAAAACTCTTCCTCTATTTACAAGTACAAGTAATAAATGAAATGTTTATCCTTATATTGCCACATTAATTCATTAAATTATTTTAAATAAATGTTATGTTTTTTTTTTTTTTTAACTTGTAGTTTTACTCAAATAAAATGTTTATTATGAATTTTGTTATAATTACATTAGAGCATATTAGATAAAATTAAAATTTTTTTTAATTTGTTATAAATTAAAATTATAACAGTTGTAATTATAGTTAAATTATTTAATAATTTACATCTATTTACATATTAAAACACTAATAATATTAACTATATCATTATTTCTGAAAATAATTTAAAAGAGTAATTTATTATACTCAATGAATTCAATGTTCAAAAATTTAAATAATTTATGTAGAGAAGTAATTAATTATTTCTACAATATAATTCACTTGTATTTGTTTTGTTTTAAACATGGATTATTGAGGTAATTTATACATTTTTATAGGGTATCAAACATGTAACTATTGCTGAAAAAGTTAGTTTTTAAATATTATTATAATTTAGTAATAAGATTTTTCTTTTAGATAATTTATGTAATTAAAATTCATCATCTTAATTTTAATTCAGCATCATCATTAATTTTCTTATTTTTATTGTCTGTATATTTTTTTAAATTGTTTTTACATTATGGGACAAACATTTTGAATTTATTTTAATAAACGTTTATATTTTTATGCTACTGTAATGCTTATTTCTATAGCTATAAAATTGATTACTGTGACAAGCATTGTTATTCTATTATTAATTTATATCATTATTCTTTAAAATCACTTGAAATCATTGAAGAAAATATATCTTTATAATTCATACTTTAAATAATTGCATGTCCTATTTTATATTTTTTTATAGCACTACAATTTAACATCTGAGACTTTGCAATCACTGGCACTCAAGTTGGGGTGTAAAGCACAGAGCCTTTTTAATGACTTAAAACGTGTTTGTCAAGATTATGCAGACACTGGAAAGAAACAACGAGTATCTGTTGAAACTTTATCTGCAGTATCTGACATTATCAATCTAGTCAAATCCCTGATATCATGGTTAGACAGGTATAATCTTTTTTTCAACTTTTTTTTAACAATTTTATCATTATTTAAAATGAAAATATATTGCAAAAAAAATATATCTGCTCATAGTTTATATATGAACCTTCACTAGCCAATTGTGAATATACTTTATTTGATTACATTTTGTCATGTATGTGTTAACTCATATTCAAGCATTTGCAATTTAAACACATTTAGTATGCTAGGAAAGTTGTTAAATTATCTTTGAGCTTAGTAAAAGGAAAATATTTTCAGGAGAGTTATAATGTTATTAGACATTTTAAATAAATATTTATAACTATATCTGAAGTATATTTTTAGTATGTTTGTTAAAATGTTTTTATCTATATACATATTTCTCAAAGTTTGTGTGAGTCTCTGCACAGCCTCAGTTTATGTCCAAATTTCACAAAAATTGGCAATGATAGTTCTGATACAAAGCCTAGATAAATAGTTTTTTTAATTGAATCAATATTTACTGATACAAAATAAGATGAACATTTTTTTCAATTGGATCAATATTTGTTAAGGAATTACCCAATTAGATTTTACAGGCATTTCGGTGATGCCTGTGGTGACTTTTCGTGATTTGAGAATTTTTAATGATTGATGTTCTTTTTTGTTCTGTTGTACTATTTATAGACAAGCTGACATGAAATAATTAAATGAAGTATGCTAACCAATGAATTGCATCTACTTTAAATTTTGTTTCATAAATATAAAAAAATTCTGCTGCCATTTACAAATAAAAATCTGCTTCTGTATAGACTCCTGTAAAAATAGACTCTTGTTTCCCAGAAAAAGTCACCAATGTTTTAACCCAAATAATCATCAATTCATTTATTTATTGTAGTTTAATTCAAGGAATTTTCCTCTGAATGTTCAAAATTTGATAGCCATAGGTGTGAGCTTAAGAGGAGAAAAAATAATATGGGGGAGAAAGTATTTATAGGGTTATTCATTCAGGTTGTACAAAGTATTTTTGTTTTAAGAAAACAATTTGCAGTGCAGCCTAAGAAAACAAATTCAATCATACCGGAATCCATAAAGTTTTGTTCAAAAGATCTTTGAGCTTTAGATGGGGAAAATAACCTAATGGTTTTTTATTTTCATATTTAATTAGCATTATTCTCTTGTTTAAATCTAGCATTTGTTATAGGAATTTATGTTCTAAATTATGATATAATTAGTGTTTATAATGATTAGTAACAGAAATAATAGGCTGTTTTCTAAAAATTTCATGCAAATTAAACATTGGTTAATATTCACCTTCACAAATTTTAATAGTATAATTTGAATTACTATGTGATTTATAATGAATTTTATTATTATTTAATGCATTTAGAATAAATCTGAAGCATTTTTACTGAATAAATTTTTTAATGTTTTTTTTTTATTATACTTGAATTATTTTATTATGTGCATTTAAAAATACAAATGTGAGAAAGTATTCCATGTCTTTTATTTTATTTGCAAAACAGGAGGTCCATGGAATAATAAAAAAATAAAAAAATAAAAATGGTTATAAAAACCCTTAATATTTTATATAAAACTTACCCAAGTTATCTGAAATAAAAGATAAGTTATCTGGTAAGAGGATCAAGTTTATTTATTATATTATAAAAACTTCTATTTTCTGAAGCTGGTCTTATGAACACTGGTCTGAAGCTGAACACTGGTCTTATGTGCTAGTATACATATATTTATATTCAATATGTATAATGCATGGATAACAGAAAAAAAAAAATATTTGGTATTCTGCATGTTTTTATAACTGGCGCATATTTTTGGCAGTTTCAAGAACCCAATAATCCATTCAATTTATTATTGTTCATTTAAACATTAGCTGCTGATTTTTTTCTTTTTTTAGTGATAATGCCATGTTTTATTTACTTAATTGTAAGATTAAATAGTAAAAACTAAATGCTGATCATTATTGACTCAATTTGAATTCAGATTTAATTGAGAATGGACTTTGGATTACAAAATTACTCATAATTAGTTTGGAAGAGGTTTTTATTTTATTAGCCAGCTTGGATTATATATATTATAATATATATATTTAAAAATATATTATTTGAATAATATACATATTTTTTAAAGTATTGCAATATGTTAATGTGATAGAATACATTAGAAATTAATAATTTTTTTACTTCTGAATTTAATTATACATTATATTTTTTTGTTAGATATCCTTTTGTTGGTCAAGAAAGTTATTCTGAAGTTAGAAAAACTATCTTGAAGCTGAGTGTTGAGCTGGCCTCAACTGCTCAAAGGGATCAGTTTGCAGAAAATCCTCATGGAATAATTAAAGAAATAGTATGTAATAAATCAAATATTAAAAAATATTTTTACCTATTTTTAATTTTTAAGTTGGTCTATTATTTATTTTCAAATTGAATATATTTGTAATAATATATTTAAAATTAGCAATGCAATTTTTTCAATTACATTTTTCAGCTTTTTAATTGTTTTTTTTTTTATTTATTTATTTTTATTTTTGCAATTATAGTGCTTAAAACTTGCTGCTCAGAGTGATAAAGTAGTCCAGGATTTCAATGACTCTTTAATAATCCAACCAGCTTCATTGGAAGTTGGCAAAATAAAACGGAAGCCTGATGATGATTTGGTAAGATGATCAAGTTTGATTATAAATGTATTAGCAATGTATTCATTATAATGTATTAGCAATGTATTTATTATAATGTATTAGCAATGTATTAATTATAAATTCAATTAAAATTTTAGAGATTATTTAATCTATGGTTTTTAAAAAGACCAATTATTAAAAGTATAACTATTTGTGAAACATTTAAAACTATAAATATTGCTAACATTTATTTTTAATTATATGTATAAAAAAAGTAATATAAATTAATTTTACAAATTTAAATATAGCTATAATATGATTTCATTGTATCATTAAACAATAGGGCACTACCATTTAAAAAAAAAATATATATTTTTTAAAAATCTATGGATTTTTAATTTTTGCATACATTTATTTGAAAATCAAATTTAGTTCATATTTTTGCTTTGTGATAATAATTTTATTCTCATTTTTTTTTTACTTTCAGGGCATACATATAAATTCTCCTTATGGAATACACATAATTGAAGATATAAAGTTTCAGGTATTAACATTTTTTATTTTTCATGAATGTCATAAAAATATAACATTTTTAATGAAAGACATACATTTATTTTTAATTATATATTTCAATGATTGAATTTTTTTTATGCAGAGTCCTGCCTATAGATCTGGGAAAGTGGAAGAAGGAGATGAAATCATTCAAGTTAACTATCAAACTGTTGTAAGTAAATAAAATTTATTTATCTTAATTAATATTTATTGGTATTTAAAATTATATCTGTCTTAAAACAAATTGTTAATGTTCTTAATTAGATTGTGTTAATGAAACAATTTTGTAAATATATATATTATTGCCTTATTTTTTCATTATCTTATATTATTTAGTAAAGTTTATTCTTTACAGTTTAATAGTTATGTTCTCAAAATTTACAGTATAAATACATAATGTAATGCATATTTAAGAATAATTTAAAAAAATTTATTCCTGTATATTTCATTAGGTTGGTTGGCAGATAAAAAATATTATCTGTACAATGAAAGAGCATCCAACAGAAGTTCATTTGACTCTGAAAAAGAGGCCTCGACATCCTAATGTTCTTGGACAAGTAAATATGCTTCTTTTATTTTTCCATGTTTTAGGATCTTTTTCTAATTTGTAATTATATTTTAATGTTTCTAAAATATACAAAATAGATTATTTTACAAAGTTATTAATATAATTTTCAAGTATTTTCTATTCAAACTCTTTTTAAATGTGTTTTTTGCATAAAAAAATTAATAAACTTCATATTAATATTCTTTGTACTTGAACAATATTCTGCAAGGCTCAAATAATCAAACCGAAAATTATTAATAAATATTTATATTACTTATATATTTTTTTAATTGATAAAATATCTTTTTTTAAATAGGTTATAACTTTGTGGCCATATAGGATACCATCCAAAAAAACTGCCTTTCGTAAACTTTATAAGTGGAATAAAGGAAAAGATATTCGTGAATTATGTCCAAGATCCCCTGGAACTAGGTAATTTATGATTTTACTATTTATTACTGTATATCTTTTATTAATTATAATTAATTTATTACATCTTACCTACTTTTAGCTTTAATTATGTTTCATTAATCATCTACATTAATCATGGTTTAATTTCCTTACAGTTAGTTTTCCTTCTATAAAAATAATGAGATTTTGTATAATTATATAATTAATAATTTTGTAGTCATAAAAAAAGTCAAACTTTTAAAGGTATCATTTTTGTATATAATTATTAATAATAACTTTAATTATAAGTTTTATAGTTACAGAAGTTATTAAACAAATGAAGATCATAGCTATATACTAATTCTTTTTTAATTTTTTAAAATAAGATTTTAATCTCTTCATTTTCAGTTTTTTAAATTCATTATATATTATATTTAAAACTTAATTTGATTCAGTAAATTATTTAACTATGCATTCTGTACTCTAAATATATCCCAAAACTGTTGTAATTCTTTTAAAATATTCATTTTAAATTATTTAATTTAATTATTAAATGTATATGTATCATAATTGTATTTGCTTTTTAGGGGTGAATCAAATAGTGTTTCTGAAGTGAACGGTGGCTTAGCATCTGAGAAGGAAAAATTATTTGCTGTTAATAAGCCTAGAAACCGCCTACGTCGTCGAGCCACAGTAACAGGAGTCTCTCCTACAGCATTGCAGGCACCTGTTAGCTTAGAGGAACTAATTGGCAACAGCTCCAAGCGTAAGGAATTAGTTCTAAGAACAATTTCTTATGATCCGAATAAAACTATCGATTTGGAAGATGTTTTTAAGAGAGATCCTCAAAGCACTCAAGAAAACAAAGAAGGAACATCAAAGCCGGACGAAAAACCAAATGGCAATTCTACCATCGAGAGTGATGAAAAACCAACTAAAAGCCCATTTCTGAGACCACCTCAAGAAAAATTCAACACTGGACATCTTAAACGGCAAGAGGCTTTGAAAAATTCAGAAACAGTTGCCAGAGCAGCAGTTGCTGTTCCACAACCTGCAAATGCCCCTTCTAAACCCCCACTTCGTATAACAGCCCCACCACAAAATTCTTCTAACGATGCCAGTTCTGTAGCTCAAGAAACTCCTCCTCCATCTGGAAGTCAAAGTCCAAAGCAAAAATTGGCTGAATGGGTGAACAGACAAAAGAAAAAACCAGAAGGTATTTCATTATTTTGTGAATGCTAATTAAATTGTATGTAAAAATGTTTCCTAAATATATATTCAAGATAATTAATCTCATGCAAAAAAAGAACTAAATCAAATATGTATAAAATATATATTTCTCGTAATTGGATGCATGATAAATTTTAAAATACTAACAGTTAAAAGTGTTCATTATAATATTTAAAAAAAAGCATCTAATATTTAGTTAAATTGTTTTATATGCTTAATTTTCTGTCTAATCTTCAATTTTGTCCATTGTTTCAGTTGGACTTCTTCAGCATGCTCTGACGCTTTTCAGTTCAGACTCTAGCTCCCAACCGAGCACTTCTTCAGCGCCCAAGGAAAGTGGATCCCCCAAAAGTCCCAAATGCAGTGTTTCAGGTTCTCCTAAAGTAAAGAAAGCATCTGGGACTATATTTCAATTCCCTTTCCGAGAAGGCAGACCTTCACTTTCAGAGGTTAGAAATAATATATTTTCTGTGCAATTCTTTCTGATCAATATATGAATTAGTTGATTCCACTGCTGTTATTAATATAAAAAAATGGTGTTTTATATTTTATATCACTAAGACAAAAATAATTCAAAGTTGTACTCCATAATATGTGTGTGTATGTATATCTAATGCAAAATCAAATTATTTATTGTTTATCTATTTTAAATGGTATGCATACATTTAAATTAAATTACAAATTTACATTTTTATGGCCATGACTTAAAACTTTACATTGTCTAAAGAACTGAATATTACAAATGCACTGACTATTAAGCACATGTACATGAAGGTAATAGTTTCTTTTTGAAGGTTCAGATATATCTTCCCTCCATAGACATAGCCTTTTGTTTTCATTCTTATGTGCTTTTAAAGTCAATGCATTTATGATGTTGAGCTCCCAACACAAAATTGAAATCAGACTCTGTGACCCGTGAGAGAATTTTGCACTCGTGTGATACACAATCATATACTAGCAAATGATTATGAACCTACGTCTTTGGCATATCCCCAAGTATCACTTTGCATAATCCCTGGGATATGTATGTCCTACTTTGGCGATTGTTGATTTACATACACAAAAAATGTTCCTTCATTGATGCATATATGTGAAACATTTTTTTTTTTTTTTTTTGTAAGACTTTTAAAAAAAATGCAAGCATTTTATTGATGGAATATAAAGCAGTTTAAAATTACTATGTGATATGTGATAAAAACATTTAGATGATATAGGATGTTTATCATAAAAAAGGAAAAAAGTTAAATTAATTAATAGTAAGTTAATAAATTTTAGTTAATTTTTAAATTGTTCATTCATTTCTTGTATGAATTCTAAGTAACAATGTAACCTTGTATATATATTAATTTAAAAAAAAAAAAAGTTATGACTTGATCAAATTTATTAAAAGTTTGAACTCAAAATGTGTAGCAATCAAAATAATAACTTTCTTTAAAAAAAACCTGAATATTAAGGGTGAGGAGTTGGCTAAAAAATTTTCAACTCCTGAATCACGTTCCTTTCATACTGACTATTGAATCCTGACTCTTTACCATAATTTTATGTAGAAAAATTTATAAAATAAATTCAGTGACCTTTATTGAACACATATCTATAAAAACAGGTATGGCATCAACAAAATAATTTTTACAACGTAAAAGCTATGAACTTGCACTTACTGCAAGATTATTCTTGTATTCTAATTATGCTTAATATATAATGGATATGTATCCAAAAAATAATATTAATAGCTACCTAAGTATTTTATAAAGCTTAAGACTAGAGAAAGAAAATTAGTGCAATTTAATTACTAAGATGCTCTATTTATTATACATTAAATCTTTTTTGTTCAATAACACGATAACTTCTATAAAATCTTCTTTCTTTATGGATTCACGATAGCTTTTTCTAAGCCTCAGTGCCGAGAAAAGTCTCTAAAGCAGTAACTGTCTTGACTACTGGTTGCATTATTGAAGAATACAATTGAATCGACTCTGTGTTGCATTTAATTTTAAGTTTTAATTTCTAGAATTTTGAAAAAATAAAAATAATTTTTTTATGTAAGAGTTGAGAGACAGATTTTTAAACTGACTTGCGATTCTCCCAAAAATATTTGACTCTGATTCCACACTTCTGCTGAATGTTATGTGGGTAAAATATGATAAGAATCAGCATTTGTAAATAATAAAAATTCATATCTCGATATAAAATATTTAATTTATATCATTTAATATAAATATATTTCTATTTGTAATAATATGTAATTAAAATTAGAAAATAGAGCTATTAACATTATTCATATGCATTATTAATGTGTTTTTTATAACTTGTTTATAGTTACGGAGTCTGAAAAGAACAGCTAATTCCAAAGTTTTCAGTGAGAGGTAAGTAATTGTTTCAAATTATTATACAAAACATTCAATGGTTATATTTTTTATATTTGGATAGTCAAAAATATCTTTTAAAGAATATTAACTTTTTTAAAGCATAAACAAAGCTGAACATTTTATTTCTTTAATCATATCCTTATATTCTTTCTAATTATTAACTAAATTTTAATTTACTGCACCAAAAAGCCAATAAGAATTTGTAAAATCAGTGCTAATAATTTAAATTTAAGGAAATAGGTATATGTTTTAAAATTACCAATAATAAAAATAAAGTCTAGTTTAAAATTATGGCTCTCTGGTAAATTAATTGATTTTAAACTTATGATAATTGTTGTGAATTTTAATTTTAATTGATTCTTGTAAATTTCTAATTCTATTTATTAATTTTTTTTTTGTTTCATAATTTTCTCCCCCCTTTTTTACAGAGTTAACAGCAACAGCCAATCAGATAAGCCTCTTGCATCTCCTAAACAAGTGAGTGATGTAGCAAGCATGAAACAATTTGCCATTTTTTTTCAATTGCAAACTTAATTATCTTTAATTTTTATTGTTGTTTTGCTTTTTCTTTAATTTTTAATTTGTGTTTATTTGGTTGTTTTTCCTTTTATTTTTGTTAATTTTTCTTTGCTTAATTATTTTTTTAGAATGCTTTGAATAAAAGGCCACCAATGCAATCAAAAAAACCAGGTAAAAACAGAAAAGATGCTCTTTTTTTTTATTGCATTTTAATTTTATTTTTGTTAAATATATTAAATACTAATATATATATATATAATAAAATTCCTAAAAGCAAATTAATTTGGACTAGTGTGTTTTGGAATAATATTCGTATATTTTAAAGCTAAAAAAGAAAAGAAACCCTTTATGTTGTGTTTATATTTTTATGTGCATTGTAAGATTTTTTTTTAGTAAATAAATTTTAAATTAAAATAATAAATTTTATTTTTTTTTCATTTGAATTGAGTAATTAAGATCAGTTTATATAGTTAATGAATGACGACAGAAAAATTAATATATTATTAATAATTTCTGTAAACATTTAAATATTTGAAACTAAGATTTAAATAAATAAATAAAGCTTAATTATGTATATTTAAATTGCCCTTTTCTAAGAACTTCATTGTAACATTAAAAATTTAAAGAATTGTAAATGGATAAAATCTATAGAACTAAGGAAACACAAAATTTTATTAAATTACATTAAAGCTAACTATAATATGAGATTGCAAAGAACTAAGCAATATTTTTGCTTGAAAGCAATTAGTTAAAATTGAATTGTGTTTTAATCATTTATGCAAGTTTTGGAAAACTTACTTTATGTTATTGTTAAAATTAATATTATTAGTTATTGAGTTATTAATTGACATTTGATATATTTGGGGGAAAATGAAAGGTTCATTCAGTTAATTTTATTGTGCTCTTGCTATTAAGTGTTTCATGTTGATTAGTCTTCTTCAACCTGTTATTAATTCAGAAATATTTAAATGTGACTATTTGTGATGTTTAACCTACATTAAATTGTAATTTTGTTCCAGGTTTAAATACCAGTCAAAATAATCCAATTAGAAACCTGAAGGCTCAACCTGTTTTCAATGGGGAAACATGTGGATCACATTCCAGTTCAAAAATTACTGATAGTTATATTCATCCAAAAAATATAAATTATGCAAAAATTCCTCAATATCCATGTGAAATGCATGAAAGTAAAATTGTCTCATTGAAGGCTAAAGCTGGTAGCAATAATAATTCTCAGTGTAACAAGCAAAACATTCCAGTAGTACCTCAAATACCCAGGAACAATCAGATTCATTATCAAAGAGCTCGACAAATGTCCAAACTAACCACCCCAGGAATGTCAACTTTGCTTAGGAATCAAAAACCTGGATATCCTGCCGCATTTTGTTCACCTTCAGGGCGATCCTTAAGTTTCAACAACATAGCAATATCTTCTGAAGATGATAGTAGTTCTGAAGAGTATGAAATCTATGAAGAATTGAGTACTGTGTCTGCACCTGATTTTCGTCAACAAGACCCGACTCCTAATGGACCACCACTTTTTCAAGGAATGGACCCTCATTTTGCTCGCCAACTAGCTGAAATGTACAATATGCTAAGCCAAAGACAGCATTTTTTACAGAGCCAAGGAAATGGATCTGCCAAAGGTCACATAAATGCAGCTAACTCTGCAATTATTGATGAGCTTGCTCTTCGCATGTACCATGCCTTGCAAATGAATCATATGCAGTCACAAAGTTCTTCTCAAAATGGAAAAGTTGGCCATCAACCACATATCAGGCTTCCACCAAAGACATCCATTAATAGTCAGAGAAATGCACCAGTACAAAATTGTAATTATAATGTCGGGGATAAAGCACACCAAGGTGGACCTTTGCAATCAGTTCCTGACCATCCAATTCAAAAGCTTCAAAATTATAATCAGATTTCTGATCCACATGTTCTAAAAAAGAATGCAGTCAACTCAGTACATGAACATCCAGTGGATTTACCACCTTTCTCTAACTTACCCTCTAGAAATATTAATGTATTTAAATCTGCTACTAGTCAAGAAATTCACAATTTATATACATCTCAATTGTCTAATAAGGGTAGTATAAGTTCACCCCCAGAAAATGAAAAAATTGAAGAATACCCTGAAGAGTGCTGTGAAAAAGAACATATGTATGAAACAATACCTTATCAAAAAAACCAAATTAAAAAGTTTAACTCGGATGATGTTATTTCATCTGAAAAGCTGGAAGAGAGATTTTTTTTATGTCCAGCAGAAAAAGAATTTGAGCATGACTTGCCATGTAAAGATAAAGATTATTTAGAAAATAACATTCCCCAAACTTTAAACCAAATGAACTCTAATCCTTATTTTTCAAAAGACAATCTGTTTTGTCCTATAAAAGAAAATAATCCAATACAAACCAGGACTTTCAATAATTATTCTGCATTCAGACAGGTTCCACCCAATAATAAGAAAAATGGTTTGCAAAGTAATAATTACAGTCAGCAATGTATAGAACAATGTAACGATGATCAGATAGAGAACATTAGAAAAGTTTATGGAAAAGATATAGAACCTGCAATATCTTCTCTAATGATGAACATTCCAAAGCCACCAACAGAGTCATATTCTGCGAGCACAAAATGTTCTTCAGCACAGACTGATTCTAACTTTAGTGCCCCTACCAATGATGATCAATCTGAAGAGGTATCTTCAACAATGACCACAAATATATGCTTAGCCAATGATGAATCATTTACAACAGCTATGAATTGCACCAATCATTCAATTACAGATAGTTTTGGTTACAGTAGTAATAGCAGCTTAAGCAGCAGTTCTTCTGGCAGCACTATATCTTCTGCTGGTAGTTGTTATTACTATGTTGAAACCCAAATAAAACCTCAGTTTACAATGAAACTTCCTGCATCTGCTGCTGAAATTGTTGATGAGGCACCTTTAATAGATCTTAGATCACCAACATTACCAACCATGGGTGTTTTGATGTTAGGGAAGAAGCGAAGTACAAGTAGCAGTGGAAGTGAACAAGGATCTAATGCACCTTCTAGGGCGAGTCCAAACATTCCTATTGTATCTTCCGATTTCAATAAACCATCTAGAATTGTGACAGATGTTGGTAAGTTTAAATTGATTTAATTGTTGTGCATGAAACATTTTGTTGAATTTTGTCAATAATACTTCCAATTTTTTTTTGTCTTTTATTTAATGATTCAAAGTTTCTTTCAAACTTTTTCTTGTCTACTTATTTAAAATTGAATATCTATATTAACATAATATTTTTAAAGGAAAAAGAGAAAAATGTTAAAATTGAAAAAAAAAAGTCTATATTTATATGTAAAAAATACAATACAAAATTATAAACAAAATTCAATTCAATTTGCCACTATTTATATATTTCAAATTACAGAAAGATCACAGATACATAATCTGTGCCTGATGTTGCAGTTATTAGTATAGTGTAAATTTGATTCTATAGTTGTGTCTTGTTATCTTATATTTTTTACATGTATATGCATTCTAGGAATATATTCAATCTACTCATTATTAATCAGAGAAAAATTGTGTTTGCATATAATAGCAAAAAATATAGAAAGTATTATTGATGTGTGTAATGGACTTGACAATTAGATAAACTATTAAATTGATAGATTTTACAACATATTTAATAATTATTGAAATAGCAATGAGTTGATACTTTAAATTTATTTATTTATTTTTCTAGAGCATACTATTTGAGACATTTTGCCCAACGTCTTCCTTGACTGAAGATCATCTCCACATGCACTGAAATTTGCTTTCGATTATTTATATCAAAACTCTAAAATTAATAATTATATGAATTTTATTTTAAAATGAAGTTTGAAAAAATTAACGGTGTCTTCAAATGTCAAGAATGTAGATTTTAAAAAATACTTTGTAGAGCTTTGATATGTTTATTGATATTTTTTTTATTTATTTTAAAATGGTAAATTTTTTTTTTTTTTTTTGGCAAATATAATTATTAATTTCAATGCAATCAGCTTTTAAAATGTTGTAATTTTCATTATGAATTAGATGATTATTTGATGATTATTTATTAAAATAGAAGATGCTTTATTGAATGTATTAAAATTATGAAATTTGAAATGAGCCATTTTATAATATTTATTGGATGTGATTTTGTTATATCGTATGGTTTGCTAGCTTTAAAATAAATATTCATGTTGACTTAACAATTTATATAATAAAGGCATTTAACTATAAAAGAAAACTATTTGTAGTAATTGTAAATTATTATTTTAAACTAATGAATGAGTTAATTATTTATAAATAAAATAGATTTATTCTGCAGTTATAAGCTGAAATAAAATATTTTAGCAAATGAGAAGTTTATAATTAGCATTATTTGCATATAACTATAGAGTGAATGTGTTTTTACACATTTGTAGGAACAAAAATTTGGTTTTATTTATAAACTAAGCAATGTAAAATTTTTGTTTTTATGATAAATTATGTATCATTTCATTATGACTGTCATTTGAAATATTAGTAATAGATTGATTTTATATTTCTTATTTGTATTCGAGTATAGTTATTCAAATAATATTTTTACTTTAATATCAATATTTAAACCATTTGAATAAGCATTTTTTAAAAATGTATTATTGTTTTTATATTCATTATAAAAAAGTAAAACATATCAACAGATTAAAATTGAACTATTTTGATAATCATTGTATGTGAAATTTTATTGGGACGAAGTTTGTGACTATTTTTTTATAAAAAGAAAAGAAAATTTGTCTTACTCATTTTAAGCTGAGTATTCTGGTAAAAAAAGAATTATCATATCATGGATCATTGGCGTTAAGACATATCAATATATAATGTATTATTCTGGTACAATGACTGTGCAGCAAAACATCTATACATCACTTTACATCAGTTTTGTTGTAAATGTTTTATTTATTATTGGTTCATCAATAAATAGGGTTCTTTTAATTTTTGCACCTTAGTTTTGCCATTTAAAACTAAGCAATTTGCAAGATTTATACACTCTTCATTTATGGAATTTTAAATCATTTAAATCTATCAAGAATTTTATAAAATAAATAAATTTAAAATTTTTAATCTAGAAATTAATTTACGACTATTTGCCAGATTGACGGAGAGCCTTTGTTGCATAGCAACCTCTATCACCTGCTTTGTGAATGAGAGCAGTTTCTATGATTATATAAACTTGTGAAGTCCATGTTAAATATGAAATAAGAAAGATAATTTATTATGTTGCAAATGTTTAACATCTTTCTAATTACAGTTATTTAAAAAAAAACATTTTATATTTAATATATATACATCTAAAATAAAATTGTCATAAAACAATAGATGTTTTACTGTATTTTGATGTTTGTTACTGTGGTTTTGAATGGACTACAAAAGTGCAATCCCTCTAAGCTTTTGAGTGAAAAAATTAAACTAAATGAAACATATCATAAATATATAATTTATATACAGTCCATTTTATCTGGAGATATTTATACACTGTCTGTATTCTCACTAGCAGTGCTCAATTAAAATTTTTGTTTGAAAGAGAGAAGTGTCTATTCCATGTTGATATTTTTGTACATAGCACAATTTTCCCAAGGTGCTCAACTTGTAAAATATCTAGTTAAAATGTTTTGCCTTTTAAATCTTGTTATTGAGTGTTAATGAATATTAGAAGAATTTAAAGACACATTAAAGCATGCAAAATACAGAACCTACAATATGTTGATGAAAATATGCTTAAAGTATATTTTATTATATTTAAACAGGGTGAACTAAGGTATTAATGAACAAACAGTATTAAAATTATTTTTTTAATTATAAATATAAGGAATTAAAATGGAAACTTTATAAAATACTCAAGAAAATTAAAGAACTGTGCCAAAATAAAGTCAATAAATGAATAAAGAGAAAATGTTCTTATAGAATATTAAACATTAAAAAAAAAATTTTTATAAATTTTTTTGTCTTAACAATTATCATTTAACAATATTTCAATCTTGTAGAGAAATAATATATGAACATTTTATGTAAATATACCTTTCTCTTTTTAATATGTGAATATTTTCTTCAGTAGAAAATTGTACATATTTTATAAGACAATCTTAAATCCTTCCTATGTAGTTTTCAATTTAAGACAGCTAAAAAATGTAAATAAAAGTTTTCTAGCGGTATTTTCCCCCCGTCCTATATATACATCCATGAAATTGCTTTAATGTGCTTTGTAGTATAACACTTCTCAACATTATACAGTGAGTATACCTGTTTCTAACTCTTTACAGACTTGCTTAGATATGTTACTATTTAAAAATCAGAGTTTTATATCTTTTTATTGTTATTGTATTATGATGTTAAATATATTTATAAGAGAAATAATGTTATTGATGAAAATTTAATTTAAGAAAGAAACACATAGAAAATCATTACTGTTAAACCTGCACAATTATTTTTCCTGAATTTTGTATGAAATTGACTTGTGTATGTAATAAATAATTAGAAACCATTCTTTATAATGTTATTAATGTTTATGCAAGTATATATATCTTTAAACTATTTTAAATTAAATAAAACATAATTTAAAAATATTAAACCAATTGATATATTAAAAATCCTCCACCTATGGAAAGACATCCTGTCTATGTGGAGGACAATCTGCTGTAAATGTTCTATTGAGAAGTTTTTGTAAAAAGTTATTTAAGAATGATTCGATTATGGATTATATGAATTATTTTTTTAAATATATATTTAAAATAACCTCTTGTCAAAACTATCTTGTTCTAAAATACACAACATACATATTCAAATCCTGTACAAATATTCTCCATATTTATTTAAATAAACGTGTGCTCAAATTTAAAAAGAAAAAAAGATTTACTTTTAGAAATTTTTCTTTCAAAATTATTTTTTTAAATTATTTATTACCTTTTTTAAATAAAAATGAAATTTTATAATTTTAAATTAAAATATACATATATACTTTAATTTCAAAATTAAAAGAGAATGGAGAAATTGAATCACTAAATCTTATGATTTAGTGATTCATTTCAACTCTTTACATATAAACAGTGTAATATTAGATTTTGTAAATAGTTGAATAAGTTACTATTTCTATATCACACATATTCTAATTTTTTTTCTTAAATAATCGATTGTTGAAATTGCCAAAAATAATTGTAGTAATGTGTTAAAAAATGAATTTTTTAAAAATATATTGATGTCATTTTGCTATCTTAACAAGGTGTTGTGCTGTTTACTAATATTTAAATAGTGTACAATTTATTAATATACTTCCATCCTTTTGGCTCTATATATTGCTGTTTTAGCTTAGTCGAATGCATTTACACCTCTACTCCGACAAGTGTTGTTGTCACTTTTGGGTAGAAGATGTTATATTATTGTTACCCATTTTTATTGTAAAATTAGTGTATTTTATGAATTTATCTGTATTTAAATATGTATACATTTCTATATTGTAAATAAAGTATTATCGTTAAATGCAATTCGTGTGGTTTCATAAGTAATATTATAAATTTTTTTTACTTTTAATTAAAAAAAAAAGCCATTCTATAGAAAACACATTTTATTCTTTACATTCATTTGTTTGATTTTTATTCTTATAAACATTTAGTTCCCTTTCCTTTAGTTCAGAAAATTTTTATTAAATATAACTTGAAAACTGTTTCAAGTGTTCAGAAAAATAATTAGCTTTTCCATGGAGGTTAATAATGTAATGTAAATAAACATAGGTCTCGTGTGGTTTCATGAACAATGTGCAATATTATAATAGGATTTTTTTTACTGTTAATTAAAAAAAAAAGCCATTCTATATAAAATATATTTTATCTTTTACATTCATTTGTTTGATTTTTATTCTTATAAGCATTTAGTTCTCTTCCATTTAATTTCAGAAAATTTTTATTAAATCCACCTTGAAAATTGTTTCAAGTGTTCATAAAAATAATTAGCTTTTACGTGGAAAATAGTGATGTAATAATAATAGTGATGTGTAAATAAACATAGTAAATTTGCAAATAACAAAATGATTTCAGTATATATATATATACACACACACAAAGGAAATCGAATAATATTAAATGCCTTCTGAAGGTTAAAAACTCTTCTATTTTTTCCTGCAGAAATGATTGCCATTTAATAGAATTATAAATTTATCCACTGCCATTTATGCACGTCCTAAGACAAAGGGGGGAATGGAAATGATGTCATTTTATTGAGACAAAACCTGGTTGACGTAATTGAATGCGCAGAAAAGAAATTAAAGGTTTTATTTAGAAAATACAGCTACATAAAGCAAATCACCTTTTGTATTTACGCGAGTTGATATTCAGCTTGGCGTCCTTTGGCATTACAGACGATTAAAGTGGCTTAATAATACAGACGACACCTAAAAGCCCGACCAGAAGAGAGCATGTTAAAGGGCGAGTGGCTTTCGTTCCGAGTGTCTCCGTCTGACCGCGAAAAGCAACCTAAGCTATGTCTGACTGCGTGTGATAGCAAACAGACTTTGTTATCCGTATTTTCGATGTTTGTTATCCTTTCGTATTACGTACGATTAAAGTGGCTTAAAAATACGGATGCCACCCAAAGACCCATCCAGATGAGAGCACATAAAGAGTGAATGGCTTTCGTTCCGAGGATCTCCGTCTGACCGCGACAAGCAACCCACGCTATCTCTTGACTGTGAGTGACAGTTGACCAATATGTATGTTACCCTTTCGTATTACAAACGATTAAAGAGGCTTAATAACACGGACGACACCTAAAAGCCCGTCCACATGAGAGCATATAAAGGGTGAGTGGCTTTCACTCCGAGAGTCTCCGTCTGACCGCGAAAAGCAACAAACAGACTTACCATGTTTGTTATCCTTTCTTATTATTAACGATTAAAGAGGCTTAATAATACGAACGACAACTAATAGCCCGTCCTGATGAGACCACATAAGGAGCGAGTGGCTTTCGTTCTGAGGATCTCCGTCTGACTGCGACAAGCAACCCACGTTATCTCTGGCTGCGTGTGACAGCAAATAGACTAATGTGTATGCTATTCTTTTGTATTACGAACGATTAAAGTGGCTTAAAATTTCGGATGACACGCAAAGACCCATCCAGATAAGAGCACATAACGGTGAGTGGCTTTCGTTCCGAGGATCTTCGTCTGACCGCGACAAGCAACCCACGTTATCTCTGACTGCGAGTGACAGTAGACCAATATGTATGTTATCCTTTCGTATTATTAACGATAAAAGTGGCTTAAAAATACGGATGACACCTTTAGGCTCGTCCTGATCAGAGCGAATAAAGGGCGAGTGGCTTTCTTTCCGTGTGTCTCCGTCTGACCGCGAAAAGCAACCCACGTTATCTCAGACTGCGAGTGTCAGAAAACAGACTAATTTGCTTATTATCCTTTCGTATTAAGAACGATTAAAATGGCTTAATAGCACGGATGACACCCAAAGACCCATCCAGATAAGAGCACATAAAGAGCGAGTGGCTTTTGTTCCGAGGATCTCCGACTGACCGCGAAAAGCAACCCACGCTATCCCTGACTGCGAGTGACAGTAGACCAATATCTATGTTATCCTTTACGACCTTATCCGTATTATTAACGATAAAAGTGGCTTAAAAATACGGATGACACCTTTAGGCTCGTCCTGATCAGAGAGAATAAAGGGCGAGTGGCTTTCTTTCCGTGTGTCTCCGTCTGACCGCGAAAAGCAACCCACGTTATCTCCGACTGCGAGTGTCAGAAAACAGACTAATTTGCTTATTATCCTTTCGTATTAAGAACGATTAAAATGGCTTAATAGCACGGATGACACCCAAAGACCCATCCAGATAAGAGCACATAAAGAGCGAGTGGCTTTTGTTCCGAGGATCTCCGACTGACCGCGAAAAGCAACCCACGCTATCCCTGACTGCGAGTGACAGTAGACCAATATCTATGTTATCCTTTACGACCTTATCCGTATTATTAACGATTAAAGTGGCTTAAAAACACGGATGACACCTTTAGGCTCGTCCTGATGAGAGATAAAGGGCGACTGGCTTTCGCTCCGAGTGTCTGCGTCTGACCACGAAAAACAACCCACGTTATCTCTAGCTGTTATTGACAACTACCCGTTAATGGGGTCCTTTTGATTTGTGGAAAAAAATCGACTTTTGCCAGAGCGAGGTCGAAACACATGATTTTCGGCCAAACCTGTTTTTAATGGGTTTGCGAAAGCCATTCGTCCCTCATGGGCTCTCATCTGTACAGGGCTCAATAAGAATGTAGACTTTCTCCACAACATTCTTAATGAATTTTATAATTTCTTTTTAAGTTTAATAATTATGATGGATATTGATTTATTTTCCATATGAATTTTAAGTAAAAGCCATTAAAAATTGAAATGGATTTAATTCAGACTCACGTTTCTGAATACAAATTATCTGCTTGTTTTGCAGAAATATAAATTTTACAAATTTGTACTTTTGTCAGGCCCTTTCAACTATAATGATCTTTCTACTTGGTAAGTTTGTATGTACAACTGAACATTAGTTAATGTTATAAAGTGACTTATACCAGTATACTGATTTTTTTCTCTTTTCATTGAAGAAACCTGATGCATAATATTTACAATCCTTTAACGTTTATAGTATTAGGGTTTGGTTTGTCGCGCTACGGTCATTTTGTGCCCATTTTAGGCTAATTAGACAGGGATCTAGAGTTTAACGTGGATTCCGAACCACTCACAAATATCTATGCCAACGTCAGGATTCGTTTATCTGTCTTGTCCTTTAAGTAGTCCAATAAGGGCAAGACGAGGTTTCCTGCCATCTGACGATATGGACGCAAAGAATTCAAACTCTCATACTGATGCCATTATGTGTTAATTTAAAGCCATCTCTTGCTTCAGACAAATTTCTATTATTTGTGGAATATAATTTTGGCACCTTTTGACACTGTAGTGCCACCTAATGATGGAAAATGGAGTAAAAATAACAACTTATACTTTCACTGTTAATAGGGGAATTTTCCCGTAGAATGTAAAACAAAAAGAATGTTGTTGTTTTTGTCGAGAACGTAGCTGGCACTAGAAAGGAATAAAGATGTTGTAAAATGTGAAAATTGATTCTCGGTTTTTTTTTATTGCCTCAGGATTTTTATAACACTAAGTAACCTTACAAGCGGCCACAACACAATTCTCATAGATACATCAAAAGTTTGTTTTATCTGGTTCATACCTAAGGACCAAATCAAAAAATTTATTTTTTTACCAGTGTGTCACTAAAGTGGAGACTCCGTTGTGCAAGTTAAATTCGGATCTATGCGTTTAACCATCTCATCTATCATATTTGCAAAATTCAATATTATTATTGGTGAATTCTAGTGAAGCCTGACTTAAAATATCAGCTCTCGTTATTGACTGAGTTCTTAACAGCGATTAAGTTTTCAAGTTTAAGAGAGAGAAAAAAAACCTCTACTTATTTTATAGTTGACTGATGTTCGATACTTTATGTTGTAAGTGATGTATTTCAATACATTTGAACTACAAATTAAATTTTCTTGTTTAAAAGAGACAAACCCCTAGTTATTTTAAAGATGATTGATAGTTTATGCTGATTTGATGTATTTCAATACATATGAACAACAGATAAAAGTTTATAGTTTAAGAAGAAAAAAAAAATCCCACTTATTTTATAATTGACTGATGTTTGACACTTTCTGTTTTAAGTGATGTATTTGAATACATTTGAACTACAGATAAAATTTTCTTGTTTAAAAGAGAAAAAAAAACCTCACTTATTTTATCGTTGACTGATGTTGAATAGTTTCTGTTTTAAGTGATGTATTTGAATACATTTGAACTACACATAAAATTTTCTTGTTTAAAATAGAAAAATAGACTGATGTTTGATAATTATACTAGAAAATTTTAGTGATATAAAATACATTTAAACTACAGATAAAATTTTACAGATAAGTTTAAAAGTGAAAAAAATACTCTACTTATTATTTTTTAGTTGACTGATGTTTGATAGTTTCTGTTGTACGAAATTTGATGTATTTCAATACATTTAAACTACAGATAAAAATTTTCAAGTTTAAGAGAGAAGAAAACCCAACTCTTTTTGTTCCTATTTTTCATCAAAGCTGCTTCGTGAAGAGCTGGATAGAAGGATTATTTAAGGATTATTTTTACCCATTGAATTTTTGTTATACCATTGACATGCAGATTTTCACATGTTCTGAATGATAATTTTTTTAAGAGATTCAATAAACTGCATCGTAGAAAATGTAATTAACTGTTAAAAGAAATTCAGTTTTTTTAATTACTTAATTAACCTACACAGGATTCATTGGATTACACATTGAAAAAAACCTTAGAATTTTGTACCGTGGATTACAAGCAGCTATGTATAAATGTGGCTATTTTTTTAGAAAATATGGTAGAAATTTTTTCTATGAAATATCCACCTAAAATGCCTTTTATCAAGAAAAAAATATGTTTATGAACTAAATAACTGTTATTGTTATGTTAAATGTTTATGAACTTGCCTTAAGGCAAGCGCTGCACAAACGTACTCACTTTGCATTATCCAGGGGTCGCGTGTAACTTGAAGATAAGCCACGGACGCGGAGTAACACTGCCCCCCGCGCAACGCTCTACGATCCTATTAGGACCGGGACTTACGGTTTAAAGTGGATTCCGAACCACTACAAACAACCATGGCACCGCCGTTACTCGAACCCGAAACCTGTGGTACCGAGCGCTAGCCACTCGGCCATTCAGGCCCATGAACTAAATGTGAAGAAGGAAGTATTGCAATTGTGGTGGACGGAAAGTAAAAATTATAGTTAAAAAACCCCCCTAAAAACACGCTTTTAGAGTTAATCAAACTAAAAAGTAAAAAATAATTGTTAACATTAGAATAAAATTGCTGACGAGAAAATGAATGTCACTGTTCTAAAAGCGTGGGGTGCTCGATATCAATCGTTATAATTTTTCACTAGTTTCATTCCGAAATGCAGAGTTAGTTTAAAAATGTCATATAAAACACCCCACGCTTTTAGAACAGTGACAATCATTTTCCGGTCAGCAATTTTATTTTTATGTTAACAATTATTTTTTACTTTTTAGTTTGATTAATTCTAAAGCGAGTTTTTAAACTATAATATTTAAATAAGGTCCCGGTACGGAGGACTGGAACTATACAATAATTTAATTGTGAGTAAAACAAAGGCTGAATGCGAATAGGTCGAGCCAGCCAGGATTCGAACATGGAATCTCCTGATCCGTAGTCAGGCGCGTTATCCGTTGTGCCACTGTCCCACGTAGGTTTGAATGTCTTAGATACTTTCATTCTTCATGGGTTAAATTGCTCTTCTGTTAGCTGCTATACTAGCAGCTCGTTGTGTCAGGATGAAATACTCTCTTTCCAATTATATATGTTTTATTTACAATATAAATACATACATGCACATGGCACCCTGTGCCTCTACTACAATAGTATTAATATCTAAATGCCAAGAGCCGGTACCTGACCGTCTGTTTTGATCTGACGCTCCTAGCGTTCACCTCGTGGTCTCGAGATCTCACCGCAACTGCCACTCATCACACTGGACCACAGTTAAGGACCCAGTTACTGGTCACAGTTACCAGTTATAATCGCGACCTCTCGCGGTTATAATTAAACCTTACACTTCATAAGTTAAAATAAAATCACTCATCCTGGCGATCCTAATCAGAATGAGATAATAAACTGATCAAAATATTTTAGTCTCGTCGGTCCTTGATAAGTCTACAACGTTTAAATGAAATCTGATCGCTTAAAGTAGGGCAAAATCGAGCCCAAAGAGTCAGTTAAAAACAAACATACAGATGAAACTAATAAAAGCGTATTAAAAATACACAATATGACACTCATTAACTTGTACGCTAGATAAAAACAAAATGTTTGCAATGAAATTATAGTTCAGAATTAAACGCGTCACAAAAATCGAAATTAATAATTCTAATATCGACATGTATTATTAAGTGTGAATACTTAACGTTCCATAAATGTGCGTAGAGCAGGAATGGGCAAACTTTTTCGATCGTGGGTCAAAAATCGAAACAAAAAAAAAGCTTCGGCGGGCCAAGATAAATTTTTCTAACATTTTAAAAACAATATACAAGTATTACAATTTAAATATGTTAATGAGTTGAACGAAATCTAGATTTCATTTTTAAAAGTTCCTTATAGTGAGATTCGAAGTGAGATGTACCGATTCTAAAGAACGAGGCTAAGTGCTCATCTGTCAGTCTACATCTGAAATAATTCTTTCTCAGGTTCATAGTTGAAAACACTTGTTCATATATATATAAGATGAAGCAAACATAGCACTGATTTTCTGGGAGTGAGATATTAAATTTGGAAAACTTACTTGCGATAATGATTTGTAAAACTCTAATTTGGCATATTTAGAAACAACTGCTGGAGAGGATTGTTAGATTGCAATTCAATTAATTCAACCAGCAAATCTGACCTCACTGCTTCACAATTTACTTTGAAAGGCATGGTAAAAATATCCAATTCTGTTTGAATGGCATTGAAATCTTGAAATCTGCGTTCGAACTCAAAATGCAGTTTTTTCAAGCCATCTTCATAATTCTTAAGCTTCTCTTCATTTACTGAGAATATTGAATTTAACCTCGGGAAATAAGATAATGATTTGTAAAAATAATATTTAATCAAAGTAGAAAAGGAGATGGATATATAATATATAAATGATAAATTTCTTTTAATTCGCCTCGGACCGGAAAATTAAAATTCTATCCGCGGGCCCGGATGGAACCTTCCTGCGGGCCGGAGTTGGCCCGCGGGCCTTAGTTTGCTCATCCCTGGCGTAGAAAGTCGATATATGCAAAATAAGCCTGCTAAAATTAAAGAATACAAAATACTAACTATCAGAGATGCAAAATAATAATTTTCATTCACATTTTATCAAGATAAAATATTTAAAAAAATATTTCTTCCAAAATTCATGCTTGATATGACATAGTGACATAGTAAATTGACCAGTGTATGAAGGAGATTCAAAAACAACATCTTCGAATTCATCTGATATAAATTATTTGTCCACTCGGACACAGGTGAAAGATCACAGGTCAAAACATCACAATGAAAAGACATCCTCACTTGGGAGTTGTTGGAATTCTTATGCTTTTATTTCCCAACTTCGGTTGGGTTTTTTTTTTAAAAACTTGTTCACTGACTGATGGCGCCATCTGTTGGCGAACCAGCCAATCATCAATTGACGATTGTAATTTCGTATGTTTTTATTTACTGCTTATTTATGTTCAGTTACTTTTATCTTAATTCCTTTATTTTATTTTATTCTTAGCTTTTAAAATTTTTAATTTTAACTTTAATCTCGTATCTTTTTTTTGGGCATCGTCAACGCAACGCAACGGACATTTCTTCAAGGAGTACCTCTGCAACAAAACTGTCACTAAAACTCCATATCATAAGTTAAATTAAGGATTAAGAATAAAAGTCATCAATAAAGTTAAAAATTAACATGATAATAATTACTAGAGTAATAACTCTGGAAAACAACAGATAAAAATTATAAGTAAAAGATAGAATTTATGTAAAAATTAAAAATAAAGATTTTTAAATAAGAGATCATAAAGAGTGAAGAAATAATTAGGGGTCCATTGCTATGCGTTTTTTAAAATACTAAAAAGACTCAATTAAATTTACTTTGACCAGTAATTAATTTTAAGTTTAAACAAGAGAAATCTTAAACAAGATTAAAAATAATAACAAAAAGTAACTAAAAACTTAAAGTTAAATAAAAATAAAAAGACACTTACTAGATACAGCAAACGATGAGAACGACAGAAGAGTGACACGTGTTTTGTGAAGTGCGGTGAACTACCTAATTATCACATTGTAAAGGGAAAGCTACCGTGCCACGTTCCCCGGGGGGATGGTTTTGCGGTCGCTTTCTGGTGCTATTGTTAGCTTCTCGGGTTCGAAACGAAGTGCTTCACACAAGCAGTCTAAGTCCGTCTTTTGACTGAGGGGAATGAATGGAATTCATGGTAAAGGATGGCTCTAGGCCTTTTTTTGAGAACTGCGTTCTGCTGGATCGTATGCAGGAATTGCCTGAAGTAGTTCGTTTCGAATCTGAGGGCATTTTGCGAAAAAGTTTTTGCAGTAATTTTTTGATGTAATCAAGAATTGGTTCTACTTTTAGGTCTCTGTGAATTCCTTTTCTTCGAACAAACCAGGGCGCATTAACGATGTCGCTTAATCTTTTGTTTTGAAAGACTTGCAGCTTTCTCAGATTGTTCATGGAAGTGGTTGCCCAGATCGGACAGCCGTACGTGAGAATTGGTCTCAGAATAGAGGTGTAAATGAGTACTTTTTTTCTAATTGGGAGTCGGCTTTGCCTAGAAATTAATTGGTTCAGTTGCTTACTGACGGCTGTTGTTTTTGATACCGCAGCTTGGAGTTGAAGATTAAATTTCAGCTTCGAGTCTAGTATGATGCCAAGGTATTTGTAATTATCTACCCAATTGATTGGTTGTCCGAAAATTAGTAAATTTTGTGGGTTTTCGTAATGTTTTCTGGTGAAGAGTATGCTCGCGCATTTATTCGTTTTTATTTTAACTCTCCAATTGGTAAGCCAGTTTTCGAGTTTGTAGCACTGTGTTTGAAGTCTGTTTACTATTACGTTTGTTTGTTTGTGTGTGGTAGCAATGGCGGTGTCGTCAGCGTAGGTAGCTAAATGACAGTTGTCAGCCGGAGGTAGATCCTTGAAATAGTGGAGAAAGATAATTGGACCGATAAGAGATCCTTGAGGAACGCCACTGAGAACTAGCCTGGGAGAAGAAATATAGTTTTCTACTCGTACTCTGAAGCTGCGCTGAGAGAGATACGAGTTGAGGAGCTTGATAAGCTGAGCAGGGAAACCTATCAGAATTAATTTGGAAATAAGACCATTGTGCCAAATCTTATCAAAAGCTTTGGCAATGTCCAGGAAAAGTATACCCGTGGATTCGTGATTGTTAAGGCCTTCTTGAATCAGTTCAGTGACTCGAAGGAGCTGGTGGGTAGTAGAGATGTTTTTCCTGAACCCAAATTGTTCAGGAAAAATTAAGTTGTGATCTTCGGAGAACTGATTCAGGCGTTTAAGTATCACATGTTCGTATACTTTGCTGAGGCTACTGAGTAGCGAAATTGGACGGAAATTATTTGGAAGAGAGGTATCCGAATAGGGTTTTGGGATCGGAACCACCACGGCTATTTTCCAGCAGTTTGGAAAGTGACTTTTCTCCATCATAAAATTCATGATGTAGGTGAGATAAAGCACTAATTTGAAAGGAAGGTACTTAATCATTTTGTTGGAGGTTTGATCTAGACCTGGTGCTTTCTTGGTATCAAGAGTTTTGATATAATTCCAAGTTTCAAAAATTTGGATATGAGGCAGATTATTTGTGTGTGCTGTTTGTAGGAATTCGTTAACTTTGTTGTTAACTGTGTCAGAGAGTGCTCTATTCTCTATGTCGTGATTGGGCTCGAATTGGTTTTTTAGGCTGTCGGCTATAACTTCGGCTTTCTCCTGAGAAGTTAAAGCCATAACACCCGCGTCCGCCGGGTTGCTTAAATTCAGCGGGGGGAGTGGTTTAGCTTGGAGAAGGTAGCGAAAGTCGTCCCAATTGGTTAAGAGCTGCTGGGGGAGTTTCAAGTTTGAAGTGTCTGTTTCTATTTCTAAAATGACTGGAAAGTGGTCTGAAGTTAAATCGTTTAATACATTGATATTGTAATTAAATGGAATGTTTTTAAAAATTGCTAGATCAAGTGTACTGTAGACGTTTTTACACATATCTACTCTAGTAGGAACGATGGGAGCTACAAGCTTAAGTTCATTTCTGCTATTAATAAATCTATGTAGCAAATAACCGGAGTGGTTTGAGTTACCAACGTTCCATTGTGGGTGTTTTGCATTGAAATCCCCAGCAACTATGACATTCGCACCTATGGAGAGTATTTGGTTGAGATGGCTAGGAGAGAGATGATGGATCCCGCTTGAACCTTGAGAATAGAAGCTGACTATTTTGAGAGGCGGGTTGTTTTTTAGTTTAATTTCTACCGCTGTTACGTCTACTCCTTGATAATAAGGGAGTGGAAAATGGTGATGTTCGATATTGTTTTTAACATAAATACATGTTCCGCCGCCTGGACGTGACGCAGTGATGTTGTTTCTATCTGTTCGGTAGACTCGATAATTGGGAACTAAAGGGGTAGGATCCCCCGGGACTAGGTAAGTCTCCTGCACCAAAAAGACGCCAAAGTTCTTTTCTGAGAGAAATTCTCTGAACTCGTGCTGTCTTGCTCTGAGGGAATTTGCATTCCAGGTACCAATTGAGATAGCGTGCAAGTGGGAATTAAATGTTAACAGTAAGTTTGCAATAACTCTCGAAGATTACGAGAGCTTGGTCGACACCCGAGGGTGCTTGCCTGAGTTGCGGTAGGCAGTTTTTAAAAGCTTGCAATAAAAGTGGGCTGGCTATGCCCTGATTCATTAAAAGGATTAAACTTTTAATAATTTCTGAGCACGTGGCTCCTTCTTGTGCTGATTTTTCTTGCTTAGAATTAGAGTTATAATTTTGAGTTTGGTTAAGTGATGGAAAATTTGGATTAGGTTTGTTCGAAATCGCGTCTGCGTAGGAAAAGGATGTATTTACCTGTGTCGCAGGAGTTGGTGGCATTCTTGGTTGTTTGATGGCGTTGTTGTTGTTCCTGGCGGTTGTTGGTGCCTGGTTGATGTTTTTGGGAGCTTTGTTCCCCGGGAACTTTGGGCATTGTCGCCAGTTGGCAGCGTGATTCCCATAGCAGTTGCAGCACCTGAGAGGGTGTTCAAGAGGATAGGTACAGTTTTGGGAGAGGTGTTGTTCCCCGCATTTGACACATTTGGGTGCCATTCTGCATACTTCTGAGCTGTGAAAAAAGCCCTGACAGCGAAAGCATTGATTGGGCCCTGGGCGGCCCCTGTATTTTTCAATAGAGACTCTTAGTCCTAAAAGATTCGTAAGACTGCAAATTTCGCCGGCGAGAAAAGATTGGATGATTTGGATGTAAAAAAGTGGCATCGGTTCTTTCGTGATTCCCTTTCTTAGTTTACTAATCTTACGCACTCCGAAACCTAACTCATTGAGTTCGGAGGCGATGTCGTTTTCCGGAGTAGAGGCGGGAAGTCCGCGAAGCACTACTTTCAGTGGCCCCTCGTTACGGAGCATGAAGCTTTTGTACTCCATCCCTGTGGAGTCGAGGAATCGGATAACATGTCTGAAATTATTTTCAGACTGCACGTTGATTCTGACGAATTGGCCAGAGATTTGCGCATTAATAGGATCGTCAACTTCTGCGCGTAGGATACTTAGCGTATCTCTCCAATCGCTGCGGCATTTGATAAAAATTGGAGGTATTTTTGGTGGTTTTTGAGTCACTGCTCGTGGTGCCATCTCTTGGTCGTTCTCAGCGTCCGCTGTATCTGCAAGAGAAGAAAAGACATTATTAGTGTTAGACTGGTCTATTAACCCGGTTTCTTGGTTGACCGCAAGACCGCTCGGTAGCCTGGAGGTATGTCGCTTGGGGGGGAGGGTGAAACCCTCGCTGTCGGTTCCCCGTTTCTGCCGTTTGCCCTTTTCGGCGGCGGCTTATTTCTTCTTTTCAGTGGTAATGATGTCCTCTAGAATGTCAATGGTTGGCATTTGACCGAAGGGTATTCCGGCGCGTGCCGAGATTTCTTCGCACTTCTTGTGCTCGAGGATCGCAAGCGCGTGGCATTGCTTGTAGCTCTCTGAATGTTCTTCTAGAGTTCGGAGCTTGTTGGTCAGTTGTGCCATCTTGGTTTTGGCGGGGATAAATTCCCGGATGATTTTTTCATGTTGAAGGATGTAATTGTTCGATGGGAATTCCACTATCGGTGGGTAGGTAGGCTGCGCTGCAGTCGTGGATTCGATGATATTGGCGTCTTGCGCGCTGACGGTGGTCATAGTTGCTGATGTTTTTTCGTTGATGCTGGTCACTTTCCTTGCTGTGCGAGTTCGGGCGAACTGGTCCGTGATTCCAGAGAAATATTTCAGAACAATATCTCCTGTACGTTGGGTTGAAACGGCCGATTCCTAAGAAAAATCCTTGGTTCGGGACATGACGCTTACGGCAACGGACAGTAAGTACGGATAACGGATTCCTAATTGTACCTATAAGCTTTAGCTTTTTTCGATCTCTTCCTTTAATTGTTCTCAAGCAAGAGATGTTTTTCCTAAATTTTAAATTGTTCTATTATTTATTTATTAATATTCTATAATTTAAGCAACTACATTTTATGCAAATTTTCCAACTATCTTAAGATATGAAAGTTTTCGTGGTTCTTAAAACCACTAAGGAACTCCGTAACAGGTACGTCACGTGGTAGTTTTATAAAAATCGTTTGGAACCGATTCAGAGTTTTGCTGTTGCCGTGGAGATGGGCTGTTGGTTGCTGTGGAAACGGGCTGTTGCCATGGAGACCAGCTGTTGCTGTGGAAACGAATTGATTTATTCTAAAAAGAACATTCTTCTTCCAGTTTAGCTTTTGTCTTTGAATTGTTACCATCGACCCTGTATATTTTTGTAAATAAATGAAGATTCCATAAATGTTTGAATGGATTGATCAACACTTCTCGAACCACTAGAAAGCTGCGGCTAACCAGAAAAACTGAACCACTGATAGAAAGAAACAAGATAGTCCTAGTGACAGGAGTTGAGGATATCGTGGTCAAAAGGCGCTGATAATCGACGTTCGACTTCTTTCATATGCTCCTGTTCCCTTCTTATGCTGCTCATCACTGTAAATAAAAAATAATAATTAATTAAATTTTATCAAAATAAAGCAGTTCCTTTTAAATATTTTATCTTGCATATTTAAATAATTATATATTAAATAAAACATAGGATGCAAAAAAAAAAAAAAAAAAAAAAAAAAATTCTTAGTCTTTAAAAATAAATTGTCACTTAATTTTTTATGTAATCAATAATTTAAAATGGGTTTATAAGACACATTTTGTTTACATTTTTATTCATTAAAAAATTGCACTAGCAAAAAGGAATCTCTCCCAACAAGAATGATGTAAAGATTCTTTTTTTTATTAAGAAATGTGCAAGATATCTCTGTGGTTCATGTTGCAAAAAGGAAAACAGCAAATTTTTTCCAATTCACGTAAGTTTATGGATTAACAAAATATTCGCAAACCGGTGAATCACAAATATACCGTTGGAAAATGTAATCCCAACATCGAGAAGAACATTGCTTCGAGGAATGAAATTTGTACACAAGTATTTGTTTAAGTAACATATTCATTTGATTAAAGTTTGCAGATCTCATGTTAAGGTATGCACGATACATGCCATTTCGAGTGTGAAATGGTGTCCCATTAATAACTGCTGCTGTCTCCGCAATTTTGAATGAAAACGCGTAGACTCGCTTCATGTCATTTTATGTGGGGGAGTTGTTGCAGTAAAATCTGCTACAGTCTGGGCTGGATCTTACATTAATTATTTCCCATACCATACATTAATTATTTCCCATACTGGGGCCCTGATGGCTGAATGGCTAGCGCTCTGGCGTTCGGTATCACAGGTATCGGGTTCAAATCCCGGCGTTGCCATGGGTGTTTGTAGCGGTTCGGAATCCACTTTAAGCCGTAGGTCCCGGTCCTCATAGGATCGTAGAGCGCTGCGGTGACATTGTCCGTGGCTTACCATCAAGTTACACGCGCCCCCTGGGTAATGCAAAGTGAGTAACATCGGTGCAGCCCTCATGGCGAAGATCACGGTGTGTTTGCCAGCTGCATTAGAAGAAAAAAAATTTCCCATACCTGGGGATCTCACAGGCCAAGGCAACATGCCGACATTCTGCAATGCACATTGGAAGACACCAGCTATATGCCAACGAGTTTTATCCTGTTGGAAAACGCTCTCTGGAATGGTGCTGACGAAAATAACAGCAAAACCAATTCAGTGACCTGTCTCGCATGCAAATGAGCTGCCATGGTATGTGGAATAACGACGAAAGTGCCCCCTGCTGTCGTAAGCAATTGCTCCCAATACCATTATTGGTCAAGTGTACCTGCGACATAGACAAACTGATTCCAAACACTCACTTGGTCTCCTGACCAATAAACGGCCGTTACTGGAACACAATTGAGCTCTACTCCACTCTCCAATGAGCTCTCACACATTGAAAGTGGTGATTTGGAGGCAGTAGCACGAACAATACAACAGATCTGACTCGAAGGCATCTCTTACTTACTCATTGATTTGTTAATATTCTCTGTGCTACTCTGGTACCGACAGAAGCTTTTTTTGCTGCAGATACAGTACGTATGCAGCCATGTGAGGTTCATTCCTCTTAGAAGTGCACGGCCGGACCCCGTTAAGATAAATATTTAGAAGATGCAAGATATAGAAGAAGGAACTAGAATCTAATATCTACTATCCCGGAAGATAGTACTATTTCAAGTAGTATCTTCCAGTTGTATACCCACTGCCAACAATCATGCATCAGTGGATATATCCCTGCCAAGATTTTCTGCAATATCGCGAAATGAAAGTCCCCTTGCACTACATGGAAATGACGTTTGCTTTAAATACTCTCATTTATCGTGAAGTTTAAATCATCTTAAAACAAGCTTCCAAAATGTCGTTTATCCAGCACAACTCTTTCTCGGTGTTGGGATTTATTGTCGTCTACAGTAATTGAAATGCATTCAAATCTATTCACAAGGAGAAAGAACAACACCTGCCGTCTTTTCATACCGCGACAAAAATCTGGCAATATAAATTGAAAAATCTGAGAAGGATTACTTCCAGTTATTCTGAACTGTTTAAAAAAAATAATAAGCCTTATTGGATAAAAACCATTGCGAACAAAGTTTATGAATTTATAAATAATGAAGTTTTGAGGATAAGTTGGTCCTTCATTGTTGATAGAAAAGTAACAAAAAAAAAAAAAAAAAATTTATAAATTAAAATGCATTAAATACCATGGTAACATATTCAAAATTTCCCAACTATTTTTACAAGTTTTTTTTTTTTTTAATAAGTTTTTGTAATTATAAATTTTAGTTAAAAATGGGCGAGTCTAATTCAAGGCTATATAATTCACATAATACATAAAAATATATATGTATAAAAATAATTAAATTAAAATAATTAACTAAGAGATCGATGATAATGATAATGATATATATCATTAGCTATATTTAATATATAGTAAACATTATTAAAATTAGGTGAGTAAAATTATTAAATAAATGAAAATTTCTCAACTTCAAATATGTTCTAATTAATACGCACAAAGCGTAATCTTACCATCAAGATTTATTCTGTAGAAAATTTCCCTTGAACCTTCTGTTGAACTCTTTGCGAATAAAACTAATATCCGGATCTGTTCAAGGCAGATTTAAATCTCTGCCTTGATACCCTGTAATATTTTTTGGGGCTTCTCGGGAAATCGTTTTTTCAGTTTATCCCAATCCTATTTAATAAATGAAGAGCATTAAATAACAAATATAAAGCAAAGATAAAATACACTTTCAAAATTAAAATTTTCATATTATGCAAATTAAATTAAAGCGTTATAACATCAGCCAAAGACATAGCAGAATCTAGAGCTAAGCTACCGTGACTCCTTATTGAATCCTAGATGCTGGGAAATAAAAACACAATATAACAGATTACTTTATTTAGGTTCGAATCCTATTTTATTTTTATGCGTTCATTTGAAATTATAAAATAAGATGCAAATGTCGCAGATTAAAGCTCTGCATCCATTTTTTTCTCATGATTTACATTAAAATATTATTCATCAAAGCAGTTGTTTGCATACCTTTTTTCCAGAAAAACCCCTCTCTTTTAATATTAATTCGATATTTGAAAATGTTTTATTGACATTCTCCAAATCATGCCAATTATCCCACTAAAAATATCTCATTTAAGATAATTTTTTTCTAATGCAGCTGGCAAGCACTTAGACAGCTTGCTCTTGGATGCCTTAAGGCAAGGGCTGCACAGACGTT
This sequence comes from Caerostris darwini, assembly GCA_021605075.1. Classification (NCBI taxonomy): domain Eukaryota; kingdom Metazoa; phylum Arthropoda; class Arachnida; order Araneae; family Araneidae; genus Caerostris; species Caerostris darwini. The sequence goes on along the minus strand of BPLQ01012119.1, from coordinate 22,566 downwards.
ACTCACTTTGCATTACCCAGGGGCGCGTGTAACTTGAAAATAAGCCACGGACGCGCAATTCCCCCACAATGCTCTACTATTATATTAGAGCGGACCTACACGGTTTAAAGTGGATTCCGAACCATTACAAACATCCATGGCACCGCCGGGACTCGAACCCGAAACCTGTGGTACAGAGTGCTAGGCCACTCGGCTATTCAGGCCCTCATTTAAGATCATAAATTAATAGATAAAATAAAAACCTGAGGTGTCAGAAAGTTTGAATAAGCCTCAGCTATTATGATTTAATTAAATGGAATAAACAATTTATAAATATTTAAATGAAGAATTCAAAGTTGGGTTTTTTTATATATATTTGTAGAAATTCAAGTTTAAATATTTTTTTTTTTTATTTCACAGAGCCATTATATTCTTTCAAAATTTTTATTCTTAATTATTTTTATTAATTTTCCAATATCACAGAATTGTTCCCGTGGTCAATTTTATGTGACTTATGAATTCAAAAGTCATACAAGAAAGTCGAAAAAGACATTAACGCATGTCACCACAGACATTTTCTTTACTGCTACACCACATCACTGCGCCTAGTGCCGAGTTGCCTTACAGTTTGGGGAATGATGTGGGTGATAAGAAGTCTCATAGGGCTCTGGGACGCTTTACGGTCATATCAGACCGGGACCTGCGGCTTAAAGTGGATTCCGGAACCACTACAAACATCCATGGAACGGACGGGATTCGAACCCGATACCTGTAGTACCGAGAGCCACTCGGAAATCAGGCTCCTGACAGTTTTTCTTTTAAGTATAAGATTTGTTAATTATCACAATTAACAAAGTTTTTTTATACTATTGGTTTTGGTAGTGATTAACGTAAAACAAGTCCAACGCCCGAACAGTTTAAAATTACTTTGTGCATGCAAGAAAAGTATCTCCCTCTATTATTTCAGCTTATTTTTTGATACTTCATTTATCAATACAGCTAAAGCTATTTTATAAATCAATTCAAAATGCCAAAGCTTCTCCTGCTTCAGAGGTTCATTCCATGACTTCAGCCAGTGGGAATACCGCTTGGAGGTCGCCACCCATTCATGCATGGGACGCCGCTAAATATCCTGGTATGTCCTTGCAATGCTCCTGTTCTAGATCTGCTCGCACGGCTTTAGCTAGACTAAAGGCTCCTTCCCCACCGAAGCCAAGAGACGTGAAGATTCAAGCGAGAAAAATTTTTGCCCCTTCACAGGGAAACGTCAGAAATAGCATTACGCCTAGTGAAGTTCCGCTTCGAGTTGTCAACTCGTAGCTTCGGATTTCAAACCAGTTTCAGGCGAACGGGGTGTGGCTAGTGATTGGTCCAATCTTGTCGCTTAAATCTTCTCGCCTCGGTGGGGCACGAGCCATAAGGACTGCCCACATTAAGAGTTTGACCTTCAATGGCGACGAGAAGACATATACCCTTTGTCATTGTTCGGCCATCGCGTCTCCCTCTCATCACATCGATTGTATTGGTGCCTCTGTGAGGCAACTGTTGAATGAGGGAGGACCGTTTACGATCTATTGATGCAGCATGATCTACTGGACTTGGTTTAGGATTCTAAATCAAGGGGATAAGCAACAACAACGACACCTGCCGAGATTCCTCCTCGAGTAACTTCACCGAACTAAAGATTTTTTTCGGGACGAGTGCGACTCATTTCAGACAATACTGGGTTAAATCTATCTGGTGTATAAGCTTTATACTACTGTGCCCAAAAAGTAAGACCAATTTTTAATTTTTTTTTCAAAACTCTTTATCTATTTTCCCAAATTTATTTCATTGCCTTCAAAGGAATGCAAAGGACACAATGCACTTATGCCAATGTTTTTCCAGTCCTCAACACATGCTACAAAATCATCGTCAGGTATGGCCTTCAAAGCGTCGAATCTCTTCAATCGACTCAAAACGGTGTCCCCGGAGCGGTCTTTTGAGCTTAGGAAATAGACGGAAGTCGCACGATGCTAAATCAGGTGAATAGGGTGGTTGTGGAATGATATGGGTTTCATTTTTGGCGAAAAGGTCAATGAATCAATGCAGTGTGAGCTGGCGCATTATCGTGATGCAAAAACTAAGAGTTCTCTTTCCATAAATGTGGCCTGTTTTTGCGAATAGCTTCACGCAAACGACGCGTAACACTCACCACGGTAATCGAAGAAAACAGTCAACATGACCTTGATTTTTAAGTGACTTTGGCGTGCTCTTTTCGGTCTTGCTTCACCTTTGTCACGAAATAATAATTACGAATAGAAATTTATTTCAACTTACAGTGTACACAGCAGCATCTGAAGGTGTCCACTTTTTCGAATTTCCATGATTATTCATATTCAGACAGAACACTCCTGGTAAACATCTTAGCCACACCAAAGATTCGCCATACTTCTCGGAATCCAAAGCTTCTACGAGAAAATTAATTAAAAGGATTTTTCAATGTCCTTCATTCTGAAAAAAAGAAACATACAATTAAACTATATTTTCATTACAGATATAATTCTTCATATTACATTAAAAATATGGATTCTAATATCTATTTAATTATTCCATAACTCATAACATTTTCCGATAATTTTCAGAAAACTGTAGTTCAATTCAAAAATTATATTTATAAAGCTAGTTATGCTGAAGCATTTGCATTAGACCCTGTGAAAAGATTGTTAAAATGATTTATGAAGTAATACACAAATGTTTTTACACAATAGTTACGTTTCTGAAGAATACATGTAAAAAAAAAAAATATTGCATCCTATGGAAAAATAGAAGATGGGTTCCTGTCCTGAAAATCAGCGAAAACAATACAATAAATCATGAGTTATCATGTTAGGATTTTAAGCATTTCATTTAACAAAGATTTCACACGGATGACATAAAGTAAACCGTCATTTGAGGGAAAATAAAGTAATAGTTTAAAAGACTATTAATTTATTTTTTACTTTGATTAACTTTTAAAAGCATGTTTTTAAACTGTAATATTTAAATGAAGTCCCGGTATGGAGCACTGAACTATAGTTCTTACAATAATATAATTGTGAGTAAAACAAAGCCTAAATGCGAATACGTCGAGCCAGCCAGGATTTGAATAGGGAATCTCCGATCCGTAGTCAGACGCGTTATCCGTTGTGCCACTGCCCCACGCGGGTTTGAATGTCTTAGGTACTTTCATTCTGCATGGGTTAAATGGCTCTTCATAAGTTAATGTAAAATCACTCATCCTGGCGATCCTAATCATGATGAGATAATAAACTTATCCAAATATTTTAGTGTCGTCGATCCTTGATAAGTCTACAACGTTTAAATTAAATCTGATCGCTTAAAGTAGGGCAAAAATCGAGCCCAAAGAGTCAGTTACATACAAACAAACAAACATACAGGTGAAACTAATAAAAGTTTATTAAAAGAAAAACATGTCACTCATTCATCAACACGAAATTCTGTCGTGTTGGGAAGGATGAGATCTTTGTTTTTAAAACATTCTAGCCAAATAGCTTTCCAAAATGTATTCAAACTTGATGGTTGTAATTCAGCTAGCTTTTATTCAATTTGATTGATATAATCCATAATCGAAACTTTCTTTCACACACTAATGACTTTTAATGTTTCATCGTTCAATTTGTCCAGAGAGGATTGAAATGTTTACTTTACGTAAAACAAGTAATATAAAAAAAAAAGTTTTTAAAGTCAATTCCTTCTTTTTTTTCCCCACTATATTGCAGGAAGTCCTTTATAAATAATTTTCTTTCATTTTTTTTAAAGTTTATCTGGCGCCATCTATTGTTAGATATATGCAACTTAAATCTTAAAAAAGAAACAACTAAAATTAATTAATTAACTTTAATTACTGGAATAATATTTGAAAAAGACTGTATTAACATCTACTGTCATCCACTAAAAGATCAAATACATTTTTTAAAATTTGAGTGGATGGATAAAAAGTATTTTATGAACGATTGAAAATTTGAACAAGATATATATAGGGGAGTGTGAGCTAATAGAATGAATTGAAAAAAAAATAGCGCAAATAGCGTTTAAACAGCGCAATTATATCTTGATCTATCGATTGTACCAAGGATGCAGTATTTGGCGGCAGAAAACAAAATTGCACGTGTGGATGTTCTGAGAGCGGATGATCGGGTACATCGTCTATAATCAAAAGGGCTTTAAATTCGAGACCGTCAGCCAAAAGGATAGATCGGACCGAAGGATCGATAGGTGAATTATGGGACGTTATGTAAAGGCTGCCTAAAAATATTTCATCCTAAGGGAAGAGTATAAAGTACCTTAATAAGACAAAGATTCATAAACATCAAAAAGGCACTTTCCACTTTAAACACCCAACTAAAAAATGCAGCAAAAGCAAACAAAATTTCATATTGAGATATAAAAATTCTGGATGTTCCCACAAAATGAAAATAGCGTTACATTCCTTGTCTTCAATGTCGCAGTTATAATAATAAAAATAAAAGAAAATTTTTCCTTTTATAATTGGTTCTATCGTGTTAAATCAAAATTGTGCAAATACGGAATTGAATGTATGTAACTATCACTTCCTGTATGACGTGTAGAAACCAACGAGTTAGAGCAGTGGTCCTCAAATTTTGTCAATTTAAGGAACCTTAATGAGTATAAAATTATTTCTTCGCTTAAGCCAAGATCACAAACTATATGTATTTCTAATATGTACTACCTAGATTGTTTATTATTCACAATCTAGGTAGTACATATAAAGAAAAACGTTTTAATATTCTTATATTACAATAAAAGTTAAAAAGTATTACAAGATAAAGTTAATATTAGGCTGGGGAAAAAAAGAAATCCATTATTTTTTTCGGTAGATGGTTGTAGTGATCGATATCGGGTAAAGTACCTATAAAACAATTTTAGATTTATGGTTGCTCGTCGGAAAGGTGACATTTCGCACTAAAAAAATTATTTTGCTGCTTTTTGTTTGGTCCATTTAGTTGAGAGTTACAAGGTGTTAAAAATGGAATTCAATAAAGAGAAAATTCAGTACATTTTTACTGTTTTCCTTTTGATAAAGGCGAAAATGAAAGCCAGGAGGCTGAAATTGTGAATGGTGTTTATGGTCCTGATACTGTAACTGCCAATTACGCGCAGTTTTTGATTCGTCTATTAAATTCAGGTATTTTTGGTGTTAGGATGCACCTCGCACAGATAGGCCCGTCGTCGAAATTGTGGATAAAATCACAGAAATAATTGAAGTTGACCGAGTTTTAAACCAGTTTTTAAACCCTTTATACAAAGCTGGAATCAAAAAGAAGCCTAATGAATGGGTGTCACACCAATTAAAAAACATGATGGATCGAATTTCCATCTGCGAATCCTTGGCCAAACGAAATGAAATCGACCCATTTCTTAAACAGATGGTAACTGGGAATGAGAAATGGGTCCCATACGACAACATTGTACGAAAACGATCGTGGTCAAAGAGTGGGGAAGCAGTCCTATGGTGGCCAAACCAGGTCTAACAGCCAGGAAGGTTCTGCTGTGCATTTGGTGGGCCTGGAAAGGAATAATTTATTATGAGTTGCTCCCAAATGGCAAACACTAAATTCGGATCTCTACTGTCAACAACTGGACCGTTTGAAGCTAGCGATTGACCAGAAACGGCCAGAATTGACCAAAAGGAGAGGTGTTGTGTTCCATCAGGACAACGCCAGGCCACAAACGTCTATAGTGACTCGTCAGAAACATCTGGAGCATGGTTGAGAAGTTTTGATTCATCCACCATATAGTCCAGGCACCAAACAATTACCATGTTTTTCTTGCATTGCAAAACTTCCTTGGTGATAAAAAAATGGCATCAAGAGAAAATTGCGAAAATCGATTACTAAAGTTTTTCGCCAATAAAGACCAAGACTTCTATAAGAGAGACATTATGAAGCAACCTTTAAAATGGCCACAAATTATAGAACAAATCGGTGCATGTTTGACCCAAATTGGTAATCCGAAACATGTTAAATAAAGTCTTGAAGATTTCTTTTTCCCAAGCTGATATATTATATATAGAAATAAAATTTTCTATTTAAAGACTGGCATGGGCTTGTTTTGTTTTGCACAGCGCTTTACAGTCGGGTTCTATTATCGTTATTTGTAAACGTATTTTATGTTCAGCATCCAATTTATTTTCTAGTCCCCCCCGATTTTTTATGAAAGACGTTAAGGCATTTATAGCTTCTGCAGAAATTTGTGGATATTCTGTGTAAATTTTTAATAATGAAGATCTTCTTGTTTGTATCTGCATTTTAACATAGAATTTGTCGACAATTCCACCACTGTTCTATCAGAACAGTGGTGGAATTATCGAAAGAAAATATCTAAGAAAATATTTATTTTTATTGAAATTTTTAATCAAGTTATGAGACTATTAAAACATTTCTTGTGGTGGAAAGTAATTCCTGATAGAGGTTTTCAATTGTAAAAATTTGTTCATAAATTACGTCTTTATTCAAATTTATTCTTCAGATTAGAAAATCCCTTAGATTTTTAATTCATTATGTATTATGATGTTTCACGTAAGATTCTCACAAATCCATTTTTAAAATTAAGGCATTGATTTTATCGTTCAATTTAATAACATTAACTTTAAAGATATTTATCATATTTTTTTTTAAAAAATGTTTAATTTAATAATTTTTTTTAATTATTACATTACTTATTAATTTTTTTTTAATATTTTTTTTTTAATTGTAAATATTTCTTCCAAATATGCTAATAGTTGAAACCAAATTTCATCATTTAAATTTTGAGCATATTAATGTTTGCGATCGTTTAAAAAATTCTAATTTAATCTTTGAATTCGAAAAATTGATGTAAGATTTTACCTTACGGTAAACATCGCATTTCCGCGTATATCCACAAGGATTGATGTGGGCTAGACCAGGAGTGGCCAACCCAAATGATCTTGAGGGCCACTTTGGAATGCATCCAAACTTCGCGGGCCGCATATAAAAATATATATCACCATATTAGATTTAGACAAACTACAGACATTTTTGGGAGTGAAAAATGGAAACATACCGAGTTTTTATTATTGCGTTTACTACTATTCTTACGTGTAAATATAGATAATGTAATAATATTGATACTAAACGCACATTGTAAAGAAATACACAACATTGAAAATGAAATAGAAAAAATATATAAATATAAACGAAATAAAAAAATGAAATCATTCAAAAATATTTTTTTTTACTAGTGCGATAGCTGTTTCTCCACTTTTTCACTTAGCTTTTACAAATCTCGATCTCAATTTGGTTATTTGCCCATCGCAATGGGTGTTGCGGCCGTTATGTTTGATCATGTTTTGTGTTTAGTTAATTTCATTTTAGAAAAAAAAAGGGTTCACAGGTGTAAACGCACTAACAACTTCAACTAAGAATCTGGTCTGCACTGCTATCAACAATCAACTGTGCGTATCTAGGGATGGTCACTGCGTCACTGAGGTCACTTAAAGTGAAACATAGAACCTGTTATATGAGATGTTCTAAGATGTCATATATTTGCAAGAATATCGTTTTAAAATCAAAGTTAATTTCTCATAATTTCAACAGTTCATTTTTGAATATACGGATGCACACATAATGTATTTTTTTAATACATTGGTACATTGATACATTGGTTTTCTATACTTTGACTATTATAAAATAAATATATTTTGTGAAAAATGTGATAAATCTCACGGGCCGGAAAAATATTTAAGGCGGGCCGCGGGTTGACCACCCCTGGTTATAGATTGATATTATTTATTTATTATTATATTTATATACAAAAAAACATTGCAGAATCAAAAAAGATGTAAATATTAAAATTTGAAATAAATTGTAATTGGTAATTAAATTATAATATTTCGATTATGATATGGAATGATTTAATTATTATATTAAAACTAGCAATAAATGAAAATAAATACAAACAGAAAACTATTCAAAATACGTTTAAAGATCTGCAAAGAAATGGCGTAAAATATTTTTTTTAAAAGTAAATTCACATGAAAATGTGAACGACCGTGTTAAAACATCTTTTATTCTTCTTTAAGAGTGGTTTTTCAATTCTTTCTATTAGCTCACACTCTCCCTATATATATCTTGTTCAAATATTCAATCGTTCATAAAATACTTTTTATTCATCCACTTAAGTTCAAATACAATTTTTTTTAAATGTAGGGGATAACACGGTTTTTTCCAATATTAATTCACTCATTAAATTTAATTCATTAATTTTAGTTTTTTTAGATCTAAGTTGCATGTATCTACCAATAGATGGCACAAGATAAATTTTTAAAAATTAATGAAAATTATTTATAAATTATTTTCTGTAGTAGAGTGAAAAAAAAGTAGGAATTGACTTAAAAATTTTTTTTTTTTTTATATTACTTGTTTTTTGGGAGGTTCTAAAACTTCTAAAAACATCTGGATGCAACTGCACAAAGATGGAAGATGGGGCTACATTGCAAGTATAAGATTTTACAACAAAAGTTTATTTCTTTTATAATTAAATTAATATAGCAGACGTCCTTAATGCAGTTTTCAATTTGCTTAAATAATTAAAAACGTAACCACAATATTTTGTAATAGATGGAGCAGAAGAATATTGTTTGAATAGTCAAATTTTTTTTTATGTGTTGTCATTTTTTTAATAAAAATAATTACGCATAAAATTAAAAAACCTATATTGTTTTTCTTTTAAAAGACAACATGTTGTTCTATTGCAATACGTAGACAGTTAATCTTTATGCCATAATCAAGGGCTGTACCCACTGTTACTCATTTAGCACTACCCAGGGGGCACGTGTTGCTTGAAGATATGTTACAGATACGAGTAACATTACTCCCACAACTGCTTACGATCCTATTAATGTGGGACCTACGGTTTAAAGGGGATTCGAACCACTACAAATGTCCATGGCACCGCCAGACTCCATTTCGAAAAAAAACCTGTGGTATCGAGGCTTGTCACTCGGCCATCAGAACCCACTAAAAGATAACGTTAAATTATAATTTTAAAATGTCTATTTTATTCGATATATATATATATATATATATATATTGCTTTTTTCCCATTACCATTTGCAGTGACTTCGGCAACATGCAACCGCTACAGCAGCATATGCTATCCGCTTAGCTCGTGGTCGTATATACGCAAGAATATATTCGTGGTCATATATACGCAAGAATATTGCTTTAAAAACTAAAGTTCATTTTTTCTCATAATTTCGACAGTTAATTTTTGAATATATGGATGCACACATAATGTATTTTTTTAATACATTGACTTTCCCTACTTGGCCATTATAAAATTAATATATTTTGTAAAAGTGTGATAAATCTCACGGACCAGACAAATATTCAAGAAGGTCCGCGGGTTGGCCACCCCTAGTTTCAGATTTATTTATTTATTATTATATTTATAAAAAAAAAGTATTGCAGAATCAAAAAAGATGTAAATATTAAAATTGGAAATAAAATGTAATTAGTAATTAAATTATAATATTTCGATTATGATATGGAATGATTTAATTATTATATTAAAACTAGCAATATACGAAAATAAATATAAACAGAAAACAATTCAAAACACGTTTAACTAGCTGCAAATGAATGGCGTAATTTTTTTTAAAGTAAATTCAAATGAAAATGTGAACGACCGTGTTAAAACATCTTCTTTAAGAGTGTTTTTTTCTCATTCCTTCTATTAGCTCACACCCTCCCTATATATATCTTGTTCAAATTTTCAATCGTTCATAAAATACTTTTTATTCTGCCACTCAAGTTCAAATACATTTTTTGAACTTGTAGTAGATGACACTTGATGTTAATACAGTTTCTTCAAATATTAATTCACTCATTAAATTTAATTAATTTTAGTTTTTTTTTAGATTTAAGATGCATATATCTACCAATAGATGGCACCAGATAAATTTTAAAAAAATGAATGAAAATTATTTATAAAGGACATTCTGCAGTAGAGTGAAAAAAAAAATAGGAATTGACTTAAAATTTTTTTTTTTATTATTACTTGTTTCTTTTTTTTGGAAAGTTCCAAAACTTCTAAAACATCTGGATGCAACTGCACAAGGATGGGGCTGCATTACAAGTACAAGATTTTACAGCAAAAGTTTATTTCGTATATAATTAAATTAATATGACAAACGTCATTAATGCAGTTTTAAATTAGCTTAAATAATTAAAAACTTAAACACAATATTTTGTAATAGATGGAGCAGAAGAATATTGTTTGAGTAGTCAAATTTTTTTATGTGTTTTCACTTTTTAAATTAAAATAAAAATAAAATTAAAGCCTTATAATTTTTCTTTCTTTCCAAAAGACAACATGCTGTTCTAATGCAGCTGGCAATACAGAGACAGTTAATCTGTTTGCCATAATCAAGGGCTGCACCCGCTGTTACTCATTTAGGGGTCATCACCCAGGGGGCTCGTGTAGCTTGAAGATATGTTGCGATAAGCTTGAAGAGTAACACTACTCCCAAAACTTTCTACGATACTATTAGCCTGGGATCTACTGTTTAAAGTGGATTCGAATCACTAAAAAGTCCATGGCACCGCCGGGACTTCAACTTGAAAATCCTGTGGTACCGAGCCGACTAGTAATCCCAGTTAAGTTTATATTTCCTTTTTTACCCCTTTTCTTCCATAGAAAATAAAAGGGTTATTAGACCAAAAAATGTCAAAAAATGAAAAATAATTAAAAATAAAATACCAGAACTTTAGTTCTGAGACGAGACTTTTTCTGGGGGATGCTTTTACCTTACAGATTCATTGTTACGGCCCACACGTTCAGCAAACAGAATCTTTAATCACTAAATGGCATCTATAACTGCTCCCTAATTATACCGAATTTTTAACTTAAAATTCTTTTATTTTTAATTTTTTAAACTTTATATTTTATCTTACTTTTTTATTTTTAGAATTTTCAAGATTTATGCGTACTATTTTTTAAAATTTTTAGGAACTTTATTTTTTATTACATATTGACAATTTAAGCAGTCTATTATAATTGTAAATATAGACTTGTATATGAATTAAGATGAGGGAGGTTAAAGGGGTCTACCCCACGATACTCCGTAATCGGTACACCAGTTGCTAGTTTTTATTTTTACAAGTTCATCACTACAATAATTTTTTCGATTATTTTACTATGTTTCTTTTCTTTTATTACATTATTGATTTTTTTTTTTTTTTTTTTTTTTTATGTGTGTGTCAAATAAAACTTTTTTCCTGATATTATACTGAATTCAAATCAAAAACGTATATGTTTTCGCAAAGTACTGTTGCAATCAAAAATAGACATAAAATGAACCGCGTGTGATTCGTCCTTCCCACTTATGCGGCTTCTTCTTATGCAACTCCCCTTTCTTTGTAATTTACTCTTGTTTTTTCAATTCCTTCTATTAGTCTACAGTCTCCCTATATATATATCTTGTTCAAATTTTCAATCGTTCATAAAATACTTTTTATTCATCCACTCAAGTTCAAATACATTTTCTTTGAACTGGTAGTGGATGACACTTGATGTTAATATAGTTGTTTCAAATATTAATTCATCAATTAAATTTAATTATTTAATTTTAGTTTTTTTTAGATTTAAGTTGCATGTGTCTACCAATAGATGGCGGCAGATAAACTTAAAAAAATGAATGAAAATTATTTATGAAGGACTTTCTGCAATAAAGTGAAAAAAAAGTAGGAAATGACTTAAAATTTTTTTTTATATTACTTGTTTTAAATAAAAAAGCATCCTCTCCGATACTCTGAGCTCAAATCAAGTGAGTATATTAATATAATCCTCTCCTCTCCCATGCGCTTCAATTATTAAGCCGCCTGATGGCAAATTGGCTAGCGCTCTGGCCTTTAGTACCACAGGCTTTTCAGGTTCTAACCCTGGCTGTGGCATGGATGTTTGTGATTGGTTCGGGATCCACGTTAAACTGTAGGTCCCGGTCTAATTAGCCCAAAATGTGCGCAAAATGACCTTAGAGCGACAAACCGGGCAACGGGCGTACCTGTTACGGAGTTCCTATGTGATTTTAAGAACCGCGAAAACCTCCATATCTTAAAGTAGTTAAAAAAAAAATTGCACAAAATAAAGTTGCTTAAATTGGAGAGCAGTAATAAAAGAAAAATAAAGAATTTAAGAAAAAACATCTCTTGCTTGAGAACAATTAAAGCAAGAGACCGAAAAACTAAAGCTATAGGTACAATTAAGAGTCCGTTGACGATCCCCCCCGCAAAAAAAAATATTAATAAATGAATAAATAAAATAATTAAAAAGTTAGTATAAAGTAAAAACAAGCTATAGAATAAATTAAAATTATTAACAATTAAAAAGTTAAAGACCAGATAGCTATTATTCAGATTAAGGTGCACATCGTAGAAATTAATTAAAATTTAAAAGCCAAAAATTGCAGCTCAGATTCGCTTGAATTGATTAACGTAGCAAGACTCAAGCCACAGCGGTAGAATCCATCGCCGAGGAACAGCGACAAACCAAACCTCTATTATTAAATCTTCTATAAATAATTCTCATGTTAGATACTTTTTCTCATTTGATCGGAAATGGGGATTATAGCCATTATATGCCAGGTCCACTTCTCCCCTCAAATGACTTGTGACAATATATGTTAAAGTTTTCTAAGCGTACTATAAAACTTTTTTTATTGTCGCCAGTAAGGATGCACTATGCATTCGCACCTCAAAATACGACCTTGAACTCGAGGGTATTAGATTTTTCTTTCAAAGACGGTTTGACCCCCTACGTTAGACTGGTTCTGCCCTTTTTCTAGTTCTCCCCTTCCCCGTACAACCTTGAAGGGACGGGGGAAAAAGGAAGAGACGGGAACGATGAACCAGTGACAGTACAGCGATAACAAAAGTTCAAATATCTATTACTAAATCTTCTATAATTAATTTGCATATTAGTTTTTCTCATTTGCTCGCAAAAGGGGATAATCACCAATGAGGCCAGCCCCCCTCCTCCTTAATGACTTGTGACAATATATGTTCCAAGTTTTCCAAGTACACTATAGATCTTTTTTGATTTATTGACAGAAAGAATTCACCAGGCATTCCCACCACACACTACGACCTTGAAATCGAGGTTAATAGATTTTTCTTTCAAAGACGGTTTGACCCCCTACGTTAGACTGGTTCTGCCCTTTTTCTGGTTCTCCCCCCCATTCAACCTAGGAGGGACGGGGAACAATCGACTGAAGAATTCCAGGGAGTGATGAGGGTACAAAGACCCTTGACGAACCTACTTTTAAAACGATTTTTGTGAATATTTGTTATATGATTGTGTTTTAGTTGTGCATTATGGAATGGAAGAATTATTCTATCGCATAGATGAGTGTCCAGAAGGAAAATATTTTTTTTTTATTTCCAATGGCAGATTATGAACAGTTACAGCAATAAAAATAACAACAAAAAAAACAGATAATACAACAAAACATGCTGAATAACAATAATTAATTAATCTAACAATAATGCCAAGTTGCAGAACTTTTAGCCACTAAAAAGTGTTACCAGGTGCACCACGGGGAGGTAGATCTTCTGCGCACCCAGCATGAAAATATTTCTTATGTGATTGTGTTTTGTGTGTTACCTGTTTTAGTTGTGCATTATGAAATGTGTTTAATGGGCTTGAGTTGCACATTAAACCAACTGTAGTGTTCAATGTGCATTATGGAATGGAAGAATTAGTGTAGAATTATTCACACCCTTCATAGAATAATTGATTGTCACCTTGTGATTCTTAAGAAATATTTTCATCCCTGACACTCAGCTGAGTGTCAAGGATGGAAATATTTGTTAGTGAAAAGAATGTAGACCATCGAATTTCATCTGCCAGAAGCATGGAAACGTATTTTTATGGCGCTATGCTTGCTGGTGAAAGCAATTTTGATTAATGAAGAGTTAGAAGTTGCGCAAAGGCTTGAGAAAATTGAAAGAAGAATTAATTAAAAATAAATTCATTCGTTGCAGTAAGTAATGATCGAATTATAATGTAGAAGTGCAAGCCATCCAGTGGAAGTCGGTAAGTTCAACCCTTATATAATACGGATCAGTAAATGCATATTGATATCTTAAATCAAAATTTAAAACCATCAGCAGGAAATTTCGGCCTTCATATATGTTAAGATGCATACTGCTTTGAATGGTAGATTACGGAGGCTTTACAATTGTAAAGAAATTTTTTAATTGCAAATTTTCTAATCTGAAATTCTTTAATACATGTGATCAGAATTCTTACTGCAAAAACACACAATTTTGTGTTATTGCAGAAATTTCCTCAATCAATTGTATTATATTCGGTAAAATAAAAAAAAACCGAATTAAAAAAAAAATTAAGTCAAAGAAAATATAAAAAACATCTTCTAGAAATAAATAACTGTCATTAATGAAATAAATATTAAAAAAAACTGTAATTAAGACTTAAAAGGAAAAAATATTTCTAAAAAATAATGTCAATAATAAAATAATATTAATAAATAAATAAATTGTTTGATCAAAAATAAATTTTTAAAATTAAAAACAGCAAAATAAAAAAATTAAGTTACAGGAAATATATATAAAACGTCTTCCAGGAATAAATAATTTATTTTAATGAAACAAATATAAAAAAAAATTGGAATTAAACTTTAAAAGGAAAAAAAAAAGTATGTGTAAAAAATAATGTCAATAAAAAAATAATAATAATAAATTCTTTTATCAAAAATAATTTTTAAAATTAAAAACTGCAAAATAAGAAAATTTTTAAAACAGTTGCGTTAAAAAAGTAAATATAAAATCGTCATCCAGAAATAAATAATTTAAATTAATGAAATCGTTTTTAAAAAAAATTGCATTTAAAACTTAAATGGAAAAAAAATATTTGTAAAAAATAATATCAATAAAAAAAATAATTTTAATACATAAATAAATTGTTTTATCGAAAATAAATTTCTTTACTTCAAAAGAGCAAAATAAGTTAATTTAAAAAAAAATTAAGTTATAATAAATATAAAAATCGTCTTCCAGAAATAAATAATTTAAATTAATGAAATAGTTTTAAAAAAAAATTACATTTAAAATTTAAAAGAAGAAAAAATTTTTGTAAAAAATAATATTAATAAATAAGTAAATTGTTTTATCAAAAATAAATTTTTAAAATTAAAAAGAGCAAAATAAGTAAATTTAAAAAGAAATTAAGTTATAGGAAATATAAAAATCTTCTTCCCGAAATAAATAATTTAAATTAATGAAATAGTTTTTTAAAAAAAATTGCATTTAAAACTTAAAAGGAGAAAAAATATTTGTAAAAAATAATATCAATAAAAAAATAATATTAATAAATAAGTAAATTGTATTATCAAAAATAAATTTTTAAAAATAAAAACAGAAAAATAAGAAAATTTAAAAAAAAAAAATTAAGTTATAGGAAATATAAAAATTGTCTTACAGAAATAAATAATTTAAATTAATAAAATAAATAAAAACAAAATTGCAATTAAAAATTAAAAGGAAAAAAATATTTGTCAAAAATAATGTCAATAAAAAAATAATACTAAAAAATAAATAAATTGTTTTATCAAAAATAAATTTTTAAAATTAAAAACTGCAATATAAGAAAATTTTTAAAACAGTTACGTGAAAGTAAATATAAAATCGTCATCCGGAAATAAAAAATTTAAATTAATAAAATCGTTCTAAAAAAAATTGCATTTAAAACTTAAAAGGAAAAAAAATATTTGTAAAAAATAATATCAATAAAAAAATAATTTTAATACATAAATAAATTGTTTTTGCAAAATTAAATTTTTTTAATTCAAAAGAGCAAAATAAGTTAATTTAAAAAAAAATTAAGTTATAATAAATATAAAAATCGTCTTCCAGAAATAAATAATTTAAATTAATGAAATAGTTTTTAAAAAAATTACATTTAAAACTTAAAAGGAGAAAAAATTTTTGTAAAAAATAATATCAATAAAAAAATAATATTAATAAATAAGTAAATTGTTTTATCAAAAATAAATTTTTTAAATTAAAAACAGCAAAATAAAAAAATTAAGTTACAGGAAATATATATAAAACGTCTTCCAGGAATAAATAATTTATTTTAATGAAACAAATATAAAAAAAAATTGGAATTAAACCTTAAAAGGAAAAAAAAAAATATGTGTAAAAAATAATGTCAATAAAAAAAAAAAATTATAAATTCTTTTATCAAAAATAATTTTTTAAATTAAAAACTGCAAAATAAGAAAATTTTTAAAACAGTTACGTGAAGGTAAATATAAAATCGTCATCCGGAAATAAATAATTTAAATTAATAAAATCGTTTTAAAAAAAATTGCATTTAAAACTTAAAAGGAAAAAAATATTTGTAAAAAATAATATCAATAATAAAATAATATTAATAAATCAATAAATTGTTTTATCAAAAATAAATTTTTAAAATTAAAAACAGCAAAATAAAAAAATTAAGTTACAGGAAATATATATAAAACGTCTTCCAGGAATAAATAATTTATTTTAATGCAACAAATATAAAAAAAATTTGAATTAAACTTTAAAAGGAAAAAAATATTTGTAAAAATAATGTCAATAAGAAAATAATAATAATAAATACATAAATTGTTTTATCAGAAATAAATTTTTAAAATTAAAAACAACAAAATAAAAAATTAAGTTACAGGAAATATATATAAAACGTCTTCCAGGAATAAATAATTTATTTTAATGAAACAAATATAAAAAAATTTGAATTTAACTTTAAAAGGAAAAAAAATATTTGTAAAAAATAATGTCAATAAGAAAATAATAATAAAAATACATAAATTGTTTTATCAGAAATAAATTTTAAAATTAAAAACAGCAAAATAAAAAAATTAAGTTACAGGAAATATATATAAAACGTCTTCCAGGAATAAATAATTTATTTTAATGAAACAAATATAAAAAAAATTTGAATTAAACTTTAAAAGGAAAAAAATATTTGTAAAAAATAATGTCAATAAGAAAATAATAATAATAAATACATAAATTGTTTTAACAGAAATAAATTTTTAAAATTAAAAACAGCAAAATAAAAAAATTAAGTTACAGGAAATATATATAAAACGTCTTCCAGGAATAAATAATTTATTTTAATGAAACAAATATAAAAAAAATTTGAATTAAACTTTAAAAGGAAAAAAATATTTGTAAAAAATAATGTCAATAAGAAAATAATAATAATAAATACATAAATTGTTTTATCAGAAATAAATTTTTAAAATTAAAAACAGCAAAATAAAAAAATTAAGTTACAGGAAATATATATAAAACGTCTTCCAGGAATAAATAATTTATTTTAATGAAACAAATATAAAAAAAATTTGAATTAAACTTTAAAAGGAAAAAAATATTTGTAAAAAATAATGTCAATAAGAAAATAATAATAATAAATACATAAATTGTTTTATCAGAAATAAATTTTTAAAATTAAAAACAGCAAAATAAAAAAATTAAGTTACAGGAAATATATATAAAACGTCTTCCAGGAATAAATAATTTATTTTAATGAAACAAATATAAAAAAATTTGAATTAAACTTTAAAAGGAAAAAAAATATTTGTAAAAAATAATGTCAATAAGAAAATAATAATAATAAATACATAAATCGTTTTATCAGAAATAAATTTTTAAAATTAAAAACAGCAAAATAAAAAAATTAAGTTACAGGAAATATATATAAAACGTCTTCCAGAAATAAATAATTTATATTAATGAAATAAATTTTAAAAAATTGGAATTAAACATTTAAAGGAAAAAAAATTTGTAAAAAATAACGTCGATAAAAAATAATATTAATAAATAAATTAATTGTTTTATCAAAAATAAATTTTTTAAATTAAAAACAGCAAAATAATAAAATTTAAAAAAAAATTAAGTTACAGGAAATATAAAAATCGTCTACCAGAAATAAATAATTTAAATTAATGAAATAGTTTAAAAAAAATTACAATTAAAACTTAAAAGGAAAAAAAATATTTGTAAAAAATAACATCAATAAAAAATAATAAATAAATAAATTGTTTTATCAAAAATAAATTTTTAAAATTGAAAACAGCCAAGTAAGAAAATTAAAAGAAATTAATTTAAAGCAATTATTAAAAACGTCTTCCAGAAATAAATTATTTAAATTATTAAAAAAAAATAATAATAAATAAAATTAACAAAAAGAAAGTAAATAAATAAATTATCTTATAAAAAAAAAAATTGTTTCCATTTGGGATAAAAAAATTCAAATTAATAAAAATAAATAACTTAATAAATTCTGTCAGAAATAAATTGTGTAAAACAATCCGATTAAAAGAAATCAACTTTAAAAAGTTTCATATCCCTCAAAAACCGTTGTCGTATAGTATAATATCAATTTTCTCAATATGTTGAAAATTTATTATTAGTTTATTAGGAATTTATTTTATCGAAGCTTTGGTTTTGAGTTTTCTTTCGCTTTTCACATGTTACACTCCATGTAATCTGACATAATCGGTTTACTTAAAGCAACTCGTCGCGTTTTATTACCTTAACGTATAGTGCCAGCCCTATTATTGTTAAAAATTATTAATTAATTATATATTATTATTAATAATATTTTTTACAATTTAAATGCTTTATACTCGAATTACCTGCACGTGTTAGAGTTAATGGAAGTTTAGGCTTAATGACATTAATATTTTAGTAATATACACACATATAACCATATAAATAAATATTGAATTTAACATTAGTAATGAATATTAACAAATTAAATAAACTTACTTTGTTAGTATCACAGACTTATACACACAGACTTACACAGACCAAAACAACGCAAATAAGATATTTGCTAAACAAGCTGTATGTGCTATGTTCCAGACTAAGCAAAATGGCATGAATAACTTTTGGAATCCTCAGAGAATTCTCTTGACCGCCAGAGGGAGCTGGACAACACTAAAAATTCCCTTTGTTAAAGGCTGCCAATGGACTACGCTCACCAATTGGCTAGCGTCTTTGTGGGTACAATTCTGTCCGCGGGCCTTCTGGAATCTTCCGGAGTGAACCGGAGGAACCTTCCGGAAACTTTGCCCATCCCTTCCATCCTTCGCAGTCCCATTTAGTGGTTCTGGATCCACGTTACACTGGGAGTACCAGTCTAATTAGCCCAAAGTGTGCAAAAAATTACCGTAGAGCGACAAACCAAACCAAATCTTTGTGTAATTCTGTTGGGAACTCGACAGTTTGGGCTGCATTAAAATAAAAATCAATTTCAAAGGTATCGGGCATTGCAGTTTTTCCAGATCATTCGAGTCCACACAAATATGTGTTAGTTTACAGATTTGTAACTGAAACAATTGAACACAGATGCGTCTGTTCGTTCACACCTCCCACAAAATTAATCAGATGCTTCCAAAATCATCACTCTTACCTGCGCTAATTATTAGCGCCCTTACACGACTTTCTACAGAGGTGGTTCTGTACTTTCCTAAAGTTGTTGTTGATTAAGACAGGGCCTTGGATATTTTTCAGGCCCGTGAGATTCACCACACTTTTATAAGATATATTTCATTAATGATGGCTAAAGTAGTGAAAACCAAAGCATTAAAAAATACATTATGTGTGCATCCCTATATTCATATATTAACTGTCAAAATTACGAGAAAAATTTACTTTGATTTTAAAATAATATTCTTGCGAATATAGGACAGATATTGCCTGTTTTTTTGATGAGTTTACAGTTATGAGTTCGCAGAATAATTAAATTATATTCTGCGAACTCATGACTGGCAACTGGCGTACCGTTTACGGAGTACCAACAGGGGGATATACCCCTTAAACCTCCTCATCTTAATTCATAAATAAACGTGGAATTTTAAATGGCTGCTTAATTATTGTTAGTAAAAATAAAAGATAAATGTTTCTAAATTCAAAAATTAAGTAGGTACTCAAAAAAAAAAAAAAAAAAAAAAAAATACTATTTATAAAATAAGTAAGATACAAAATAAAAGAAATTAAAAAGTTAAGTTTTAAAATCGGTACAATTAGGACCAGTTGTCGATGCCTTTACTATTGCAAAAACGTAAACAAACCCTCCAACCCTTTGTTTACTGATCACTGATTGGAAATCATGCTGAACGGTGAGCGCCAATAGGAGCATCTGAAAGGTAAAGGTTAAAACATGGTGCAAAATACAGAAAAATCCCCACAAAAAAAAAAAGGCCGATCACAGAACCGTGATTCTTTTTTACTTTTTCATTTTATAATTTTTATTTGATTTTCAAAATGTTATACTTTTATTTGGTTTTCGATTTTATACTTTTATTTTTATTTTTATAATTTTTATGTCTAACTTTTTATTTCCTTACAAAAAAAAAAAAAGGGGTAAAAAAAGCGAACGAAAAATAAAATAAAAAACCCTAACTTAATTACCAGTCGGAAAGTCATAAGAAAAGAATTAAAGCTTCAACGTAGCAGTATAAAGGGATAGAAAAGGAGGATGTAATGATCTATAATATTTTGGTATGATGCTCGGTGATCTCGACATTTTGTGATGAGTATTTATGCGGGAGTTTCTAGTATGATGGAGATGGAGAGTCATTCTGGTCTGATGGATCCTGCGGATGACAAGTTCACCAAGCTCATTCAAGAGATGGATGATTTTAAAAACAAGTTTTCGCCCATTCTAGATGCTCGCCTATCGACGGGGACGGTCCTCATCAGACCATTTGCAAGAACCCAGTTCCGGCGCTGCTGAAGCCATGATCACTGACTCGCCAATCCTCACTGAAGCTGAACACTGCTCTCACATCACTGCAGCTCAGACTCAACTCAAGGACAGAGAAAAGCTGTCGATATGATGCAACAGATCATCAGGCATCAGGGTGTTCTGATCGATGAAGGACTTATGAAACCGACTGCCCTGAAACCCACTCTAGAAGGACTGAAGAAAGCTGAGGATGCACTTGCAGAGACAACAAAAACGGGTGAGTGAACTGATTATGTCCGCTGACTAACTGCGCTCAGCATAGTAATGCGCAAGTAAAAATTAAAATTAAATGCTAAAACTAAATCTAAACCTAACCCTCAGAATAAAAAAGTCAAACGACCTGCTGTAACTGCTCCTAACGATGGATTCATTAAACCGCCTAAAAGGCACACGGCTAGGATAACTGTTGAAACTAACATTGCTAATCCAGTTCAAACTACCAATAACTTTGACCGCCTGTCTGATGATGAGGCTGATGCAAATAATGTCGACATGGATGTTCCTGCTGAACCCAGACTGCCGCCCATCATGGTGCGCTATAAGGATGATCTCAAGAATCATATTGCTGAAATTAGCACTCTCCATCAAAACGACATTCGAATTAAGCTTGCCGGCGAGCAGCTTAAACTTTTCCCTGCAAACCCGGAAGTACATAGAGCTGTTGCTAAATACCTCACGGAGAAGCAATTGGAGTATTACGTCATCACTCCTAAAATCAACGCCCGCTTAAAGCGGTGCTCAAAGGGCTGCCAGTTAGCTACACTGCTGAAGAAATCGCTGATGGACTCACTGAACTTGGTCTCAAGTTAGACCAAGTCAGACAATTGCACAATCTCAAGACCAAGGCCCCCATTCCGGTGTGGCAGATTATCTACCGAAAAGTTCCTGAGAATGCCAAGATTTTTGAGGTGACCAGACTGCTCCACTTATCGGTTAAAGTCGAGAAGTTTAATAGAAGACCGGGAGCATCTCAGTGCTTTTCGTGTAATCTATTCCATCATTCTTCAAAAAACTGCAACTATAAAAAACGATGTCTCAAGTGCGGGGGTGAGCATCAATTAAAAGATTGCCACATAAAGGCACGCATTGAAAACCCGACATGCATCAACTGCCACCAGATGGGGCACCTTGCCGCATGGCGGGGTTGCCCGATGTTCCCCAAGCCACGCCCACTCTCCCAATCAGGGACGAGCACCTGCAAGACCCGCCTTCAGCAGCCGCACGGTCTCAGAAGGCGTATCCTATGCCAGTTTCCTGCAAGGAACCTCCAAAGATTTACACGCAGCACCATCGGTCTCTGTGAAACCTTCGCATTTTGTAAATAATGATAATCTAATCTTAATGCTGACTCAGCTGCTAAGATGATGTATGTACTAACAGAAATGGCTAATCTTTTTTCAATGTTCGGAGGTCTCTGATAATATTTACTCCCAATTTAGAACAGCTACTAACCCTTTAGAAAAAATGCAAATACTATGTAAATTTATTATTTAATTACGCTTGTGGCTAATTACTCAATTTTAACTTTTTTAATTGTGCCATTCTTTTATTTACATTCCGTTTTGTTTTTTATTTTTCGTTTCTTTTTCTTACTAACAAGGACATAATCAAGTTCACTGCCTTTTGTATTATCCATGTGTTTTCTTCCCATGAACTTTATTTACAAGCTTAGGAGTTTAAGGCCACATCATAGGCCAGGGTACTCCCGTTCGTCGAATGATGATGAATGATGAT